>OX411544.1:63391116-63991116 GCA_948146395.1 Fragum whitleyi
TACGGTAATTTGCACAGTAAAATATTTTCTTGAGGTTAGGAAGGAAATTTTGAAACTTATAATTTGAAAAAAAAGTGGCTGCTTTATCAAGATGAGTTTTACTCTGGATGTAGTACATTTAATTTCCATAGAATTGTGATCCTTTAAGCGTGACAAAAGTTCTTATCTTCTCATCTTTAAGCAACTATTTATTGATTCATCGTATGAAGCTTGTGTATCTTTGATGAAAATTCTTTACCGACTATTTGCCAAATATCTGCTTTCTACTGCACAGTTTGCATTGAAAGTCTTTTTATTTGAAAAAAAAAAGCTTCAGTCATGTGACAACCAAAATAGCCCTGCCTTCAGGATGACAAAAAGGTACAAATTGTTTGCCAATTACATGTATACCCCGCTTTGCACATACTTTTGTGTGCAAAGCGCAGTATAATTTGCAAACAGATTGCACTGTTTCGTCATCCTGAACCCAGGGCATTATTTTTATCACAAGGAGCAATTGAGGATATTTATCACCTTCAGTGATGGCTCTTTTTTTATTTAAATATATAATACGTACTTAGTGTATTATATGAAAAAAAATCTCTGATGAGGTTGGGAGAATTGAAAATTGTCACGGCTCTGCCGAGACAATTATCAATTCTCACAACCGAGTTAGATTTTTTTCTTACAATACACTAAGTACGTATTATATTTATCCTATAACCTCTATTTGTCTTGTTTTCAAATGTTTCTTACTGAAATGCAAGTTTCTAAAAATAACCGCATTATATCTTAAATATCTGTGTGATATTATAGTTATAAGATAAAATAATGTATGCTCTTTGTTTCATTTCAGCTCCTATTCGGAAATGCGATATCTTTTCTGACCCAGCTCATAGAACTTGATCCACCCATATTATGTACAAAGATCCGGCTTATTCCGTATAGCACAGTTCCCAAGGAGCTTTGTATGCAAGTAGAAGTCTACGGCTGTATTCTCAATGGTAAATGAAACGAAAGAAAGGGTTTTTTCTCTTAAAAGTGAAAGTATGGTTGTTTCTGGTAAATATTTTCTAAGTTCACTATATAATGTGTAAAGACATTGCAAAAATAAATTCCATCTATAAATGAATGGTCATTTAATAACATTGAATACGAAATTAGAGTGTGACTTAATGACGCGTTTGAAAATTTGACTATTTTGACAATTAAGATTTCTAATATTGACTTTTTGTAGTCATGAGCACTGTTCTGTTAATGGAAAATACTCGGAACGTAAGTAAACTCCAAACGCTAGTTCCGATGCATAATCCTTTGTATGCGATGATACTCTCATGTATTTATGGCTTCGAGTCGGGGATATCATATCAAATTAATATACATAATAAATATTGCAAATTTCAAATATCTGTACAACGGATTTTCACGTTATTGTGAAAGAACGTTTTTTCGATGATTTATTAAAAAAACGATTAAAATAAATGAAAATATCGGCAAAAACACTAGTCTTCTTAACCAGGTCAATCTTTTACTGACATTTTAATCTATGTAGGGGGAGGCTTGTGCCCACACCTGTGCATCTGGAATATTCTCATTTTTTTTAAACAAACCAGTCTTCTAATGTAAATTTAAAACTAAATTCGAAATAGAGGAGATCTTCATCAGAAAAAAGAAGGCAATGTTACCTTGGGTCGCTGTGTTAACATCGACTTTGCTTCAAGTAGTCAAATTGCCAATATACACAAGCAACAACTTCAATAAGCAAACTGTACACTTTCGCTAATACACTGCGGTAACTGACTGTGTTTTTTCAGTGGAGTTGCCAATTCAGCCCATCGACTTTCGTGCTTCGGCGGTTTCGGATACAGAGGTAGAACTATCCTGGAGCCCAGCAGCGGAAAATGACTCCATCGATAACTTCGCATTGACGGTCAGTGAAAATGGGGAAACAGTGGTGCCGGAAATTGAAATGGCTTCGGACTCCAGCGGGTTACCCCTTAGGTACCTCAGTCCTGGTACAACATACATCTTCAAACTTGTAGGACAAAATGAATGGGGCCAAGGAGAGGAATCAGTTGTTAGGCTGAAAATGCCGGATAAAGGTAACGTAAACTAAGTATTTGAATTTATCATGCGATGAAGACTGGATTGACCTAATATCACCTGTATGATAACATAACATGATATCAGGCAGTCAATTTTTAGAAACAATTTGCTTACACTTTTAACTGTATTTCTCTGATTTTTAAGGGTTTATTATAATTAAGCAGTGGAAAATGATTGCTTGATAAATAGAATAACATGTAAGTGTCCTGAAATATAATTGTTATCTGGTCACGGCTGCTAGAAATCAACTTGACGAGCATCGTCAAGATAATTTCTCCCAATCTCGACCAGATAACACTGATATTTTAAAACACCGAGAATCCTGGGCAATTCTATGGAAAATGCCGCGAGAGTAATAAGACACAGGCTCGATAGCGCGTCGTTTCGCACGTGGGTTTAACTGACGTCACAAGCATCTGGATTGGGTTGAGTGAAACAAAATTAATTAAATCTAGATTTATAGAATCGCTCTCGAACACTCAATCCCTCCTTGCGTTTAGGATCACAAAACGGTGCAGACAGTTTTCCAATTACATGTACACCCCGCTTCGCTTCGCACGTAAGCGCACTTGCAAAGCGGGGTGAAATTGGAAAACCGTTTTGCGATCCTGAACGCAGGGCTGATGTTTTCACGTCCTTGCGACCCGTGTCACGGGTCGAGTGCATTAACCGAGATTTATGCTACCGAGACAGTCAAGTTAATCTAGATTGAAATTTGGCATATTAAAATTTTATGACAAATCGTATTTATTTTAGAGCAAATGCATATCAAGTGAAGACTCTGGCCAGTCTGTGCAGGTGCACAGGTTTGCCCGAGTTTTGCTTGGTACACATGTGAAATTGGTTAAAAAACACACAAAAACTCATATTTGCATACCTTCTGTCTTAAAGGAAAAAACAACAACCTCACGTCATCCCCATTTGAAAGATTGTGCAGACACAACTCCCCGTCTGTACATGATGTAAACAATTTCACATAATTATTACCAAAATACTTCCAGATGAAAAGCCGTTGCTATACTTTACTAACATTTGGGTAATCCGAAGACTGAATATTGAAACAAGATACGAAGAAGTTGTTTTACCAACTCGGACACCTAGAAGCCAGGCTTTAGACGTGGACCATGACTTAGATCTGATGTTTTACTCAACCATGACAAATGAAGATATTTACAGGTTATTTGTTTTGTATTCCCATTCCTTTGTGAGTTCACTTTTTGACACCCTTCAATAAAGACAATGTGCTAACTAATTTCTATATTTACCGCATTGTTTTTAACCTTAAATTATTTTCTATTTTTCTCAAGGAAAATATCATTTTGCGGACTTGGTCTTAACCTAAAACTTTACAATCACCGCCTGAAAACTAGACTAATTTTAGATTTTATCATACAATGAAGCCTGTATTGACCTTATATCACCTGTCTGATAACATAACATATCAGGCAGTCTATTTTAATAATAATTGAGATAATGTGTGTACTCAAATCAGTAAAAACAAAGAAAGACTCATAGTATCCGATCGTCTTTTCAAAATTTTGAGTAATAAACGTTAATACAGTTTAGTTTAACACTAGCAAACATTTATTTCTTTTCAGTTTAAATATCAACCAAAAAGAAGATGACGACGATGGATTTGTTAAGGGAGTTAACTCTGCCGACAAAACGTGTAATTTAGGGTAATAACATGTGACTTTTTATATGTATTGCAGTTAACAATTCGCAATTACCAGTCAAAATATCGATTCGCTAATCAAATCATTCGCATTAACCGGATTGAAATGTCGCTTTCCGCGATTTCACGCCACTGATGTAATATCAGCTTGATCATTGCCGACTTAAAATGTAGAAACATATGAGACTCAGGGCTCCGACCATTTGTTCATGTCTCTTTTATTGTCCGTGACCATATTCCTTCCAGACAAATGGCGTCATCAAAATATCTGAGACGAGTTGCCATGCATGTGGTAAAGGAGCTTAGCTATCGAACCAATGACTGCGCGGTTCTTTCATACTAAAAAAGTGAGCAAAACTCTTTGATAGGTTCGTCTCCGATCAACCTTCGACTTCAGATTGACTTTTAGCACTTCTCAAACACAAAAAGTAACCCTTTTAGCTAGCAAAGCGTCGATTTTGCTGGCTTTAGTTAACATACAAAATTTTGAGGAATCCTCAAAGTTCAAATGAGTGCAAACTGCCCTTCGCAGCTTTACCGCTAAATCAATGAATGCTTTCGCCATAAAAAGTAGTTCTTCCGTAATGTTGCATACCAATTCAAGGAAAACATTCAGTTTTTTGACCGCAGACGTTTTACGAATTTACCTATTTAAGGTCTTAAAGTAAAGCCACACGTGCAAAAAATCGATGATATAGGCAAACATGCATATTATAGCTGACCAAAACAAGTCATGTGTAACGCGCGGGGTAATAGACTGTTGTTAAAACTACCAGTCTTTGATTGCGCAATCTTGTCGAGTTAGCGACGCTTCATTACCGCTTCTGTCGTTACCTTTCTTTGTCGGATGCAGATGGTGAGTAACCTTTGATTGGCCTATTGAAACAAACGAAAAACTAAATCAGGGAATTATTCGTAAGATTAAATGTAATTCATACAGCCCTGACCGATAAAATTTCGAAATATCCTTTTTTAAAAGTCTTAAAATAGATATAGTATTTTATCCGCAATGAAAATAGACGCTACCGGAAAACATTTCCGAAAGGTCAATGACTATCCTCGCTTATAAATAGACTGGTAAACCTGTCCCAATCTACGCTACCCTCCGACTCTGTATTGTTAGATTGAGACTGGTTCGCCAGTAAAGTTTTTAAAGGACATTTTCCGAGAACACGGGGAAGTCCTAATGACGTCATAAAAGTGTCTGCAACAACATGTCTGACGAGGGATTTGAAATTTCTTGTCTTCTGTTATTCGGATATTTCTTCTTAATTTTTGATTATTTTAGAACATTTTTTTTGCACACTACCTAGAACGTTCGTCACTCTTGGAACGACAGTGCGATAACAATAAAGATGCATTAATCATCAGATTCCGTAATATCGCCGGATGCCAAAACATCGTAACTAAAATTTGAGTAAGCCGCATTTTCTAGACTCGACGCGCAAGATACATCTAAGGACCGATTCCAAATAGAAACTCTACAGTTTCTAATATCAGTTACCATAATTCATATAATGAAAGTAATAAAAAGTGATTTTGCAGCCAAAGCTCGTACCTACAGCTTAAAGCTAGAACTTTTAACGTAACTTTGTAAAAATAAAGCTGAAATTCCAACATGGAATTACAAAAATTCCTGATTTTGGCCCTCATTGAGAGCACTGTGTGTCTGCAAATTCACCTCCTCATATTTTAAGCTCGTAAGGGCAAATCGGGCTTATGGTGAGCTGTGTGACCATTAGATATCCCTCGTACGTCGTTCGTCATCAACTTTCTTTAGTATATATATCATAGGGGCGACAATTCATGATTATTAGATAGTAATGTTTGTCAGGTCATTAAGATGAACCGTAAGAATTAAAATTTGAAATATTCCCCATGAAAACACGAGGAAAGAATACCTTTTGACACTTTTTTGTTTACATTCTAAGGGCCATGCATTTAGCGCATTTATAATGAAACTTGTTCTGTATGTTAGTGAAAATGATAAAACCTTCTGAAATAGCAAAGTTCAAACGTAGTAAAATACAAACGTAGGGATATGAAAATTTGGCTCACCCGTGATGAACAATGACCAGAATACTTTTTATGTCAGAAAAGGGACTCAATTAGAAAATGAGAACATTTGAACAGGAAAGAAAAAACGGGATTTATGAGAAATATTTCACAATCACGGCTGTAAAGTGTATTGGAATGTGGATTTCCAAGAATGTCACATGTGTGCAAAGTCATGACTTAGCTTGACCAGAATTTTCACTATGCACACTACATTGTACGGTCACATTGATGAACTATATTCAAATAAGAACTCATTCGAAAGTATGCTTTTTAACTCCTCGCTTTATTTTAACCCTGATTTTGTATCATAATAATTTTTCAAAAGGACGATTACTTAAATATCTATGCTTTGCTAGCTTTCAGAACTTTCAGTACTTTGATTTATCTTTGGTTTCGCCGAACATACAGAAGTCTTTGATCTTTTACAGAAGATAACATTGGTATTTAAAATGATATCTAGAATCGTACACAAACAAGTCCACAAATCGGTGACTTTATATTTATAGGCAGTTACAACAATTTTGCACTGAGCCAACGAAATCGAGTTAATAAGCAACTTTATGTCATCGTTGTTTAGACACAGAAACATATACTACTTGAGATCGAGTAGTCGATTCAAGTTAACATCAAAAGAACCTATCAGCGGGTATCGTAAGAATGTGTTAAGTCTCAAAGACTGGAATTAGCGGTACAGTTTTGGAAATAAGCAGATCGTCTTTGTCAATAAAAAACTCGACTGACCAATCAAACATTTCTTTATAATAATATGACTGTTGAACACTGACAATTCGCCTTTTGGTTAAAAGAATCGTGAATGGGCGACATAAACGTCGTAACTAAAGTTAGAACAAACTGATGTTACGATGTTTATATTCCCCTCAGACGATATGCTGTTTTTCATAAACTGCATGTATACATATCTTGCTATTAAATAACTATAAAATTTTTGATGGGCGTGTTATTGTGAAGGTCAGGGGGCGGGGCCTGCGGAAAACCAATTGAAGAAGGCAGCATTTTCGTTTGAAGATAAATCATACTCTATGTTTCAATTTTTTATATCCAGATTCAATGAAAGTTCTGTCGAACCGAAAATAGTTGTGTCTGTGCTGGAAGGTAGATTTGGTGCGGATTCTTTGGCCGTAGACTGGCTGTACAAAAATATTTATTGGACGGTCAAAGGTGCGAACAAAATCAGCGTAGCTTCCTACAGTGGGAAATATAGCAAGGTTCTAATCGATGAGGGACTTGATAAACCTAATGCTATCGCCTTGGACCCTGAAAACGGGTAAGAATTATATAATACGTACTTAGTGTATTGTATGAAAGAAATATCTAACGAGGTTGGGAGAATTGATCATTGACGAGGCTCTGCCGAGACAATTATCAATTCTCACAACCGAGTTTGATATTTTTTCATTCAATACACTAAGTACGTATTATATTTATCTTATAACCTATATTTGTCTTGTTTTCGTCGGTGTTTCTAACTGAAATGCATGTTTCTAAAAATAACCGCATTGTATCATTGTTCTAAAAATAACTTTGTGATATCATAAAAAATATCATACGGTGTGTTATCACACAGATTTTTGTATAGTTATAAGATAAAATTCTGACAATAGACATAATCCTAGGAACGGATAATGTATTTTTAAATGGATGATATTACTCCTGAAAAGGAGTGAAAAAATAATCTTGAAAACGGATAAGAATTATCCTGAAAGGTAGGAATCGAATCAAATAAAAACCATGTCGAAGACAGGCCATGGGAACCTTGAAAATAAAGAAATTGGGAAAGGTTACCATGAAATTAGCAGGAGTAAGCATATTATTGTTTTGAAAAATCATTTCTTTCAATACGAAATAAACAATAGGCTGCATGTTTGCTACAAAAGTATGCATTGATTAAAAAAAAGTTATGTTAATTGAATTAAAATTGTGGCTTTCGTCCATCTGAAGACTTTTCGATGGTCAGCGGCAGGAGGACTACGACATGACGGAAGCCTCAGTCTGACCAGAGTCGATTTTTGCGCACATCTTGGATGGTGCTTTTCCATGAGACTGGTAACAAATTGTTGTTGTTGTTTTATGTTATGCGTCCCTTTTATAATTTCCTTTTTGCTTTTAGCTTCATGTACTGGGTTGAACAGGGAAAAGCGCCTAAAATTCGAAGGAGTGGAATGGATGGTTTTCAAAGGGAAACAGTAGTGAGGGGATGGGACGGACTCGGAACCCCAAATGTTTTAACAATAGGTAATCACGTGGAATATCTAGAGCGCAGGCAATTACCCCTGGCTTACGACTAGACAGTTTTTTTCAAAATACCGATATAGGCCATCACTATACTGTAACATCCTAACTCAACCGCATGCAGTTTTCGTTTTCTGGTAGGCTTTTTGAGTCAAGCCTGCTACTTTACTTTATGTACCGATCTTATAAAAACTGCCAGATTAGGGCTAAGATTATGGAACTTATTTTGTTTCTGCACAATGAATTAACCCAATTTTAAAGCTAAATAACATACTTTATTACATTCCTGGCAGTGAAATCTTGGGATTTCCCTGTGTAATAAATTTTGATATCGCCACTTGTGATGATAACAATTTTAAGTTTCTCTGGTGGAACTACTTTTTTTCATGCAGCTTGGCTCCTGCTGAGACTGGTACGATATTACATTGAAGCATGATCACTGCGTCGGGATTAAAACTTACAAATTTGGGTTTGATTTTCTCATTTTTTTGCAGTTTTGGTTAAATTCCGAGTCACAGGTTAATGAAAGAGTTTGTGAACCAATATGAACCACGAAAAATGAAGCTAAACAAAACAACCATGAAGAACTATATGAACAAGGAAACATCCTAAAATAGTTCTAAAACAGTAACTATCATAATCCGACTGCTTCTGTTTCCTGTGACTATGTGGCGTTTTTAGAAGGCTCGAAATCCGATGACATCACAGTTATAGCGACAAACACTAATTCAGCTGATTTAAAATGCTTATCCCTGGTTATTGAGTGATTTTAGATCGCACAAATCTAACATTATGTCCATCTTGTTATCCACTCTATTTTTCAAAGAATCCCGGTGTTCAAATGTTTACACCATTACCAAAGTTGTTCTTAAATTCATACAATGTAAGATTCACTCAAATTATTTTCGTTCCTCTTCTTTAAAATTATACAAAAAAATGCTTCATATGTCCTCGAGTTTTGAAGCGTATATCAAGATGCAGACAAAAAGTAAATTATAATAAATATTTTATGGTACCTATACACATAATTCGCAAGCGCCCAGGACAAAAGAAAAATGACAAAACACATTATTTTATGTTAAAAAAGAGTTGTAAAAAAGACAATGAATAGAATAGTCAACTGGTAACGCCTAATATAAAAGATATTTCACTCGGATATGAGATATGGTTGTGAAAAAACTCGTCATGCGGACACGGTTTTTTTTTACTCCTAATTACGCTTTCTCATTAAATATTTTTCATATCAGACATAGCCTGTTGATTATTTATAAATTTTGATGTCGCCATTGGTGATGATAACAATTTTAAGTTTCTCTGGTGGAACTACTTTTTTTCATGCAGCTTGGCTCCTGCTGAGACTGGTACGATATTACATTGAAGCATGATCACTGCGTCGGGATTAAAACTTACAAATTTGGGTTTGATTTTCTCATTTTTTTGCAGTTTTGGTTAAATTCCGAGTCACAGGTTAATGAAAGAGTTTGTGAACCAATATGAACCACGAAAAATGAAGCTAAACAAAACAACCATGAAGAACTATATGAACAAGGAAACATCCTAAAATAGTTCTAAAACAGTAACTATCATAATCCGACTGCTTCTGTTTCCTGTGACTATGTGGCGTTTTTAGAAGGCTCGAAATCCGATGACATCACAGTTATAGCGACAAACACTAATTCAGCTGATTTAAAATGCTTATCCCTGGTTATTGAGTGATTTTAGATCGCACAAATCTAACATTATGTCCATCTTGTTATCCACTCTATTTTTCAAAGAATCCCGGTGTTCAAATGTTTACACCATTACCAAAGTTGTTCTTAAATTCATACAATGTAAGATTCACTCAAATTATTTTCGTTCCTCTTCTTTAAAATTATACAAAAAAATGCTTCATATGTCCTCGAGTTTTGAAGCGTATATCAAGATGCAGACAAAAAGTAAATTATAATAAATATTTTATGGTACCTATACACATAATTCGCAAGCGCCCAGGACAAAAGAAAAATGACAAAACACATTATTTTATGTTAAAAAAGAGTTGTAAAAAAGACAATGAATAGAATAGTCAACTGGTAACGCCTAATATAAAAGATATTTCACTCGGATATGAGATATGGTTGTGAAAAAACTCGTCATGCGGACACGGTTTTTTAACTCCTAATTACGCTTTCTCATTAAATATTTTTCATATCAGACATAGCCTGTTGATTATTTACCATTAATAAAACCTAAACAATACTGAAATGTAAAATTTCATATTTCATAGGAACAATTACCTTAATCTTGATAAGTTTTCTTGAGCGTTGAAGCGTTATTCGATTAATTATTCCTTTTTAAAATTGAATCAGATCCTCAGGTGAGTACAATTAATCTAAAGTAATCTGTAGCCTTAGATATCATTTTTAATTTTGTTGTATTGCTTTTTTCTGACAATTGCTTGTAGCGCCTTAACTGACATTATTGAAAGCCGTGAGTAAACGTAGGTGCCGTATGGACTAAATTTTTGAATATCGTTTTTCACATTTAAAAAAGGTTTATTTTCTCTTTTAAAAACAGTAAAATATTGAATTTGACCATTATATTTACAACAGCTAAAACAATTACAACCAATCAAACATTTTAATAGTTTACTGTGGACCAGTTAATTTCCACATTTGCATGACTTTATTTATGATATACAATAGATAGTTTGAGACCTAAAAATCCATGCACTTTCAGACGAAAGGCCAAAGACATTGACTTCATACCAGTTTTTTTTAGATTTTGTGTATACATGTCCATTTCACAGTTAACCTTATGCATCACCATTGATTTGTAATCTGTTCATATTTCATATCTCTACATATTTGTTGATAATCGTCTATTATAGGAAGATATCTATTTGCAGAATATAACTTCATCATTAGGACCATTTTCGGCTGGGAAATACTTTCCTAATGTTGTTATTAATAGTACACGCGAACGCCTAAATGAACTACCCAGTACCAAACCATGGTAGGATGTACAATTTCTATGTGTCTGTTTCCGATCTGTTTTATTCTCACAAATTATTCACTTATATATTATGGAAAGAAACCAAGAGTATTATAGGCACCTGTGATAAATTTTCATCCGTGTTTACCCACAAACCTGCCCCTATACTACTTTCTACGTGTCTCGTTATATATCTTCCATCTTATCATTGACTTCTTATTTCTTTCCAGATTTTGTAAATAAACGTCGATACTGCTAAGGTATCAATTTTTCAGAATACATCCTACACATCAAAATTGATTTCTCATCTTTTCTTTTTCAGATTTTGCTAAAAAATAAATGTTTTGAGTAGATACTAAAATGCAAAGTACCCTTTCACATCTTATATCTTCTTATCTTTATCTTTTCAGATTTTGTTAATAAACGTCTGTACTGGGTAGATACTAAGTTTCACAGTATATCTTCCGCAAACATGGACGGCTCGGATGTTCGCAGAGAGATCTCGAGTAAAACGCAATTCAGTTTTCCCGCTTCTATAGCTGTACTCGATAATTCGATCTACTATTCTGAGTCCACGTCAAAGTCAATTAAGTATGTCAACTTAGCACAGAAGAATCTTACGGATGTTTCCTTAAGACGTTATGCTGTGGTGGACATGGTGCTTTACCATGCAAAAAGACAGAGCTTGGGTAAATATGCAGCATGATCAGTCGGGTCTGATGGCTAATCGTAACCGTGTATTGTGACGGACACTGACCACAATCCTTATTTTCACTATCACGGGTGACCTTGACAGGTAAATCATTCGACACTCGGCTATTTTCGTTTCCTAAAACGGATCTCGGATGTATATAAGGCGGTTAGTATGTAACGAAATCGTGCATTTTATTAGCCTGAAACAGTGTAAGAAAAACTAGTTCTTCAATCGTAGGCGCGTTTTTTTGGATTTTCATTTAAAGAGTTTAATTGAAATTTTAGATTCGAAGTGTTTTGTAAAAATTAAGTTTTTAGTCGTTTTCTTAAGGAAACGAAGGCTCAAGACATTGACTTTAACAAGTATTGAGTAGTGTTGGCGACGTCGATTGTTTTATCTCAAAAGTTGGATGGTTAACGTTATTTTAACTGACGTCACCGAGGTTTTCCCTAGTTTTCCCGTAATTTTCAAAATAGTCCGTCTATGTAGATCCGAGACTGATCGATAGATTGGCCGACTGGTGTTCCGAATGACAGGTAAATGTGAATCATCACACAAACAGGGACCATCTGGGAACTCTGTAAAATGACTGGTTCCAGCATTTGTCAACCAGAGGTCGCATTTCAAAAGTTCTTTCACTGTAAGGTAGATTGAAAATTTTAGATTCAGAAAATAAGCACATTGCCAAAAGTTTCGACCCTAGTCATTCTGCGCAAACTGCTAAGTCTGACAAGGGTCGACACTTTACGCACTCCCCAGATGGTCCCTTGTGTGACGGGTCACAAATATGAAAGAACAAGTCTACTAAAAAACCGTGCTTATCTTAAAAAAATTCGTTGGGTCAGTAAATTGCGGCATTGCCTTATATGATTCGTAGTGATCATTGAAATATTGATCTTATCAAAAATACTAAACAATAAGTGAATTTCAAGGATTTTCTAGCCGTTTCGAGAGGTGTTTGGTCTATTGTTTCAGCAGTCTGTATTATGTACAGTTACGAGGGAAAAAAATGTGCGAGGAAATCAGGGCGCTTCTCGTAAACAAAACAAAGCGTGATTGGAGGTGATTAGAGCCTATAAATCTCGTTTTTTGGACGAACTGTCGTCACAACAGAATGTGACGTTGAGCCGTCTGATATTCGACTGTTATCTTTAAAACGATGTATAACTTGTTACAGGAAAAGGGAATTTCAGGGAAATTCGGTAAGCGTCGACTCTGGCCAGACTACGCGGCCCGTCGTCCTGCCCGTAATTCTATCCGTCCGTTCGTCCGCAATCTACAATTTCTATCTCGAGTGGATATAAAGAGGCTTTACTTTTCAATCTATAATCTTTAGAAATCTCCCTCCTAATCATTTGACCGTTTTCAAAGAATCTAAACAGAAATCTTCATTAGATGACCCTTTTCCAAAGTTGTTCAAGAAATTTTGATTAACCCACAAATATGGGCGTGGCAGGACGTGACTTATTTTAACCTTTAAATCTTTTTCAAAAATCCCTTCTCAAACAATTTGGCCCATTTCAATGGAATTTGGCATGAATGTTCCCTGGGTGACCCTTTGTTTATATTGTTCAAGAAATTGAGCCCCAAATTTTTGACTGGAATGTTTTTTAATTAAAATAATGTAAAAATCTTCTCCGCCCAAACCATTGACCCAATTTCAATGAATCTTGGCATGACTATTCCTTGGTTATCCATGTACCAAAGATGTGCAAGAAATTTTGATTGACCCCTCAAATATGGGTGTTGCAGGATGAAGTTTATTTTCCCTTTAAAATCTTATCTTCTCCTACCAAACCGTTTGCCCAATTTCCACGAAACTTGAAATGAATGTTCCTCTGAGGAGCCTTTATCTTCGTTGTTCAAGAAATTCTAATTGACTGTGAAATATAGGCTTGGTAGGACGGGGCTTATTTTTACTTTAAAAGCTCTTCTCCAAAACTACTAGGCCACTTTCAATAAAACTTGGCATGAACTTTCTGTAAGTGACCATGTTTCGAAATTGATTTTCGTTTGGAGAATCTGTTTTTCAAATCTGGAGATATTTTAGCCAGTGGATCGATACAGGCTTCTTGTTTATTTTACGGCCTTGTCAAATTTTCAGATTTCGCCCCCGAAGCCAAGAAACTGTGTAGAAATGCCCAATGTGATCACATGTGTTTGCCAACAGCTCGGTATAGCGAGAACGATCCTCAGACTATTAGCTGCAGTTGTTCTGAAGGCTATATTCTAAAAGACAATAGGTTCTGCGTCGAAAAAACTGAAAGCGGTATGTAGCTTAAATTGAACTTAATTTGCATTTTAAATTCATCAACTAAAAAGTCATGTTTTGAGGTCAGCGTGTCTCTCAGTTAAAACTGTTTGGAGATGAAAACTGATTGAAGACTGAATGTTTTTGTGAACGACTGTGATACTTATTACATCCTTTCTGCAGAAAAACCTGTCTTTAGTTCCGCAAGAAAAAATGGGGTTCGAGAAAGCCTTATTTCCCCTATCATTTTCAATGTAAAATTGATCTTTGATCACTCACTTGAAATTGCAGGTCTATAGATAATGTCACTTGGTAATTTCAGTTGTTTGACCCACGCATTACAAAACAAACAATTTAAGACTTTTCCAACGTTAAAAAATTCGCAGACATTGCTTCAATACAAGTTCAAAACGAAATAGGCTGAAAAATATTGAAGAATACTTTGACAAAAATGGGACAAATGTCTCCTTTTTGTCCATGTTGTCCCACTTAATTAATTTCAATGTAAAAAAAAATAAAAATAAAAATTATAAAAAGAAATAAAATGGTTTGTTAAAAACATCGTTACATAAATAAGTATACAGCATCCAGTTATTTTTGGAAATAAAATATTTATTCTTGTTTTATAAATGATAAATGTTGCATCTTTTTTTAGAATTGGACTTCAATTCTATTGTCAATCTCATCGTTATTTAGGCAGATTTTCCTACAGAACAGTTCAATTACTATCAGTGTACTGTTTAGCTGTACAGGATATTCAGGGTCTGCATTTCACACATTGATTTAATTGATGGAATCGTCACGCGCTCACTTGCCTTGCGTTCAGGGTGACAAAACGGTGCAAACTGCTTGCAAATTATGCCCCGCTTTGCACCTGCACTTGCTTGAAAAGTGGGGTGTAGTTTGTAAACAGTTTGCATCGTTTTGTCATCCTGAACGGAGGGTTGGTTTTTTTCTGAAACATGCACGCAGCATAAAGCTAAATAGATGTTGCGCACTTTTTAATCAGTGCAAAAAATGTCAATATAATTTCATTTCAGAAGTCCTGTAAGAGGCTTTGGAGAATGTCAAGGACGTCTACAAATCAGAATTTCTCAATGAGTCAAACCAAAGGAGGAGTTTTTTTTTATAATTTAGATTCTAGCTTATTAAACAGTGCCTGTAATAACCACGTTCTCATTATTCCTAGTATCTCAAATTCGATGTGTGATGTCCCACGTGAGGCTTGATAATGACAACATGGTGACGTCATAATGTCATGGACATCGTATTGGTGAAACGTGATCAATTTGAATTCTGTTTGAAGAAGGACCCTTAATAATATACATGCACATGTATAATTTATATTGAGTCCCTGAAGCCGAGAAGGCTGGAAAAATGTCAGTAATTTGCCGAATGTGACAGATCTTTTAGAATTCTGCTGAAAAATTATTTTGTCGTCAATATAATTCTATCAAGATTTTTTTAAGGTGGCAATGGACAGCGGCCTCCTGACTCTATATACCGGAAGTAGGTTTTCGTTTATTTTACGGCTCTTTTTGCGCGTTTTTTAAAAAGACCAGTTTTCGTAAGATTCTGCTTATGGAAATAACGTGGAATAATGATGGTAAAATTTCATAACTTGGCTTCTTTTCAACATTTGATATCAATTGAATGACTGGATTATTAAATTTAACAAAAAAATGCGTTAACAGCGTCATTCAAGTAGGAGGGGTCACTGTAAAATAACGAAAAACTTTCTTAATTGCATGGAAAGGTATGCTGAATTTTTTACCAAATAAAGGATTAATATGGGTTTAAACATATCGGAAAATAAGAATATTTCATTGGGTAAATTCCTCAAAAAATAGGTTATTGTGGCATTTTTACCCCGAAAAACAAAAATAGGCGCATTTTCAACTTTTGAAGGCAAATTGTGCAAATGCAATTGATCAAAGAGAAATCTTCTTGGCATCAGGCATTGTGTACATTTATAAGGTCTATCAAAATTTATGTATCTCATAGCTTTAAGCAGGTACTGAGTATATACTTGACCTAAAACGAATATAAACGTTTTACTGAAAAATGGCCAATACCACTCAAGGGCAGATAACTCTAGCATGAAAACGGGCATGGAAAGGTACCTTCAAATTTTGATATAATGACTACACAATATTAATCTACAACATATGTGACAAAGAAAATCAAAGTACTGACAGTACTGAAAGCCAGGTCTTGAGTACATGTAAATGGTTGAACTCGTTCTCCTTTCAGGGGGAAACAAAACATAATAAAGTACAAAAAAGTAATTATAACCTCAAATTTTAGAGACTTGCATAAAATCTCACAAAAGAAAAAAAAGCATTACAAAAATATACATACGCAATATCATGAGTTTTGGTTTAAACTTATTTATTTTACATCGATTGGGAAACAAGTTCTTACAACTTAGATTAATCCCTCTCGATTCTGCTTCCTGGAAAATTCACCAGTACTCGCGCCGAATGTGTGGGCCAATGAAAGACCCAAGATCGATAGCCGCTCCCGGGAATCGAACTGGGTCAAGAGGCAGACGCTCTACCTCTAGACCACGGACACCACACAGTGTGTGAGTACATGAGTACATTGTATTGGTCAGAGGATATGAAACACATCTAAAATAATAAAAAATATTTCAAACGATAGAAAATTGTTTTCCTTTTTCTCTTGATGATATGCAGTACTTCCGAAATGATTGGTTGAGATAACCCTATATCACCCCATTAACTATTCAACGCCAGCATCTTGTATCCTGTAGCAGACGACTTTAAAATAGATTGATTCAAAAGCAAAATATGCTCCTAATGAATCATTTGGTATAAAAAATCCAAAGATATTATAAAAATTGCCGACGTATCAGCCCAGCAAAGCACACCGCTGTTGCGAAGGTCATGCTTATTGCTTAAGGACGTCGCATATGTTGCGTCTCAATTTATAAAAAAAATAATAAAAGAAAAAAGAAAAATAGAACTAATAGAAAAATGAGAAAACTTCTCATTATCTTGCCCCAAAATGATCCCTGGATCGGATCTTTGTTGAAATTTTTAAGTGTGTTACAGACGTTAAAAAACTAAAAAAAAAAAAAAAAAAAAAAAAAACACATGATTCGCCGATTGTGCGCCTCGAACCCACGCCGCGAATGTACAAAAGTTTATGGGCTTCAGACGTATACGTTAGGCTATGGCCACTCCGACCGAACGCCAGCGAATTTTAAGACTATATATTATTTATTTCCTAAAATAGGATCCTTTCCTACGCGATTTACGATTGTGTAAAAAATATTCATATAGTTTACGGACCCAAAAAGAATTGTCTTGTCGTTTATTTTGATTTAACTAAAATGGCAGTCAAGTTAAAGCCGAAATGATACAGCAATTAGCGGTTTTCGGTCTGTGCACACGAGGAACTACTTTTTGATTTTGGCGGTGAAGAGGTCAACAATTTCCATCCCGTCTGGCAGCAATAAAGCCAGTATACTGAAAGTATACCTGGCTTTAAAAATTCAATGGGCAGAAAAAAATGACGCCATGAGTCCATTGCTACCTTAAAGATCTTCCACATCCAACAAATCTCAGGCGTTGTTTCCGCCTTCTCTGCTACAATTTGTTTTCAAATCGGTTCAGTATTTACAAAATTATAAAATAATATCGAAAAATTGTCACATGTGTCCCCATCGTGTTTACAATGCAACCATTTATGAGTTGAGATGAAAATACTTATTCATGTTTAATGATTAAAGAATCATTTCAAAGTTAAACAAAAGTTTGACGGAGAGAATATAACACAAGAAGCCAACAACAACGTCAGTAGTTATGATTATTTATTTAACCAATCTATGTTAATATAAATGATTAATTCAACTACATCTGCAAAATATAATTATGAGAGTGTTTCTATCTCAAAATTTGATAAAGGTTAGAAATAATAAATAACAAATGTAAAGTTTGCAGTAATGATATCATGCAAAAAGGGGCGTTTGGGAAGTCCACACAGCATTTATTTGAAAAGGACATTGGACCCAATAGAACCAAACTAGAGCTTGCACTTTAAATACACATATGAGAATCTAGTAAGATCAGTTTCGATTCGGAAAATGGCCAAAAGGCGAAGAGTTTCGACCCTGGGAAGTCTGCATCAGAGTCAGTACTTTTTGAACTTGTCCGACTTTCCATTTTCAATCAATATACACTATAATATAAAATAGATACCGGGTATCCTTTTATATATACGGCGTTAAATAATATGACACACGAGAAAGTTATTCTTTTGAGGATTTGGTATCGTCTGTGGAAGACTGTCAAAAACTAATTTTGGAAATGACTAAAGTTCTTATAACAAGTACTTTCTCCATCTCCCAAATTGTTTTCTATCCTAAAGCACAGAAATATTCCGTCATCGTTCTGAAAATGGCATAGGCATATTCTTTGAAATTGAAACCGTCAAAAGATGTGTAGCCTGGTAATGGGTTAAGACAATACTCGAATGCCATAAGAAAGCTACCTATAACACACCAATGGAAAACTTTGATCAATTTTTGTAAAAATAAAATTATTGTACAAATGCATTGCATGTATTGAACCATTATTTTCTAAATTATCTTTTTGTCTTTTCGGCAGATTTTCCAAGTCTTTCCGTTGAATATACACCTTCCACCATTCCAGTCCAGCAGTTACAATCCTGTAACCCTATGAGTACATCGTTGTCTGAATAAACTGGAAAAAAGAAGACACAATTACATTGATTTTTTGGGAAAACAGAACGAACGAAAAAATCCAACTCTTTGCTAAATTTCGCGATAATTATACTCATTTGCCACATTTTATCTGAAACATGTTTGAATTTGACCAGTCCAGTTTAATCGTTTTCGTCTGGTAATGTTTAAATGAATTTTAACTGTGTGGTGATTCATCATATATTAAAAGCTACATTATCTTAATTTCCTGAAAAGAATGCGGGTCATACGTCCCCCACCAGTCACCGACTTTGAAACGTCATACACTTATAGATCACAATGTTGAGAAGTGTCGTGAAAAAGAACCATAATTCTAGCTTGCCTACTTTTTGAGTAACTGTTTTTTTGTCCTTTAAGTTTTTGTCTGGAGCATATCTCCAAGACCGTATGAGCTAGGAACTTAAAACTTTATTCATTTATAGATAACACTGTAGAAAAGTGCAATGTACAAGATCTATAACTCTACCTTCCAATTTTTTGTGATTTAATTTCCTTTGTTGTTTTACAGTCAATTTTTTTGCCCTAAGCATATCTACTAAACTGTTAGTGCTAATAACTTGAAACTTGATACAGATCACAATGTGGAAAAGAAGTATCATTACAAGAACGATTACTCTAACCGGCCTATTTATTTCAATTATTGCCCTTTGTTGTTTTTACCTTTTAATTTTTGTCCGGAGCATATCTCCCGAACCGTAAGTGCTAGGAACTTGAAACTTTATAAATATATAGATCACAATGTTGAAAAGTGCCAGAACAATACCCTTGGCTTGCATATTTTTGACTTATTACCCTTTGTTAGTTATAATCTTTTAAACCGTAAGTGCTAGCATCTTAAAACTTTATACAATTATAGCTCGCAATATGAAGAAGTGTCTTTTGTAAGAATGGTAACTCTAACCTGTCCATTTTAAGAGTTATTGCCCTTCATTATTTTATCCTTCACATTTTTTGTCAATAGCATATCTTCAAAATCGTAACTCCTAGCAACTGGAAACTTTATGCACATACAGATCACATTGTTGAAACGTGTCATGCACAAAAACCTTAATTCTAGCCAAGCCAACTTTGAGTGATTGCACTTTAATGTTTTTAACCTTTTCAGTCTTGTTCGGAACATATCCCCTAAACAACGGGTGCTTCTAACTTTTAAATTTTTACACTAAAAGATCCCAATGTGAAGAAGTGTCATGCGCAAGAACAGTTACTCTGCAATACACGTTGCTTGAGTTATTGCCCTTTGTTGAATAGTAATGATATCATTTTATTTGTTTTTTTTTTAAGTCTTCTTTCATTTATTGTCTTTTCAATATAATTCTATCTACCCTTATTTGGTTATCCCTGTCCAAAAATGGCAAAAATTTAGACAAGGCCAAAATTACAGCGAAATATTTTATTATAATAGACTAGTAAAAGAAATATAAAAGACTTTTTTAATCTGTTGGGGGCTGCTGTATTAAATCTCAATACGAAATGCGATTGTTTCATTGCACAAATCAAGCAGATTGCCTTGATCAACGCATAAAATATGTCCTAGGATTGAAGAAACTAAAGATTTACTTACTGTGTCTAAATCATACGTAGCAGATCCGTTTTGCGCAATTGCAGAAAAGGAGCCTGAAAACAAAAATATTGGAGTTAATATATAATACGCACTAATAAGTTAATTGTATGAAAAAAGATATCTAACGAGGTTGAGACGATTCTTATGAGATTTAACAAAATAGGACTCATATATTATGATAAATAGCCCAATTGAATCTACTTTTTATTATGTTTTGATTTAAAGAATGGGATTTCTTTGAAGACGTCGCTTATAAGAATGGTCGCTGAAAAGACCTGGTCGGTCGTATGCGGAAACGAAAAGTTTATATCCAGGTCGGCCTGCAAAGACCGCGCAGTATGATGAGGTTCCATATTTACGAACCACGCGGATGGCCAATTTCACGTGACCGTTCACATATATCCGCACCTCGTTACTAGGCAACGTCATTATATTGTGCTTTAAGATTTGTTTATCACGTCCCTCTCAAAACGAATGAAAGCAGGGTATAATTTACTTGGCCTTTGGGTGAATTCAATGATTTTTTAAGATTCGTTCCCGTGACCTAGTTTTTACCCACACTTCACCAAATATCCAACTCATCCGGGTAGACAAAACATTTTGACCAAGTTTTTGTCCAATCCCCCCCCAAAAAAATTGGCATCAAGAGTGCAGTCATTGGTTGCAAATACTCGTATTTGCTTCCTTGATCTAGTTCTTTTAACCCCAGGTGACACAATTAACTTGTCCGATGGCTGACAAATATTCGTGCTCAGGTGAGCAAAAAAACATAGAAAACCTTTTTGGAATCGGATATTTCAATTTATTCATTTCCAACAATGTTTTATTTCGGAAAAGGACAAAGATTTTAAATTCTCGTCAACCTAAAATTTGTTGTCTGCAACTTTTTTTGAACCAGCCTTAAATTATGTCTTCTGTAAATGGATAAAGCACATGAAAACGGGTAAGAACATCGTGAAATTAACAAGATGATTAATTTTGGAATGATTTCGAAATGAGATTGAATTAGTGTAGGGGTGAGTAACAGGGGCAATCCAACATCGCTAATTTTGCTCAAGATGAACAAAATTAGCGATATTCATTACGATATTGGCGATATTTTTATTACCTTCCTTTAACTAAATATACGCTCTTTTCAGTTTGTGTGCCCTCATAAACCATCCAGACACTTGAAAATCTACACCAGTCAATAAAATTATAGAATAATTTGATAGATTTGAATTTAGTGTCGATCGTCCTGAACAATTTCGAAATGTTGAGTAATGGTTACGGAGCGTTTTTGATCGATTTGAGTGAGTGTTTGGATTGAATAGAGCGCTGAGTAGAAATATTTAGAATGATTTTGGTCGGAATGAGTGTTTGTTTCACAATGTTTTTAACTGCAGCTCACCTATCATGGTCTTCAACCGAACAATGCAGTAGATAAAACCTTCAAATGAAATTTTCCCATCTTTGCTGGAATATCTCAGAATGATCGATGAGAGGGCCTGGTTGCTCAACATGAATCCTACAAAATAGACAAATTATGTTCGGCATACATTATGATGAGATTTTAGTTTCACGTTACAATGAAAATAATGACACGAATTACATTTTTTCGCAAAAATGGACTACTTCCTTTATCGACTTTAACGAATTTGTGTGATCCATCACACAAAAAGGACCATTTGGGAACTCAGTGTAATGAATATTTGACAAAAACAGTGTTTTCGTTGGAGGTCAATCTGAGGTTCAATTCAATTTTTAATGTGTCTAATGGTCGTTCTAGATTAAAAAAATGGTCAAAGTGCGGAAAGTTTCGATTTAAGTCAGCCTGCACAGTCCCGGCAGTCTGACTTGGGTCGACACTTCACGCTAGTCAAACGGTTCCTTTTCGCATGATGGATAACAAACAAATAAAAAAAAAAAGAAACAATAACATCAACCATTTTAAATTAGTTAGCTCTTCAACTTTCAGTCAAACTTCAATGTATTCAATTCAAGGTAAAGTTTAGAGCACAAACAGTAATATCACGAAAAAAGGACCCCACACTTTGGTTATTTGATATTTCTTCTATCACTCTCCCCCTCTCTCTATATAATATTTTATATCATTTTTAAACACCCTTTTTTATATTTCAATTAAGCATGCCAATGATTATTGCACAAATACATAATAATCTTACCACACGATCGTAGGGCCTGTCTCAACTCGTAGGAGTCCATATTACCACTTTTGTCCGTATCAAACTTTGTAAATTCAGCCTGTTGTATATAAAGTAAAAGTTTTGCAAGTCAAGTTATTTCGGTGTTATTTATGATTATACAACAATGGCGTAAAATGCATATATGAAATAAGAAAATGGCAAATAATTTTGTTTGAAATAAAGTTCATATATCATGTGCTTTACTGTATACAATTAAGATCTTATAACCAAGAGGGAAATAAAATAATTTGAACAATGAACTCTTTCTTTGTTTTTTCTGATTTTGCATTTAGATTAAATCAAAATGTGAAAAAGTTTATTCCATTACAAGAAAAATGTATCATCTTCACCATTTTTCAAACATTTGAGTTATGTGTGTTAATGACTCTGAGTTCCTTTAAGATACACATAAAAAATAGAACCAAACAACTACATTTATGAGGAACAAATCTAATCTCGCCAATTCAACTGCAGTTTCAAATTTTACGCTTATTTAATTTCTATATCTTAAAACGTATATTTCGCGTTCGCGGTAACTTCTCCTGTATTTCTCTGAGTACAGACAGAGGAATGTCAGAGTTAGATAACTAAAATGCGGTAACACCAATCACAGCCTTGGCGTTGAATTAAGCTTTCGCGGTAGTTTATTACTGCTTTCGTGATATCAAGAAGTCTTAAAACAATCTAAAAATGTTTAGCATCCTTGTATAACGCCATTTCTAAATTCACAGTTGTCTGGTGGAGACAAGTCTAAGAAAAAGTAAATTGAACCCAAGTGGGTAATACTTTTTTTTGAAAAGCTATTGACATCTGGCGGGATTGTTCAAACGTGGATTAACACTGGTGGGCGTAGAAACGTCCATCAAAATATCAAATTATTAGAGTATAAACACAACTCACCTTCCATTCCATTAGATTTTTCCAAAGCTGTACGAACTCCTGGAGACATAGTTTACCTGTCATATCACCCTAAATACTGTTAAGGAAACAGACCGGACAGAATTATATTATCAAGTTTTGTTGTTTTTTTTTGAGACGAGACTTTCATTTAAAATGCTACTGAAATCATCAAGGAAGTACTGCTATGTATCTTAAGAAAATCAAAGTTACAAATGGAATAATGATTAAGGTATCACTATCGACAGTGCCGCACGGAAGGCAGGTGGTGACTTCTTTAATTCACTCTTTAAACTTTATTTCATGTTATCTCTTAAAAGAGAATAGTGAAGCATGAACTCGTGACGAAACTTCAATCATTCAATCTTCACAGTTCTCACTTCAGACATTTTATCATTGAAGTGTACAGGTGGAAGTATGAAGTAGGAAGTATGAAAAGTCAAGCACACCAACAATACCATGGCAGTATTATCCGAAATTCATTGACACCATCCGAATAACATTAGCAGCAAGCGCAATGAAAATTTACTTAAATGTATGGTTTCTTGCGACTTTGATTTCAAATTAACTTTCCTTAATTCAACTTGTGTCGATCCAATCATAATTGTTTGGTATTGTCTTCTGTCTACCACATTGTATTGTAATATCATATGTGGTTTTGAATAAAGAGTTGTTTTTTTTACTGTATTCGATTGGTAGTCGAAAGTGTGAAGTCGGAAGTATGAACTATGGAGTGTTAAGTGTACTTTCGACTTCACACTTCGCACTTCAAACTTCCTACTTCGAACTTCTGACTTCACACTTCATTATTCTTACTTCACACTTCCGACTTCGGCATAAGACATCCGAATTCACACATAACACTGCCGACTTTACAGTTCCGACTCCAAACTTCACGGTTCACTCTTACGATTTCATATTTCTAACTTCACACTTCAAAGTTAATATGAGCGAAGTGTGAAGTATTAAATAAAGAACTCGCAAGTGTTTTTTCGTACTGACGTTGACAATAGAGCATTTTTGCGATGTAATTGATAATGTAACCTAAATCTATCATCTATTAGCCGAAATAGACATTTAATATACTATAAAGTTAAAGTTTGGCTTGATAGTCTAATTTTATATATTCACGCGACTTAACTCTTTAACCTTGACATCGAATTGCAGGTCGGCTGTTTACATATGGCTCCTTCGTTTGCCACAGCAACTCTCACAGGAACCTATTTATACATTTTGGTAAAAGTAGCAACATGGCGAAACACCAAGATGTCGGTGCAAAACTATTATGAGTGCCATAGGGCGTAACTCCCATTACGCAATTTACGCATGTGCGCAAAAAAACTGTTGAAAAAATATCGTTGATGAATGATCATTACATCGAAACTACAGCTTATTCAAGCTGTAGTTACGATGTTTTGATTATTCACCAACGCCCAAATCATAAAAAGGGATCGGGTGAAGGACATTCATATTTTGTCACAGTCCACATATCGCCTTCAGCCTATAAATTCTTTGATGCTCGCCTTCTGAGTACGTATAAATTTAAAAGTCCTAGATACGCCTATGGTTCCTATAAATATAAAGGCAATACCGAGCGTTTGCGCTGAACCTTCGAAATATACAACAAAAAGGATACATCCAGACCAGCAATTATACTGCTACAAACATCGATTGAAAATCCACCAGTCTGTAAATCTAGAAAACAGAGATAATCATGCTTAATTATAGATGACAAAGTTGATTTTCAAAATAAAAAAAAGTTCGCATTTGATATTTTTATATATTCTATTTAGCGTGACAAGGGTAAAATAATGATTCACAAATACCTATTAAATATAAGTACATAGACGACCGCAATTTCTCGGAATAGTATCTTTGAAAATGAGATAATTTCGTTATTCAAAATAGCGCATCAAATGGGAATAAAGTCTTCGGTGTTAGGCTACATGTTCCAGGTAGATTTTCATTAAGGTGAATGTTCAAAATCTATCGACAAATGCATACAGAACTTTTTTAATAAGATTTCCACTTACCGTTTGTTTACGTGTGCCAATGGCAAAGCAAAGAACCTCCTCAACGTATATATGTATATGATCAAAATATGAAAATCTCTACAGCTAATGTAGAATACTAGTACATTTTATAGTAGACGTATGACTATACAGTCAAATAACCTTTCTGCCAATTACAAGATAAAAGCCCTCATCAACGTATGATCAAAATGTTAAACTGCAGTGAATATTGAATACAGTGTTCTAGTTTTCAAATGATGCATACAGAAATTATAAGTCATAATAAACCTATCGCGGGGTAAAAAACTCTAAAAACTAATGTGCAGGCTGAGTTTGAGCAACCTGTAGTCATGATGTTTGGCCTTCATCAGTGTAAAAATCACCAGAATTATCTTTTGAATAGCACCGCCTTCCTCAATTTTGAGGAGTATGTGGTTTCCATATTTGGGATTTGGGCATTTTGTCTTCCCCCATTTGCCTTACTTTCTGGATTGCGCATTTTTTATGAATGTCAAAGTCCGGGGCCCGTTTTACTATACATCTTACGAAAAAAATGTCGTTAGCCAAAATCACAAATCGTGCCTGTTTTTATTCATTGTCAGATTCTGCCTTGCAATATCTCATCGGAATCGTCTTTAGAAGACTGTTCCAATGAAGTTGTGCATATCAGAAATCCACATTTGATAACTAAGAGCTGTAGAAGCAACTTAATTCTTTGACTTACGTAAAAAATGATCGTGAGGTGTTTAGTTGAACGGGTCCCTTGTTACATCAACGAAATTTACCTGATTTGAAAGCAGCGTTCAGAATTCTCTGTAGTTCGTACGCATCAATTTCTCCATCAATACCAGCGATCTTGCTGAACAATTGCGCCATTTTGTTAGCGAGAGCGTCATCTTCCTCGGATGGGGGTGGAACTTTCTATAAATAGATAGGGCATGTTTATTGCATTTTTATTGTATTTTTCAAACCGAGGTTCTTTCATCGACTTGAAAAAATGTGATTCCGTAAAAGAAATACATGCATTTGAAAAATGATTTGTTCTTTTGTTTGAATTGAGCTTTGTACCGCTTTCAACAATCTTTCAGTTATATTGCGGCAACTGGAGCACCTGACATTAGATTCCTGGTATTTCTCACACCATTAACCATGTTAACACCATTACATTCTTTTCTAGCCTCCAGCTGCTATCAAACATACGAGGTCTGCGATTATCAACCCATTGGTGAGAGACAAATAGTCGGAAAGGATGAGTGCCGCCGCGGGGAATCGATCCCGGAATTAAAAAAAAAAGATGAGACTCCAGTATAAGCAGAGCTACAGATGGGGGGGGGGGGTATTTTGAATTTTAGATCAAAGTATTTAAATGACTTTTTCCGCCCATTCAACGAATTTCAATGAGTCAACCGAGACTTACCCTATCAGGAACTATTCTAGTCTCTAAGTCCATTTCCCTGAAAAATAAACAAAGAACAATACATTATGTGACCCATCACGCGAAATGGGGCTATCTGGGTAGTGCGTAAAGTGTCAACCCCAGTCAGACTGCGCGGATTGCGCAGACTGACTAGGGCCGAAACTCTTTGCATCGTGCTTATTTTCTCAATCTAGAATGATCAATCTACCTACCAGTGAAAATGTTTTTGAAATCCGACTTCTGGTTGACCTATGCTGGATCAAATCTGTTTTTCAATTATTCATTTTACAGATTTCCCAGATGGTCCCTTTTCGCACCACGGGTCACAAATAACAATACATAAATGATCCGTTACTCCAAAATAAGGCTATCTGAGAAGTGCAAAAAATTTCGACCATGGTCAGTTAATGTACAACCAATTCATCTTCATAGTTTAACAACAAAAAATATATGTTCACGGGTGGCTAACCCACGAGTGAAAATTTAGATTATGTTGTTCACTCAATGAAGGGCCTTTGAATTCTAAACGAAAATTGAGAAATTATTTTATCCCTTTCATACAAAAAATGAGGTGAAATTTTTAAACTTCTATGATAAATTCGCTTATTTCACGGCATAAATCGCTTATTTTGTGCGCCATTTCGCACGTGATTGCATGGCAACCTTATGACGACATGGGTATAATAAGTCTGGCTTATATATCATCAAGTAAGGTGATGCGAACGAAAGTAAGGTAGAAACTTTTGGAATAGTAGATGATTTCTGCCATGGCATGGATCAGTCTAGGTAACGGGACGTAGCATTTAAGGTCAAGGTAAATCAGCTTTTATTTATAACCTCTTACATTTTTAACCAATGGGTCGACAATCGTAGACCTATGTGGGATAGCAGCTGGAGGCTAGGAAAGGATGTTATGGTTGTACTGGTGTGAGAAATACATGAAATCCTTTGTTAGGTGCTCCAGCCGATATAACTGAAAGATTGGTGAAAGTGGCGTAAAAAACATTCAAACATTTTTAATAGATAGTCCACATGCATAGTTTGAGATCTTTAATCGTATGTTGGTGGTGATCAAACCCTAGTAACTTCAGCTTTTCCAAGCTGAAGCTACGAGGGTTCGGTAACCCTGCGATGAAATGTGTTCACTTTCTGTAAGCAAGTCAGACCCTTTTAGTTTTATGGTACAGTTATTTGCACAATTTACGGTAATTCTCGACTTTTTTTTTATAGAGCCCAATATATTGAAAGGTAAGTTCACCAAATTACGTCACGACTAAGCCACGCCCTGTCAATGAATTTATGGAGCGAAAATCTACCGATTATACTAGTAACCCTCCCCCTAAATATGATGATAATTTAGCAAAAGTTGAAACTAAATAACTCACGAGCTTTCCCTGGGTTTTTCACTGAACATTCTCAAAAAGAACGTCCCTTCATGACCCGGATCAAATGTTGATGGTACGATGACGTACGTCCCGGGGGCCAGCTTGTGACGTCCCACCACCTCACGTGCATTGATAAAAGTGGGGCTCTTCGCTACTGAGCTGTTGTGCGTGAAGAAGTCGGTATCTAGCCGTGATCCACTGAGTCCTTCTGTCTCTGCCTGAAAAATAGGTAAATGAAGAAAACTTGTCATGAATGTTCCTTCAAGGTGAAAAATGTTAGCGAAAAGCTCACGTGCAAAGCAGCCGGGATACGATTTCTCGATAAGAATAATATACCATATCATTTACACTATATAACAAAACAAAAAATAACTTTTCGTAACCTTTACTTCTCCAAGGTACATAAATTGTACAATTATAGAACTCGACATGATTAAAATCTTAGTGAGAGGGAGAGTTGAACAATGAATAAGATGACTTTTCTCACATTTTTTCGGTATATTTGTGCGTTGTTGTTGGTGTTGTTCTTGTTTTACGGTACGGGAGAATACATGGCCGCTATGTAACATTTTTTTTTACGTTGCTGAAAATCTTTTTTTTCCATTTACCTTGTATATTGTGTAGCCGATAGTCAACCTTTCCTTTCCTGTGCTTAGCAGTCTACGTCTGTCCTTCTGAAGCAGAGCTACGACCAACGTACAGAGATCGTCTTCGTCATCCGAGTCTTTCAGAACAACACGGAACTGGGGGTTGCAAGCAAAGGTATCTAGAATACAACAACAAGACAAATGATTATTTAGAGAATGTTGAGTGAGTGGTCATGGAATACCGAATTTATTAAACGAGTCATTTATAAAAAAATAAAAACAGTCTTATCTGCGCCGAGTTTTTATCTGATTTAATTGACGAGATAAATAAATTCTATTTCTAATGAGCACAAATTTTATATTCTATTTATAATATGACCCGATTTTTTTCAAAAACCCGTAAAGATTCTTGAAATTCAACATTTCAATTTTCCGCGTATCTAATAACGCCGTTTAAGGTAACTGCGGACACATAGAGGGCCATTTTATGTCCAAATTTTAAATTGTCTGCAAATCATACCTTATGCGATGAAACTGAACTTTGAAGTACCCGCTTTCATATTTCGGTCATAAAAAGGAATTTCATAACGTAGAGTTTACGTCATGACGTCATCAAGGGGACGACCCCTTTTTAGGGACCATAAACAGTAATTGTCTATTATTTTCGGAAATAATAAACCGATTTTTATCCCGAAAACGCCATTTGCTTCGCATTAAGACGCCCGTTGTTATGTTTTTATTGATATGAAGAAATGATTGTAAGAAATACAATAAAGTGTAACGTATTGAATGTTTTTGTCTTTTGCGTTGCTGTTTTTGAGTACAGTTACTGAAAATATTGCCTTTTTTCTCGAAAATTGGTCCGGTGACCTATGCTGAAATTTAGTTATGTTGCTGCCAAACCATTCCGCTGAAGATTTTTGAAATAAAATACATGTGTCTTAGGGTTAGATTTTTTTTAAAATTCGATTCCGCGAAGATACCGCAAATCAAAGGATACTCCAACGTCGCGTCAAAAGTTCACAAAAGCTGTCTTTTTAAATGGATGAAAAATTAAAAGAATTTTTGTATTTCTTAAAAACACATTCATATTTGATACTTCTGAATCCTGCCTTTCACAATAAACCTAAATTTCAAATATTTTAGAATGCGTTATTACACGGAGATTGGCGCCAAATAAGCATAGTACCGATGTGTTTGGTGCGACGTCGAATTCGGCGAAAAATGTTGCAACAACTTCGGAAAATCGAATTTAATAAAAAATCTAACCCGAAGACATATCATTTTTATTTGATTTATGCAAAGATCATTCTTTTCCCTACAAAATGACAAAAATTCAGCATAGGTCACTGTGCAAAATTTTGAGAAATTTCATTTTATTTACAAAAAAAGTAATAAACAAGAGCTGTCACTGTAAGATGACAATGCCCCCGACACCGCTTTGATTTTAAATTATGGCCAATCTATGTTGAAGGTCAAGGTCATCCAGGGGTCAAGGTCACCAAAGAATGTGCCTACAGAAAGGTAATGTACCAAGGAATGTTGTGGTAAAGTATGATGCGAATATGTTAAGTAATAAGGAAGTTATGGCCAATGTTAAAGTTTTTGGACGGAATGACGGACGGACGGACAGACGGACGGACGGACGGACGGACAGACGGACGGACGGACAAGTCAAATTTATGATGCCTCCCTATCGGGGGCATAAAAAAGGAACGTCAAATCTTAAAAAATCGCGAAATAGATAGCGATTTGGGCCCGTTTTTCTAATTAATTGTGCACGTAAATAAAACGACTAGCTCATGCGTTCTTTGACTATCTAAATGAAACTTTTTTTCGTAAAAATCGACAGCTTAATTCAGAAAATATTTGCAAATAATGATTTTGGCGGGTCGAAAAGGGTTGACCCCTTTATGACGTCACGACGTCAAATGCACGAGCTTCAGACCCTATTTATTGTGCGTTAGCTAATTCCCGCACTCCAAATATAACTCTCAGCAATTATTGTGAGATTTTAAGAAAGTCGAAATTTCGACCACTTGATCTGTCAGCAGTTACCTTAAATCTGACGTCACAATAAATGTATTATGACGTCATTTTAACGGTGAAAAAGGCGTTGCTATTCGCTCTGAGCTCATTTGCATAGTTATTCGACTAGTGCAATTACAGCCACGTAATATCAAAAATATTATTTCAACGGGGTTATTTCACTCCCGCGATATTTGACTCTCTACAATGGGTTGATAATCGTAGACTTATGTGAGATAGTAGCTGGAGACTAGGGAAGGATGTGATGGATGTACTAGTGAGAGAGATTCCTTGGAATTCATTGTTAGGTGCTCCAGCCACCGCGATATAACTGAAAAAAAAAATTGTTGAAAGCGGCGTTAAACTCCATTCAATCAATTCACTCCCGCGACGTAGGTCATATTATGAAATATGACATACATGTACGTCCCGGGAGCGAAATAATCCCGTTGAATATATCTAATATTACCTTATCGTAATAACTTTGTTATTGAGCTAAAAGATAAAACAACGTTAAATTTTCGTTGCGAAAATGACGGTATTATTCATTTGTTGACGTAAATTCGGAAAAAGCGTAACATGTATGGCGGAATAACTTGAATCGACAAGGAATTTCCTCGATTTTATCGCAAAAATTCGAGTCATATTATAAAAAGAATTTCAAATTTCTCCGCATAGAATATCGAATGTATTTATTTTGTCTTCAAAAAAACAGATAACAATCGGCAAAAGCCTCGTTTTTATCTGTTTATAGATTGAATAAATTCGGTATTCAATAAACACTCATTAAATATATGCTTACAATTAAAGTTAAGCAAATAATGCCATTAAAGTAAATATATAGAGGATAATCGTTTGTTTCAGTGTTATGTCGATTTATATTTCATTGAGTGAACAACAAAAGCTATATTTTCACGAGTAGCAGCGCCACGAGTAAATATAGCGTTTGTTGTTCACGAAATAAAATATTAATCGATCTTACTCGAGAAACAAACGATTATTCTATTTCTTTAATGCAAAATGAAACAAAATTTGAAATTTCTAGGACAAATTTTCTTAAAGCTAGTCATTTTGCACGTTAATTGTGACGTCACTTATTTCGCCCCGCATAGATGACGTTAGATATGGTGAAATGCACAAAAGCAAGGGTTAAAATTTTGATAATTTCACCTCTTTTGCGGTGAGATTATCAAGTGATTATCTACCGTTATTTCTTGAAAACCACTGAAAAGCATTAAAGAAAGGTAAATAATGTATATAAAGACGTCTTAATAATGCCTGCCCTGCTTTTCTAGAGAAAAACATTTGCGAAGTATTACCCGGCTTCGACCGTGTAAACATATGCAAAGCGGAGTGTAATTATAAACTTTTCGATAAATATTTTTGCATCCTAAAAGGAGGTCAGTACTACCACCGTTTCAGCCATTTACAACATAGCATTTAACTATAGCGGAAATAGAAAGGGTAGTGAACAACAAAATGTATAATTTCAGTAGTGGTGGAAACAATCGCCTCTGACACCGTTGAATCGAATTCTGCCAATGACTTAAAAATACTTACCCTTCTCATGATATTTACAACTTAAGCTAAATACAATGCTTTGCAGACAGTATAAACTAAAATCAGCCTTCACATACATGTAGTCTAATCATTGTCTTAACTAACGGCTATCTACTGGCAGAAATGACACCAAAGAAAGCAATGTCTTTGAAAAGAAATCAGAAGGATAATGATATAGAGGATAAACGTTTGTTTCAGTGTAAGATCGATTTATATTTTATTGAGTGAACAACGAAAGCTATATTTTCACGAGTGGCAGAGCCACGAGTGAAAATATAGCTTTTGTTGTACACGAAATGAAATATTAATCGATCTTACTCGTAAATAATGCAAAAATGAGACAAAACGTGAAATTTCTAGGACATATTTTCGTTTAGCGCGTCATTTTGCACGTGATTGCAACGTTCATTGTGACGTCACTTATTTCGCCCCGCATAAATGACGTCAGATAGGGTGAAATGCACAAAAGCAGGGTATAAAATTTTGATAATTTCACTGCTTTTGCGGTGAGATTATCAAGTGATAAACTACAGTTATTTCTCGATAAACCATCGAAAAGCATTAAAGAAAAAAGAATCACTCACTTATGTAATTTTTACACCCTCCAGCCGTTGATCCTCGTACCCATTCGCCTTCATGGTATGTGGCCGCCCAATTCATTTTATCCCGGGCAGAGAGGGAATCTGGACTTAAGTTACAGATTTCGACTTTATTGAAGTTATTTTTCCAGTCGTCAAAAGACATCCTGTAAAAGAAATAAAATTGTTAGGTCTTACAGAAGACTTAATGCCGCTGTTTAAAATTGTTTTAGTCTAACGCTGAGGCTGGAGAACACAACCATGGTTTTCTGGTGTTTCTCTCACCAGTACTACACCAATTTCAGCCTCAAGCTGCTCATCCAATATGATTTTTAATCGGTAAGCAACCCATTAGTAGGAGGCAAATTTTGGAAAGAATGCGTTCCACGCACTACCAACTGCGCCATGACGGCGGTTCCAGTAAAAGAAACCAAGAGCTGTTCGATAGCTTATTTATAGTTACAACATGATGGTATAAATAGAGAATTATTGAATGAGTGGTCACGGAATAATGAATTAATTAAACGAGACATCTACAAACTGATAAAAACTAGGTTTATCTTGTTCCTGTTCCTGTTTTACAAAATGTTGGACCTGTCCAAATTCAAAGGTTTTGCAGACGAAGTCTTAAAGTGGGTTTAATTTGAAAAATAACCATTTAGTAGGGTAGAAAATAGTGTGGAAAAAGAAGAAATTGCTTGTCAGAAGCAATTTCACCTTTTTTCACAATGTTTACTCAATCATAAAATCACAGGCACGTAAAAAGCAGGGATTAAACAGCAAAGGGTTAAGACATTCACTTGAAACTTGGTACACGTATTCACTATAAAAAGAGAAACTTGTACTATCAAGGCGGATAACTAGAATGATGCGTTACAGAACCTTTATTTACTTAGTTTTTTCATCAATTGCCCAGCTACCAGCAGCCGAGCTTTTACTCCCGTTGGTTGTGCTCATGTTAAACGTATATTATAACACGATGGCGAAGATCGCATTTATGAAATAAGAAGAAGTAGAACTTTTTTCGCAATTAAATTCATATGTCATGTGTTTTATTGTGTACACAGATAGCCCCGCCTATTAATGACGTCAGACGGCATCTTTAGTGGGAACGTTGATGCTTTGACACACATGCTAAATGACGCGCGTCATTTTCTGTGAAATTATCCCAACGTCATATTCATTACTTATTTGTCAATTTTACTTCCAGAAAAATGTAATTTTACTTTGTACACCAAGAAAAGGGAAATCTAAATAATTTGCGAATTGTGATCGTATTATATTGGATATAATTTCATTTTCCCGTTCATGTGTCCAAGAATAAATTCTTGTGGGGGAGAAATCTTATGCAAAGCGAAACCCTCTGGCTCTGCCATCGGGTTTTACCTTTTACATATAACTCCTCCTCCATCAAACTTAATTCCTGATACACATCAACGCAAAAATGAAGTTATTTCATAACTTATGTACCGCACCTTTTCGTTTCACGGTTTGTTTAACCCTTTCCTGTTTTACAAAATGTTGGACCTGTCCAAATTTAAAGGTTTTGCAGACGAAATTTTAAAGTGGGTTTAATTTGAAAAATAACCATTTAGTAGGGTAGAAAATAGTGTGGAAAAAGAAGAAATTGCTTGTCAGAAGCAATTTCACCTTTTTTCACAATGTTTCCTCAATCATAAAATCACAGGCACGTAAAAAGCAGGGATTAAACAGCAAAGGGTTAAAAGCCCGTGTAAGACATTTCCAACATATTATTTGTGCGGAAAGTAGTGGCATGTATCATTCTGTGCTGATGCACAGTCTCATCAGAGTCTTCACAATGAGCTTTATAAATACCGATCCGAACAAAATTATAAACAAAAATTAATTAGAAATCAAATCCACCGAGTTCATGTTCATAAAACATGATCGGATATACAAGATATAAAATACTTCTCACCAAAATTCGCCATCATCTTCGAAAGTGAGGCCAATGTCTTTTCTCTCATCCTCGGATAATAAGCTCCATTCTTGGGACCTGAAATGGGTATTTTAACCTTTAAATTTACAATTAATCGTTTTTTTTTTTACTAAAGCAGTTAAAATGAAACTTCTATTGTATTATCGATAGTTCGTTAATGAAATGAAATGTTACCGACATTATTATATTCAGGGATTAACAATGTTTTATACATACGGTGTCAAAAGAAGAAACGAAACCTGTCCTGGGAGAGACTTGATATTCTAGTAATTTGATTGTTATCCCCGCATCTTTTCTCTGCTATATAAGTAATTTGATGTTTTGATCCACAAGATCCATCTGTTTTTTTTATTGTTTTTTTTTTCTTCATTTTTTGCAATTTGATGTTTTGTTCCAAAACTTTTTTCTGTTTTTTTTTTAATAAAAAATCAGACAACATAGTACAGAAAAGCATTTTATTACTGTTAATTCAGACGAAAGGCCTGGATTAATCACAAATATGCCTGAAATCAGACCTAAGGTGCGGAAAAAAATACAGCCCCCCCCCCCCCCCCCCCAAAAAAAAAAAAAGCCCAATAAAACAACAACAACAAAAAAAACCCTTAGGGATCAGTCATTCGATTAATGTGAAATAAACTTTAAAAATGCGGAAAAGCATCAATATAATGAAAATGAGACATAAAATGGGAAATGAACATCGAAATAATTTAAAATGTCAGACATAAGCAGTGGCTGACATTAAGTGTTTTGAGAAAGGAGTCGATTTGACTTACACTTATGAAACCAAGCTTGTATCAAACAATTTTTTCTTTTCGACAAGTTTCTCCCCCAAAGAGACATTTTTTTTCTTTCTCACTACTACTAGATGCAAGTAATGTTAGCTTCAACATCTTTGTAGTGAAAAGTCTACAGTTTTGACAACTGGTGTAAAGGAAACTACCTTACGCATTTGTTTTTTTTTCTCAAAATATTCTGATATGATACTAGGAGTCCATCGGACTCCTTTCTTGCAAAAAAGGAGTCCCAAATGATAAACAAGGAGTCTCGGTCTCCTGATCATGAATTATTAGTACCGAATTTAACATCGACTTACTTATCACTCCAGGGTCCAGTCCATTCTCTCTCGTTACCCCAGGGATTGCGGACTCGAACAAGCGCTATCTGCCTCTGTACTCCCGAAGCATTGATCTCAACCTGCAATCATTTTAGAATTTAGATTAATTATTATTTAATTATTCTATTAATTTCAAGCATTTTGATTGGCTGCATATTAATTTTTTTATCTGCACGAATAAATTTTCACTACAGTTATTATTTCGTATGCTTGCGCAAAAAGTGGTTCCGTAAGAATTGTCTCAAATTACTACAAATATTTGTATGCGTATGTGGTTCAATTCTCATAAAAAGACTATTTTCTTATCAAGTTTCTTTTTTCCTCGAATTATCCGTATTTTCCCCTTCATTTTTGTCTAAAAAAAGATGAATACATATATAAAACGTACTTAGCGTTTTGTATGAGAAAAAATATCTAACGAGATTGGGAGAATTGATCATTGTCGAGGCTCTGCCGAGACAATTATCAATTCTCACAACTGAGTTAGATATTTTTTCATACAATACATTAAGTGTGCATTATATTTATCTTCTATTTGTCCTCTATTTGTCTTGTTTTCATCGATTTTTCTAACTGAAATGCAAGTTTCTAAAAATAACCGCATTATATCATTGTTCTAAAAATAACTATGTGATATCATAAAAAATACCATACGGGATGTTATCACATAGATATTTGTATAGTTATAAGATAAAATTGAAAAATGTTGACTTGTAATGAAAACGTCTCAAAAAAAAAAAAAAAAACATTTATCAATAAATAACCCATCTATGTTATTCCTTTTATTAGTATTTAGGGTGAAAAATTAGATAAACACGATTTGGAAATCTCATTTACCTGAGGTGTACATGAAAGGTTAAAATAGACGATTAACTGACATGTCAAAGAAGAAAATGAGCAAAAAGAAAAAGAACTAAAAATGCTTAAAAACGCAAAAAAGATGTAAAGAACTTCATTGTTCGAAATAGATCGACACCTTCCCTACGTGGCCATGGAGCACTTTAATCCGTCCTATTTGAAACTTCATTTAATTTGTCATAAATGGCAATTCTAAACGTTTTCTTTTGTTTATATTTTAAGTAAATAATGTTTATGATAAATCTATCGTAGTTTTGTTATAAAGAGTACCATGTTAGTATCTTTAAATATCAGTGTTATCTGATTGAGGTTGGAATAAAGTCTTGTCCTGATAATTTCTCACAGCTGAGACTAGAGCCCTTCGATAATACATTTTTTCCCTATTTTCAACTTAAACTTTTCTCAATTTTTAACTCGAGACTAAAGCTGTAGTTTTGTTGAAATACGAATATGAATGTATGAACATAGCTATTAACATGTTATCTTTTTAGCTTGCAATCATTCTTCGGGCATTAAACTTTTATGAAGCTTGTAAGATTAAAAAAAATAATGTGAAAGTGGTTTTCCTTAAGTATGGAAAGAATTTCTAAAATAGACTACCTGATATAACTTTATGTTATCAGGCTGTTGATATCAGGTCATAAATGTCTTAATTTTATCCTGTCACTAACTATGAATATTGCCTGATATAAGGGGTATGATAAACTTGTTGATATCAGGTCACTGAACACGTGACAGCTTTATCATGTCACTTGGTCACGTGGCCTGCCGGATCTTCTTTTTTGCGGCAATTAGGTCTAAAAACAGTCCTCTCTAACATTTTTTCTTTTGAATTTGAGTGTCTATTATTTCACTCGATTTTCATATGATTTTAAAATCAAATCGCGACCAAATCGATGACGTAGTACATGACTGATGACGTAATCTATAAAATTGTGTCGAAGCTCAACTAGGTGTTTACATTCGATCTCGAAAACTGTCAGGATTTTAAAACATTTTTCTGGATGGATTCAACGCAGAATTATTCGACCGAGGAGGATTTCGGAGATAGTAGCTTTGCATCTGATCTCAGTCTATGTCCATCCTCTAATTAAGAGTAAGGAAGGCATTGAATCGAGATTTGCTTTTAGCTGCATGACAACAAAACTTCGGAGAAAAAGAGGACGTTTTAGATTGAGAAAATCACTCGATTCATATCTTCTAAATAATCTAGGTATGTACGTATTACTCAAATTTTCTTTTGTTAAATATTTTCCTGCTACAGCATTAGAAGTCCTTTAAATCATCGCATTCTTAAGTCCTAAGCGATCACCCTACCTCTGCCACCCACTCACCATTATGATGAGGATTGTAAATCGGGATCGGATAAAATTTTCGTAAATAAATAACGAATAGACAAAAAAAAAAAGAAAGAAAAAAGGTTGTAACAGGATAAATAGAATAGATGATAGGAGACTTGAGATGGAAAAGTTTATCGGGCTCGGCTGCGGAATTTATCCGGTTCGCCTCCGGCTCACCAGATAAATTCCTACGCCTTGCCTGATAAACTTTTCCATCTTAAGTCACCAACCATCTATTCTCTATATATGATAAATAGAGAATAAAATGTAAATGTCTTAAAATATCAATGTTATCTAGTCGAGGTTGGGAGAATTTATCATGACGAGGCTTTGCCGAAGCATGATAATTTCTTACAGCCGAGACAAGATAACATTGATATTTTAAGGCATTTACATGTTATTCTATTTATCATGCAATCATTTTTCAGCGCTTTAATATAATAAACCCTTAAAAATCAAAGAAATTTGGGTGAAAGTTTATACAAATTGTTTCTAAAAATAGACTATCTGATATCATGTTATGTTATCAGGCTGTTGATATCAGTTCATTTATATCTTAATTATATGATAAAAAAAACTCTTACATTCTTCACCGCCGTAACGGAATATGCTAGTCCCATCACCAAACCATTGTCCAGTTTACTTTCAACTTCGTTTGGTTTAGCCTGAAATTGAATTAACAACCTTCCTTTTTAACACAGTGTGTTATTTTCATTAATAGAACCTTCCTGTTGACAGTCTTATTCCATTTTAGGATTCCGAATTTCACCCCTTCGACCCCATAGGCCAATATCATGATAGTATTATATTGGTCTATAGGTTCGTATAACCCATCATTATTGCCCTGACAGGGCGGTCTCTAAACAACGGGTCGTTGCACTGAAGGTAAAGGCAAATCAGCTTTTATTTACATTTAATTATTTAAAGATAGTCGTCATAAATAACGAGAGACCTTAATTCGTAAATTGGCTACCAAACCCTCGTAACTTCAGCTTATCCAAGCTGAAGTTACGAGGCTTTGGTAACTAAACGATGAAATGTGTTCACTTTCCGCTATGCACGTTTATCCTTTTCGTTTAAGGGTACAGTAATTTGCACGTGTTCACGATAATTTCGGACTAACTTTTGAAAGAACCTATGGGCCAACTTATTTCAGGCCTGGGCGGGGCCCGTTTTTGTTGTTTCTTGAGCCTGCGTTCAGGCTGAGATATGTTGCAAACTGTTTTCAAATTATACCCCGCTTTACACACAAGTGCATGTGTAAAGCGGGGTATAACTTTAACCGTTTTGTCATCCTGAACACAGGGCTGGTTTCAAGCTAAAAAAAAAACAACAACGGGCCTCGCCCGGGCCTTAAATAAGTTGGCCCATATAATATTTTAAAGTAAACCCGCCAAAAATACGTCATGGCTTAGCCACACCCCTGCCAGTTAAACAACAACGCAGAATAGCGGGTAAAATTCGGGATCCATATGGTATTTCCTACTGTGTACAAAGCTTAAACAGACCGTATTGACTAAGATCAACCAGAACAGACTGCTTTGTTTTTAATTATTGTCGGAAAACCTAGAGACAGACTAGTTAAAAAAGACCGATTTGTTTAAAACAAAATTAAATCCAAACGTCAATGAATAAATAGAATTTATAAAAATATTAAATACATTTCTAAATTCACACCATCTCCTATGTGAATGAATAACTCATACAAAATGATTTCAGAGTTATCCTCCCTGCTCTTCTTGATAGTTTTTGTGATGGTGAACACACATGCCAGATTTCATGAAGATTTTCAACAAAACAACAACAACAACAAAACAACAACAACAACAAAATAGAATGAAATAATGAAAATGATAATAATTATAAAAAAAATGATGAAGGTTTAAATTTGTCCCACCATCGCCATTGCCTACGCCAACTTAACTCGAATGCCAACGCAAAGAACATCGCACACAAAAGCAACAAGGTTATTGCATTTACGTCGGGCTACAGCAGAGCTAAAATCTTTATAAGCCTCGGTAAATCTCGATTAACATAAATATCAAACAAAAATGCCGTACATCAATACAACAGCACATCAGGGAGCTTCTAGCGAAGGCGTTCAGCATAATCGTCAGAAGGTCTGAGTCCGCTTTGCTGAGGTCAAAGTTCTCTGTAACACCACCCGTGAAGTCCTCCATGCCCTCACTAGCGCTGCCAGCCTTCAAGGCTTCGTAACTACCATGGAGTCTGGAAAAAATAAAGTATAGGTGAGAATGGTCTCGAACAAACTTGATATGTGCGCAAAAGTCTAAATTATACAAATAAGATCTTTGTGGCCGTTCTAACAAATTCGACACGCACACCAAATGTCTAAAATTATACAAGTAAGCAGTGCATGGCGTTTCTAACAAATTTGACATGTACGCAAAAAGTCTAAAAAATGCCCCCCCCAAAAAAAATGTATGTGCGTTGCGTTTCTTTGATGAACCTCATTTAAAATTACAAATGTACATTCATCTCAATAAAAAAATCTAAATTGCTCACTCATCGCTCCAATCATTCATTCCAAACACTCGCTCAATCCATTTAAAAATGCCCAAGATCACTTACAAATATTAGTTGAACAAATACATTCGAAATAAATATGAAAAGAAAAAATCGCGATATCACTGACATAATTGAAATTGTAAGTGTCTGATTGTTCTAAGAAATATAAAGCTTTCATTGAACTTGTATGCTTATTTTACAAAAGGGCGGTATCACTATTTTTGTTCATCCCGAACAAAATTAGCTTCATTGGATTATCTCCCTATAATTTCGCTCAAAACTCACTCACCACACTTATTCAATTTCATTCCAAAATTATTTCAAAATCATTTATCTTGTTTATTTCACAATATTGTGAACTGTACGTGCCAGCACAAAATTATTGTACATAAATACATCTTCACAGACACTTTCAATAGTTTGGTGCATGTACCTCGACCGCTTTGCGTATTGATACAGCGTGGTTTCGTTTTTAGTTTCATACCTCCATGAAATCAACAACTTTCCACTTCATCTTCCAAATGTACTTACTTTGCGTAGGCTTTCTCAAGGAGGGCAGACCAGAATTCATTCCCGTCAGCCGAGTGCATAAAGACGAGTTTATTGTTGTATGTAGGCAAACGATCGTCCACCACAACCTCCTGCCATTCACCCTGAAAAGTATATAGAGAATATTGAATTGGTGGCCATGGAATACTGAATTTATTAATCGGGCCATCTAAAAATAGATCAAAACGAGTCTTAACCGAGTTTTTTGTCAACAATGAATCCGTTTTCTTGTGGGACTACTTTTTCGGGAAGCTTACAAAATAGCTGTGTTATCAAAATTAGTTTCATTTAGAAATAACAATTTTTAAGCCAATCAGAATTCTCGAAATATGATGGAATCAACTACAATTAAATTATAATCTGTTAGCATTATTGAAAACGATATGAAATTTTATCATACAACGACGTCTGTAGTGACCTGATATCGCCTGTCTGATAACATGACATGTTATCAGGCATTCTATTTTAAGAAACAATTTACATAAACTTTCACACGAATTTCTTTGATTTTTAAGGGTTTTCTATGATTTAGCGGTCAAAAATGATTGCATGATAAATAGAATAACATGTTAGTGTCTTAAAATATCAATGTTATCAGGTCTCGGCTGTAAGAATTTATCATGACTCGGCAAAGCCTCGTCATGATAAATTCTCCCAACCTTGACCAGATAACGTTGTTATTTTTAGACAATAACATGTTATTCTCTATGTAGACAATGTTAATATTTTAAATCATCTTAATATCAAGTTAAAACTCCTGTACAGTTAAGGACATCGTGCAATTGACAATATGAATGATTTGGGAATGATTTTGGAATGAAATTGAATGAGTATGAGGAGCGAGTTTTGAGTTAAATTCAAGAGAGGTAATCCAACATGAACAAGATGAACAAAATTAGCTATATCAATTACCTCCCTTTAATAAAATATACGTAATTTTCTGTTTGTATGTTTTTATGGACGAATTAAACACTTTAAAATTCACACCAGCAAAAAAAAAAGTAGAATAATTTGGTCGATTTGATTTATCAGTTGATTGTCTTGGCCGATTTCGAGATGTTTTCTAGTGATTTCGGAGCCTTTTTGATCGATTTGAGTGAGTGTTTAGAATGAATGAATGGAGCGCTGAGTGAGCGATTTAGAATGGTTTTGATCGAAATGATTGTGAATTTCACGATGTTTTAACAGTAGCATAATTATATAGACAGGGTTAAGTTATACCTTTTGTTTAGATGTAAGATTTGTAAATATTATTTTTTTCATTTTTTGCACATCAAATCTTATATTTTCAAAATGATATCTCGCCCTGCGTCAAACTATGTCGATTAAAGATTGGAGACCAAAAGTGATCTTAAAATGAATCTAACGTTTTCTAAAAATTTGAGAAAAAAAATTCGTTCCTTTGTAAAATATACCAATATTTATTGCTTAATTAACAAAGAAGTAAATCAATGGGAATTCGTCACGCGAAAAGACGTGGTTTTTTTTTTTGAAAAGTATTGACATCTGTCAGTCTGTCCGAACTTCCCAGTTTATTTGTTGTGTTAGTTAGCCCTTTGCTGTTTAATCCCTGCTTTTAACGTGCCTGTGATTTTATGATTGAGAAAACATTGTGAAAAACGAAGAAATTACTTCTGACAAGCAATTTCTTCTTTTTCCACACTATTTTCTACCCTACTGAATCGTTATTTTTCAAATTAAATCCGCTTTTTATTTCCGTCTGCAAAACCTTTGAATTTGGACAGGTCCAAAATTTTGTAAAACAGGAAAGTGTTAATGTACCCGCCACTGCCATATTTACAGAAACAATGGTCTAATACAATATGGAAATCAATTGTTAAACCAATGTTTCAGTACATTTGTAATCTGAGCCTAAAAGTGACCGTGAGCGTAGAACCAGTAGAAATGTCCTGTCACAAACAACACTCATGTAAAAAGTGAAAATTTTATCCCTTGCCAATAAAAAAGTTATATTTTAATTTAAAGTTATTGGGGAACAAACGGACAAAAAGATAAATTGGCCAACTGACAGGACAAATATAATTCGAATTAAATGTTCTGTAAGAAAAAATAAATATCAAATGAGGTTGGGAGAATTGATAATTGTCCAGGCTCTGCTGAGACAATTATCAATTTCCACAACCGAGTTAGAATGTTTTTCATACAATACACAAAATACGTATTATATTTATCTTATAACCTCTATTTGCCTTGTTTTTGTAGATGTTTCTAACAGAAATGCAAGATTCTAAAAATAACCGCATTTTATATTTGTTCTAAAAATAACTATGTGATATCATAAAAAAATATCATACGAGATATTATCACACGGATACTTGTATAGTTATAAGATAAAAAAAAACATCTCGGTGACCTAGCGCGAAACAGTTGTAACTGTTTATTTACATAGATTTTTTTTCATCTTTACAATATTCTCAGTTGATCTTTAGCCACGCATTACCTGATTCCAGAAGTTGAACCTGAAACAGCCGACATAGCCACGGTCGGCAAAGCTCTGTCCAGGAACGACAACTCTGTCTAACAATCTTTGGTTACACGTCAATGAAGCCAGAGCAGCCAGCAACCAGCTGTCACCTGAAGCAGAGATTAAGAGAATGTCTGTCCGTTTGATTTAGTATTCATAGGGATGTGAACTTTAAAAAAAAATTGTTCAAAGTTTATGATTTAACTGACACATATGTTTCTCTTATCCTCAATCCGAGGGTTTGACGGAGACTAGCCGAAAAATAACATCGGAGTCAAAGCCAGGATAGGATATTTGCACTATTATACCCAATAATAGGATTAAAGACAATGACAAAAATTTCAACAAATTCATTGAAGAATAAAAGAAGTTTTTCGTTCAATCAGAACGCACGAATCTTGAAGGACACATAGCTTAAATTAAATTATTTACTTAAATGCCAAAATCTGATTATGAAATAATTGTCCGTAGCGCATCTTTTAGCTTTAGCTTTCGTCGCACTGGAACTAAAATAAGTAATTCAAATAAACTTACTCATCATGCCTTGCTGAACATCGAAACGACTGGCCTCGCCCGCTTTGAATTGGGGATTGTCACATATTTCCTGAAATGGCAAATTGAATGATAATAATGATAATAGTAAAAGAAATAATAATAACAATGATAATATACTATAGGTGTATTTTGTAAACTGAGCTCTGACGTAGGCGATGGGTCCATTATCCAAATCTATCTAAATCTGTTATATCTATTTCGAACAAATGGCACGAGAATCTAACAGTAAAAAGTTAATTTCACGGCTCACCGCGCAAAATCTACCTGTACTGGTACTGGTAGTCTTGCCGTCATACATGCTCTATCGGGGGATCAGCGCAATACTATAGTAAGTGCCTATATATTTATAGGCACTTACAACAGTTTTGAGCTGACCCCTCGATATGTTGTCGGTTTCTGGATTGTTTCAAAGAATAGTACATTCAAATGACTTTTGGCAAGGTATTTATGGAAACCGGGGCAGTCATCATCGATACCTGTAGAAAATAAATTGATTAGATTGGACTTTCTAACAAAGTACACTTAGTCCAAAGTCCACTATAGGTAGATTTTGCGCGATGAGCCGTGAAATCTATATACTTACGTAGATTGTTGAGCTCAGTTTTAACAAAACAGGGTAATTGCGGTAAATGTTCTTAAAATAATGGTGAATTTATTTAGGCCAATAGTTGGACAAAATTGTAAAACAATGTCTTCCATATTATATACTTAGTTCCAAAAGAAAGTGTGCACTTTTGAATTTGAATATCTCTGAAATTACACAATCTATCGTCATAAAACGTCGTATGACTTTCCCCAAGAGCATGTGCAAACGATATTTGAAAACAAAAATCGCGCGATGAGCAAATATTTTCTGCTAAATTGCGACATTTGATTTTGCATATTTTGCATGTGCATCACGCGTTAGACGAATAATTGGTCTGAAAATGCATTCAGTTGAATCTTTGCGCTTTTCCTATGCATAAAATCACACCTTTGATACAATTATGCATAATGCTACAGCGTGGTTTGACTACCAATAAACGTCGTTGAACATAATCGAACCTTGTCCGATTTAGAACGCCATTAAATTGATTGAGCAATCATGGTCCAATAGAAATCGAGGTCGGCATTTTGTAAGGCCTTAATTAAGCAAATCGAGATGTCATAGAACGCCATATCACCATTCAACGACAAGTTACTGGCCTAGCAACGTAGCAATGTCTAACGTTGACGTACACGTAACGTCTGCATAAAAATTAAAACTTTTGTTTCGAAATGGCTTGGAATGACTTCTAAAACTCTATTCTGCAACATCAACACATAACTCTTTCCAAAGAAAAACGTTGTAAGGAGGTCAAATCTCAACAATTTAAGTTCTGCCTGCACGAATAAAGCATTGCCATTCTTTATCCAAAATTGATTTGACTTTTAATTCCAAAAGGTCTTGACTACAGTATGGTATCAAACTTACTCCATAATTTTCCATCAACATTGTAAAAATCAAGAAAAATGCAAAAGTGAAAGTGCACACTTTCTTATGAAACACAGTATAGATGTACATGTATGAGTAAGTGATCAATGGTCAATTTTGTCTATAGATTGTATAGGCATCAATTTTGTCTAAACAGATTATAGGCAAAATTGATCTTTGATCACTCACTTAAACTTGTACACCTATAGATATGTGAGATATAGAATCGCCGATCAAGCGTTCCGAAATGTTACGGAACTATTACAGTTCCACTACCGGAATAATAAATAACGCCATTTTGTTAAAACATTTTCGTGTGTGGGTTACTTAAGGCAACGGCAAGCACATAGAAGTTCATGGTAGGTCTTGATTTCAAAAGTTCTCAAAATCGCCTGATTCACGGACCGAGAATACCTGTCTGATTTTACCAAATTAAACTTTGAAAACGCACTTTCTCATGGAGGGTTTTTATCAATAGTTGATGTCTTGATGTAACCGCGGGGCCGGTCCCCTTTTCATTGACCAAATTTAGTAATCAATGTGGGTTGCTTTTTTCGAAATGATTCACATATTTCTATCCCGAGAAGGACAGTTGCTTTAGAGCTTTAGAACACTTATTCAGAATATGTCATCATGAGAAATGTACACAATTGTATCAGATCAATTGTTAACAGTTACAAGTGACATTGCCATTTCTGTCTAGAATTTGGAGTTTTTTTCCCGAAAATTGTCCGGTGACTCAGCATTTCGGATGTTTTAGAACCAAGGTTAACGTAATGTAGAAATATAAGCTTTTGCTAAGTTATCAGATAAGAAATTAAATAGAGAATTGTGGAAAGAGTTTCCTGAAAAAGATATTACAGAATTTGGTAAATTTGAGCTTTCAAGCTGCATGAAATGATTTGCGTTCTTCTGTGCTCATTTGAGATCGTGTTGAAAGGAGGCAGTAGAAAGTCTGGGCCCGAGGTTATAAAATTTTTCTCATTCTCAATTCAAAATTTTCTCAAATTTCAATTTTAGATTAAAGCCGTTATTCTGCTTTAATACCGATTTTGATGTATTAAAATGAAAGATAATATTAAGAAGTTGTTATAAACAACAACTTATTAATAATATCTTTTATCTTTACAATATTTATTTACATTCAAAATTTGAGAAAAATTCTCAGTTGAGCCTTGGTTAAGTTTTATGACCTCGGGCCTTGAAGTCGTATCACTAATCCAGGTTATTTGATGTCATATTCGTGCATTTTGAGGACATTTAGTTTATCAGAAAAAAAATATGAAAATTTCACGGAGATTCTTCGATCTTTGAAAACGATCCCCTGGTTATGTTAACGCCTATCACCCGGTTACATATCCGTCAAATTAAATTATTAAGTTTCCTTCATAGATTTGAAGAATTCAGACGTTTAAGTAGTTGTATACTTTTTTAATTTTTTCTCGGTATTTATTAACATAAATAATAATAATGACAATAATAACAATAATAAAGGTATTAATGATAATCAAGCTTATAATAAAAATCAGTAATAATAAAAAGTAATCAGGTAATACCTTGGGTCTTTTCCACTCAAGAGGCCTAGGTGGTTGTTTGCTGAAGAAAGCAGATTCGTCAGTTGCTGGAAATTCTTTGTCCTCGAACAAAATTCCTTCCTTCTTGCATTTTCGCACAATGTCGTCATAGTTCTGCCCTTGAAATCCACCTCCCGTTCTTGTAGGCCTCCCGGGCAGCCGAGATCTTGTGAATCTAGTACTTGACATACTGCCTTTAGTTTAACAACCAAAACAAATGTTCAAACAAAATGAAAGTTCGTGAATGCTTTTACGATAACGAGTGTTAAACAGAAGCAATTTCGTCTCTATATATATTCATCTCCACTCGAGGAATTTAACACCTTCTTGGCAAACCAATAATATGGGGCTTTGTGTGTGACATTGTTAGTCACTCGTACGGGACTTTCAACCAATCGGATAGTAGGATAACTTTAATCTGGGCCTAAAATAATCCGATAGATATTCTTTAACAAAACAAAACGATTTTTTTCTTTTCTATTCATTGAAAAAAGATTACGTTACATATTTTTTTAGAAATTACACAAATTGAATGACGACACTGAACGGATATAGCTAAACAGATATTATTACGCAAAAAATACACTTACCAAACCACGTGAGATACAGGTTTCGCACTTTGTCTTAAGTAATAAACTTAAACCCTGTCAACTGATGTTTCCTAATGATTTCATTAGGTAACCTCGGTCAACATTGTGAATGATCATGCTTCCGAAATGTTTATAGAACTATTACAGGTACACTACCTTAAGATTTATGGTCGTTTTATACTTTTTATTTTTTTTTCTTTTTTTTTGGATAAGATGACCTTGAAATGTTCCAGACCTTGTAAGACGACATTGCCTTTAAGTATACAGAGATTTCTTACTATAATAATTGATGTACACGTAGGAAAGGAAATATTTTTTTCATAAGCAATTTCATGTGAGAAATTCTAACCTTTTCTCTAACCAATCAAAGGTTTTAGTCAATGTTAAAGGATTCATATAGATTTGCTTAAAAAATAACACCAAACTAAATTAGGAAAAGATAGATATGAATTACCAAGAGAACTATACGTGAAAAAAATGGACGCCTAGGTTAACAATAATTTGATAAAATGTTTGGGCCATCCTTATATATTGTCATGCTGAAAAAATCATTATGAAATATACGATGGACAATTCAAAGTGAAATTCTTTTTTTCTCTCACCGTCACTTTTGGCTTTTATGTAGAAAAGCAATCAGAGATATTCTTATCTTACAAAGGCATAGGATAAGGTTCTAAATGAAGTCAAGACGACGTCATCTAATTAAGGTAGTGGACCCGTAGTACTTCCGCTACATTTCGGACTATATGGTCTTTCACAGTATTAACCGAGGTTTCCTAATGAAAATCATTAGGATACCTCGGTTAACAATGTTAAAGTTCATGTCTTCCGAAACTCTGCGGAACTACCACGTGTGTACTATCTTAATGCGCGTTATCGCGGTAATTCTATCATGTGCGTTCAAAACAATTTCTAGAGCGTACAATACAGGCATTAATGTGATAAAAGGAATCTGGTGCTCGATTTTGTTTGAGACAAGCTGAACCTAACCTCGTCAATAATAGAATGGTTATTAAACTCGGCAACATTTGTTCAGACTCTGTTTACTTAAGTAAAATCCATTATCAGTAGGGGGGAGTAAATGGCCAACCGTCAACAAACATTGTGACAGAAAGTAATCACAATTCTTATTTTCACTTTGACAGCTGACCGTCACATTCCATTTTACAAGAACAAATCTATATGTAGCCGGTCACGCGAGAAGGGACCACACGGGAAATCTGTAAAATAAACGTTTGAAAAAGAGATTGGTTCTAGTACAGGTCAACCAGAGGTCGCATTTCAAAAGTTCTTTCACTGGAATGTGGATTTATCATTCTAGATTCAGAAAATAAGCACATTGTGAAAAGTTTCGACCCAAGTCAGTCTGCGCAGTCCGCGCAGTCTGACTAGGATCGACACTTTACGGCTAACTCAGACGGCCCCTTTTCGCCTGACGGTTACATATGTAAAAAAATCCCTGGGGGAGAGTGGTGGTAATCCGTCACTTTCCCAGAGGCTGTTGAAAAATTTGTAATGGTTTTCCACCACAAGTCTTAGAATTTTGTAAATTTTAGATACTTTATAAAACCGTGCCACATAAAGATGAACTCATGTGTGACATATCATGAAAATATGTCCATATACTTTAGAGGTATAGGAAAGGCGAAAATGTGACCTTTGACCTCCACATGTGACCTTGACCTTTTTTGAAAGGACAAGAATCAATAGAAACCTTCTTTACCACATTAAGTTGAACATATGTATGAAATATTATGGAAATACATGTATGTCCTTGTCTTTAATAGATATTTGAAAAGTCGAAATTTTAACCCGAATTTATACATTAAGTCTTATATGATATCATTTTAACTTTTCCTCAGTAATTTCTTGAGCGAATGGTGCCCATTTCCATTTTTATCATTGACATTGGAAAAAATTCTTTTAGTAATGTCAGATTTCGTTTCAACTTTCCTTGCATTAAAAGATTATTGACAATCGCAAAAGAATTGATGCTCGGAGTCACATCATTTTTACAAATCATGCCATTGTTAGGATTATGATAATCTTCTTAAAAAACATAATCTGTTAAGTCATCTTCTCGTACAGTTTCTATAAAGAGGCGTAAGGACCCGTAATCAGATTGTTTGTATTCAATTTTTCACAATGGTTGGTAATCTCTTTATACAAATTCTATTGAAATACTTTAGTTTTTTTCCACGGTTATGAAAAGTGTCATAATCAAATGCATGTAAAAGTCTGTTTGAGAAATACCAATATAACAATATTGCAGATTTCTTAAGTAAATATTCGACTTCTAATAACAAAAGCTGTGGATGGAATGTAATGTTTCATCATATATGTTAAGTTAGAATCATGAGATCACGCATATACAGTTAAACATGAATTAAGCCACCACTCACGGAACGAACAAATAATACGGCCGTCATGGAAATGGTGGCTTAGTACAGTAACGTGTTATGTTTACAAGCAAGAAATATAAAATTGATTTAATAATATATTATTACTATTTTCTCGGCAGTCCTATGTTGTTTCAACTAATTAGAATAGTCAAAAAGAGACGATTCTATCTAGTGTTCACAATATATGATTCATTTAAAAATATTTATTATACAGCAGTTTATCTTCTTTTTAAAATAGTTCCATTTAAAGAAAGGAATTTTAAAAACGGTTGTTTTTTATAAAAATGGTCGCTTGATAGACATTTTCACTCGAGCAAGATTTACTGTATGGAGTTATTGATCACCCGTTTACTGCGCATTGGCTCCTCATTGGATTGGTGGATTGTCTGACCTTATGTTCGGTCATCGCCAATGAGATGGAGTCCGAGATGGCAGTGCTTAATTTAGAATATCCGTCTGAGGCACCATGTTTTATAGTTGCTGAGAAAAACAAAACAACAACAAAACCCCAATAACAACAACAACAAAACACAACAATAACAACGAAAAAACAACAACACACGTTCAGTATCTAAGAATAAAATTTCCGACAATGAACCATGTCGTAAAACAGCAAGTAGATATTAGACAGCTCCAAACCTGGTAATTACCAAACAAGGACCTATCTAGTGCACCATGCGCAGTTTTGTAGTTGCTGAGAAAAAAGAAATATAATACAATGTCGTAAAACAGGAAATAAATATCGAATTGACTTGAATTCGGTTGAACTGGTCACCATTTTATATACCGTTTATCAGGTAGAAGTATCACGTAAGCTACGTATTGAATCTATATCTAAAGCCATAGACGTACCAAGTTTCGGATTGCTGTGATTCATAGTCGCTTCAAAAATTGCGAGGAAAATTTGCATGCTACATTGTAATATCAAAAAATTAAACTATACGGCGTAAAAAAGGAAAGGAGGCGTCTGGCAGCTTGAATTCGGTAAGCAACATATGAAACGAATCTACATCAAGTTTCAAAATGCTACGATTAATATTTATCTAAAAAGGGACGAAATATTTGAATTTTACCTTGATGTGTCTAAAATTTAAACGTGTTGATGACTTGACATATATTGCATAAATGTTTTCACACAACGTCTTTTGGAGTATTAATTCATAGGGACATAGATCCAAGTGACTTTACCGGAATATGTAAGTTACTGTCCATTGACTTTCTTTTACAGTGTTAATTTGATTTGAAAAAGTACATAACCTTTATCATAGTCCACTTTTTTCGGAAACCCCGAGGAAATATTATCAGCTTGTTGTCGTTTGCGTTGGTGTTGGCGTTAGCGTGACAAGGAATAATCTTGGTCATATCTCTGGTTATCTTTGGTTATTTTTGATGAAATTACATGTTGATGTTTTGTGAAAATTGTATTATGGCAACACTATTTTACTATATTATGCTGTTAAGGTATTGAATTGAATTGATGTTGTATTTGAAGATATCTTCATTTAACTTGGCATGTTTTTCACCACCACGAGAGACATCCAGACAGTATCACATAACTATACAAATATCTGTGTTATAACATCCCATATGATATTTTTTATGATATCACATGGATATGTATAGAAAATGACATAATGCGGTTATTTTTAGAAACTTGCATTTCTGTAAGAAACATCGACGTAACCAATGCAAATAGGGGTTAAAAGATAAATTTAATACGTATAGTCTTAGTGTATTGCATAAAAAATATGTAACTCGGGGGGGGGGGGGGGGGGGGAGTGCAGGGCCTCGTCATTTATCATTCCCCCTACCTCGTGAGATTTATTTTCATACAATACACTTCGTACGTATTCTATATATATATATAAATAGGGGTAATTCTGAAAACATTTTTTAAGAGTTATGCCCCTTTTTCGACTTCATTTTTTTCAAAATCCATCACCTGCGTTGCCCGGTAGGTGGCGCTTTTGTTTAATCACCAGCTACTTAATAGATTTGAATTGAATTTTAAAAATCATAGAATGGATGTCGTTGTTCAAAAAGCTCAGATTTCGCTGCCTTATCTTACAATTTAGGGTTTGAATGAAATTTCCACTTTTCTTGCATGTGTTCAAAGTAAATACTCAAATAGGTCTGTGCATCCTCACAATCTGAACAGAGAAACTACTACCTACATTGAGTGCCTCGGTGCCAGAACAAAAACATGGATAAATCCGTCGGTTCAGTAGTTTTTCTAGTATTTTTTTCAATGAAAATTATTAAGTGATAAATATAATCTACCTATTGAAGAGGTTTTGTCACTTCAATTCTCGTGCATTAAAGCAGTGACCCGCAAGGTAGTCACGTTCTTGTTATTTCTTTTAACCAACCTCTATGTGTCTTTTCACCGTGAAGCACGTGACGACATGATGACGTCCTGAATATACCATTGGCTCTGTACTTGGTTACTTTGGTTAACAAAACAGGGCTATATCCGCCGTATCTTCGAAAATGTCAGTAGTTTGTTTCAGTGAAAGTATAAATATGATCTATCAATTGAAGAAGTCTTGTCATTTTCAATTGTCGTTTATCAAAAAGAGACCATAAGAAGAATCTCGTTCTCATATAACTTCTATATCTAAAATTTGAACTATTATTCACCACATGATGTCCAGGATAACACGATGACGACATAAATATCATCAGTGATGTAACCCGAATTAAATTCGTTTTGGTATTTTCATAGTTTTATCGGTGAAATTACCAATTGAAAGCTATAGTCTATAACCTCGGTAAATTTGTTATTACACGGCGTAGAATTAGAATGTTTGAATCATTGACATTATTCGCCGATTATGAGCAGACAATTGAGGTCCGTAGCTCTATTTTAACGTATAGTGAAGACTGATCAGCCTGTGGGGATGCACAGGCTTATTCGGGTCTTAACTTTGCGCAAATGTGTTACTTGATATTATTGGAAATGTCTCACACATGTTCATTTATTGATGTGCATTTTACATGTACATTGATCAAGTTGTGTTACTTTTGCGAAGCATCCTACAGATTTACAATTTAAAGCAACCCTTGACGAGTCGAGAATCACTAAAACGTAATGAAGTACCGCTGCAAGAAAATAGCACAGAGAGATCGCAACAACAAGCACGAAAGTGATAATTAATGTTTATTTCACCAACCTAAGTAAATAAGAATAAACAATTCAACAATATTTGCATTATATGTATATATAAAGATACATTTTCTAAATTTTATAAATGAAGAAAGTTAAGGAAATTCTTATAATATATATGTATATAGGCCTCATAACATTAATTGGTTACACATGTGACCCGACACGCAAAAAGGGACGAACTGGTAAGATCGTAAAACAAATATTTGAAAAAAAAAAAGATTATATCCCACAGATCTCAACCAGAGTTTGCAGTTCGAATATATGGAAAGATACGGCGATCATCTTGGATTCATAAAATGGCACAAGAGCAAAGAGTTTCGACATGGTCATTCTGCACAACATTCGGAACATGGCTCGGACCTTTCCGTAAGCTGGAAAGTACCACGGACTTAAGTATAGTAATTTTGGGTCATTTTATGGGTAATTCGGCTTCAAGAGGTCCCTTGATCAAAACGCTTGAAGAAAAACAAAACACCGCGTTTTGTTACAAATTATTATGTGCCCAATTTAAACCTTTCTTTGATTAGTTTTTAAGTTGGAATGCGGAGCAATTCCAACTTAGATTTAACAAAACCGCAAAATGAATACAAGATAATTTCATTTCGGGTTTTTTGAGAACACATATCACGTGAACAGGATGTGATTACACTTTGGCCTATTTTGTATATCTTACCATGACAAAGACATACAGTTTATTTCATCAAAAAGTAATAATGCTGTACAATTACACAACTATTTCTTCATGTATATTATTATCACGCTTATTTTATGTTTTAAACGATATTTATTGAAAGTTGCGTACGAATATATTAGTATCACATGTTTGCATTACTATATTTGGAAATCATGTGATAAGTCAAGTCCGATAAGGTCAGCAATTGACAATAGCACTAGCCAATCACTTGATCCGCTTATTAGGTAATGTCGCGATCTGTTTTCTCAGTATTGTGGCAATAGCACAGACCAATCACGTGATCTGCTTATTTGGTAAGGTCGCGACCTGTTTTTCGTAGAATTATGTTATAGCTTCTTTAAAGGTATAGTTTCTCTTTTCTAACGACCGTATTACATGTACACATTTAACTTTTGACTATCTACATAAATGTTTCATTGTAAAAACCTATTACTCATCCAATAAAACCCTTGCCACCGCATCTTTAATATCTTTGCCCAATTGCATTCCATCACCATGACAATTTGCCATTTGAAGCAAACCAACTAGTTCAACTTGTTTTCTTTACATTCTTACACATCAACACGTGTAAGAGCACCATCACACAGTTAGTTACATCGTAAAATTGACATTCACCTCAATAAAAAAAATCTTAATCGCTCACTCTGCGCTCCATTCATTCATTCCAAACTCTCACTCAAACCATTCAAAAACGCTCACAGTTATTAAAAAAAATAAGATCAACATGTACATTCAAAATGAATTAAGCAAGAACCAAATCGCGTTTTCACTGACATAATTGAAATTTAAAGCCTCTGATTGGTTCTTGACGAAATAGAAAGCTATTTATTGAACGTTTATGCATATTTTATATAGGTTTTATATATCGCTATTTTTGTTCATCCTGAACAAAATAAGCGACATTGGATTCCCTTCCTTTAATTTCACTCAAAACTCACTCCGCTCACTCATTTAACACCATGCCTAAATCATTCCAAAATCGTTCACCTTATCAATGTCACGATGTTATTAACTGTACCCCCAACCCAGAAGTAGAGGAGCATATATTGATTTCATCATGTCTGTCTCTCAGTCCATTGACCTTTTGCTTTCCGCTAGATAAATGGAGAAGCAATTGATCTGCAATAACGAAACTTTACACAAATATTGCCCATGACCCAAAGGAATGCCCTATTGTTTCGGGGTCATACATGTCACGGTCATCAGTAAATTTTAACAGTTAACAGTTTCCACTCTAACTGAACAACCAATTGACCCAAATAATAAAACTTGACACAAATGTTGTCAATGACCCGAAAAACTGCCCAATTTTGGAGTCACAAAGGTCGAAATCACAATTGAACTTCGTCCAAAAATTGTCTTGAGATTCCAACTCATGAAGTTAAAGACTTCCCTGCGAAAATAGCTTATCATCATGGACAAATCAACTGTTGGGGTCCACTTTGCGACACTTCTAATAAAAAATGTAATTGATAACTCAAATGGAACAGAATTCATTTGAAAAATAATATAAAAACTGTTTTGAGTGTATAAGTGTTCGCCTGTGCGTCCATCAGTCGGTTGTATGGTCCGTATCATTTTCTTCCTTTTAGAGCACCTTACCACAACGTGCTCAATGGGAGCTTTTAGGATCACCCTGACTCCGTCGTCCGTCGTCAACTTTCTTAAAACTTATTCTTCTTCTAAACCGCTGGGCCAATTTCAATGAAAGTTTGCCAGAATGTTCCCTGGATGACCCTCTTCAAATTGTCGCTATATTCTAATTGGCCAATAAATATGGTTATGACAGGGCGGGGCTTATTTTGAGCCCCAAATATTTGAACGATATCCTCCTGAACAACTGGGCAGATTTCAATGAAACCTTACAAAAATGTTCCTTTGATGACCCTCTTCAAATATTGTTGGCAAATTTTATATTAGCCCATAAATATCGGCGTGGCAGGGTAGGGCTAGTTTTGAGTCTCCTTTGTAATGAATTGTTTGGCAGGGTCTTTTATGACTGCTCATAATTCGAATAATGTCTCCTCTTCAACAATTAAGCAAATTTGAATGAATCTTTGAAAGTTTCTTGGATAAGATTCACTGGACCAATCGAATTCAGGTGAACAGTTTAGGGCCATTCTAGCCCCTTTTTTTATCATTTTTCTTTCATCAGATTCAGGCCTGTATAACGATTCAGGGGTTTAAGCGTCTCTCGTTGTTGAAATACGTTGATTCATATACGCCTGTCAAAAGACGAGACGTATTTTGTGATCACCTGTGGTGGACTGGAGGCGTCAGCTTCGTTAGTAGCTTGAGGTCACCGTCTCTCGAACGCATTCCAACTTATCAATACTTTCAGTACTTTGATTATCAATGTCATCTTCAATAATATTTGTGAAGTTATATAAACTTTCGTGCGATATGGCGCGCTTTCATCGCTGCGCCCGGAATTTTCCCGGGGTCTATTCCGTAGAATCACCGAGGGTTCCAGCTTGGTTAGACAGTTAGCGTATTCTGACCCGAGTCGACGTTTATTTTTACACTTCCAAGACTTTCCCTTTCCGTCTTGCGGTCACTGATATAAATGTAATCAATCACGCGACAAGGGAAAAGTTTCGACCTTGCCAGAATGTGTGGGCCGTGGAGGCCGACCAGGGTCGACAAGTTTTGCCTGAAGATAGTTTTTCTAAATCTTAATTGACCTTTCTAACTTTAATATACAGTGTATAATTATTGCGAATTAAGATCTATGGTTGGCCTGTGTTTCATCCAATGTCTTTTTCTTATATCTGATAGGCTTATTTCTCGTGGCGGACCACAAAGGTCTAACACTACAGAGATGTGTAAAAGAGATATCTTATGATTAATTACACGTAAAATACCATGGAAGAGGAGGAAACGCTATCATCCATGCGTTCAAGATTAAGACGTTCGTGAAATGTTTAAAATATGGTACCCCCTTTGCTTGTGTTCTCGCGTGCAAAGCGGGGTAAAAATTCTAAATGTTCGAAAATGTTTTTGCATCCTGAACGCATGGAAAATAAATTCTTTAATGACAACTATTTCATAAAATGTAAGTGTTCTGGCCGTTATGCGTTTACGGACAATTCCCGGGCGTTTACGAGAGAAAACGTAAATTTGTCAGTAAACTTGCGTGCCGTTAACGCCAGGCTATTTTTACTCACATATCCTCGATTTTGGCTCAAACACCTTAATCAATTTCAATGATTCTTATATTTTTTCTGCAACATTAGTTTGTCCCAAAAGAATATTTTTATGCACTCTATTTAAAAATATTCAAAAGGTAAGAACTAGAAGAGTGTAAACAATGATAAATAAGCGTGAAAATTATTCATGTCCAACATTATTATACCTAAAGACGTTACCAGAAAGCCCGCGTTAAATTGGGTAACGTCGTAAATTTCTCATGCAACGTAGGTATAAATAAAGTGAACGTTGTATTGTATGACGCATTTTTCCGGCATATTTGAAAATTTGCAACTAGTTTTATATCGTTTCTATGAAATTTAATCCGTAATTTCTGTTTGAATTTATACTCTGATCCATCTTTTTATATAATAATAGAGTCAATTCACGATTTTTTTGGCGTAAACAATTGCAGAGACTATCAAAATGCTTTAAAACCATCGTTAAAATCGGGCGTTAAACCATTTTTCGTGTCTCTGCAAATATTAACGCCCTCAAAAACACGAATGAACCTCAATATTGTTTCGTCAGTGGGAGGCCATTGAAAAACATTATAGCAAATGAAGAAAGTGTATTTTTTTCCATCCTCCCTCCCCCCGAACTATTCTAGATTCTAGTTTGTGTCCTTTTTTTTAATAATTATCGTTGGTTACTCCAATGTCAGTCGTTATTTTTCTATTTTTCCATCCAGTTCTTTATCCTTTCACCAGCGTTTCTTAGACTTTCCCCTGATCTGTAAGTTCTATCATGAATATCCTGTATTCCTATGAGTACATCGTTGTTTGAATAAACTGAAAAAGGGGATGACACAAATAAACTCTGCCAAAAGATTTGAATAGCATTTTGTAAAGTGTTTTTTTTTAATAAAATCGAAACGTAAAATAAGAATCATCTCCTAAAACCCAGGGGCCCGTTTTATCAAGCATCGTACGATGGATTTGGATGGGTTTTATAAGGTGCGATATGTCGCAAGACCTGTCATAAATCTTGCCCCCCCCCCCCCCCAGATTATAATGTTGTTCTGAAGCGATTACATTGAAGCATCAACACCATCCCTGTGTTTATGATTTAAAAGCGTTTCGCGAGCTTTTTGAAATGATACCCCGCTTTTGCACGTGCACATACGTGCAAAGCGGGGTATCATTTCTAAAGCGATTCGCTAACGTTTTCATCCTGAACGCAGGGCAGGTCACCCTCTCGAAAAGGCGAGGTTTGCTTCTTTCACAAACCAAACGATTTTTATTTACGACCTTGAACGTTTGTTAACATTTGCATGCGTTCAGTATGCAAACGTGTTTCGAGTTCACATGATTGCACGTGCAAAGTTAGATCACATTTTCAAACCTTTGGCGAAGGGTCATCTAAAATATTTCATCTTTTAATGCTTGATTTCCTTTTCTTTTTCCAAAGCATGAACTACGTCAAAATAGGGGAAAAATCTATTCGTAGGATAATTGAGAAGCAAGAAAAAACGAAATACCTAAAGGGCAATCCTTGGTACACTTTTTGAAAGTTTAAGAAAAATCAAAGCACTGAAAGTACTGATGGTGGACGTTTCTGTTGGCAATCAAGAGTGATTCTTCCATTCGTTTCGAAAAGAGAATTTTTACATGTAAAATTAAGCTGAAAGGAAACTGACCTGACATTACAGAAGAAAAAAAAGGTATAATACGCTACAATAATACATTATATTATTTTCTAGTTTTATGTTTGCTGTACACATACTTAGCAAAAATGAAAACTTAAATGACGTCACAAACGATCTCACAAACGTTTAGCATAGGTTTTACCCGAATAAAGTTGGAAAACAGGAAAACAACTTTGAATTTTAAACTAGACGTCATTGTGTACTTGATGTCACTTTCAAATGAAAAAGAGAAGAGTTTTCGAGATCTTTTTTATTTGTTTGGTCTATGAACGAGGTTTTCGATGCAAAGGCTTGAAACACGTTCAATTGCACATGTTATAGCGATTCATTGCAATAAGTTTTCTGCAAAACGAACATTGGCCCGATGCCAGTTACCTCAATCTGAAACGGTCCTGTAATAAATTTACGGCAACTTTTGAGAAAGATTTTTTTTACATTTATAAGAAGAGAGATGTCTTGTTCGAGTGAGACCGATTCAATTATGAAAATCGCATATTCAGGCCGCAATTTCACAACAGAGTAACACAAAGTGCATCTTTTTGAGTTCAATTAGCATTCTGTTGTTATCTGGTTGAAAAATTCTATTAAAGGATATTAATAAATTGTTCTGAGATTTTTATTCTCAAATAAAAAAAGAAAAGGTAAGTGTTTATATAAACACGTACAAAAGGTATTTTCATGAATTGTTTTATATACAGGAGTATTGTCAGAGGAGGTTACCATTCCGGTTAATCAATTTTACCAAATTTTCATGAGTGACCTCCAATAGACCATTGAGAGGTCAAAGGACAAATTACTCACTCGGTCTGAAAAGTAGATCTACGCAAGCAAAACGTTCGTCCGATCTCAGGATTGCATATGATTTCGTATTTAAAAGTTGTCTTTGCGGTATCAACAAGTTATGTAGAATCCTTGTTTCACGCCATTTTCAAAATGCATAGTTGTCAGACGGATACAATTCTTGAAAAAGTGTAAATTTAATCTAAGTGAGCACCCCTTTTTTGAAAACCTATTAACATCTGACTGAGTTGTTCTTACACGGTATATAACACTGGTGAACGTAAACGTCCACCAAAAATGAAGAGGCGGCAAAATCCGCCGACCACAAACTGATTAGATCTTCTATGCATACTTTCCAGAATCAACGATGTGAAATGCTTTATCAAGGATCTAAAGAGTTTCTTTCAAATTTTACTTCTAGTTTCAGTTAGTTAGTGAAATTAACACTCACCCCGATCAAATCATTCAAAATTATTCACTTAAAATGCGATCCGTTCGTTCATTCCAAACACTCGCTCGAATCGATCAAAAACACTACTAGACCATTTAGAAAACATTTAATTCAAATGTATTAAATAATTCTACTTCGCTCTTGGTAGGTAGGGATTTCAAATGGCCTGGTTAGTCCATGAACACATACAAGCAGAAAATCACGTATTACTTACTAAAGGTAAGTAATGCATATCGAAAATTATGTCCAATTTCAACGAAATTAGCGAATTTGTATTACCTCCCTTGAACTTACCCACAGTCTGATCTTGATTGAAATCAATGCACTTTGTACTCAAGCATTGTGAAGGCAATTCAGCCTGGTTGAAATATTAGTAATTTTAGAATTAAATTCAAGAGGAAAAGTGTTAATAGATCAAGAAATAGCCTACTTACTCCGTCCAAATTAAACACTGCAGATCCGTTTTTCTGAATGGCAGAAAATGTGTCTGAAAAATACGGGTTTTGAGATCATTAATGAACTAATCCAATGGTGTCCGTGGTCTAAAGGTAGAGTGTCGGCTTCTTAACGACGAGGTCCCAAGTTCGGTTCCCGGGAGCGGATATCTATCTTGGATCTTACATAAGACAACACATTCGACGCGAGTACTGGTGAATTTTAAAGGAACCATAATCGAGAGGGATTAATCTAAGTTAAAAGAGTTTGCCTCTAAATAAATGTAAAAATAAATAGGTTTAACCCTTTCCTGTTTTACAAAGTTTTGGACCTGTCCAAATTCAAAGGTTTTGCAGACGAAAATTTAAATAGGATTTATTTTGAAAAATAACCATTCTGTAGGGTAGAAAATAGTGTGGAACAAGAAGAAATTGCTTGTCAGAAGCAATTTCTTCTTTTTTCACAATGTTTTCTAAATGATAAAATAACAGGCACTCAAAAAGCAGGGATTAAACAGCAAAGGGTTAAACAATGTATTGACAAGCACTGCATTCTAGATGCAAAGCGTTTAAAAAGGTTTAGAAATTGTACCCAACTTTGCAGGCGGGTACACTTGCAAAGCAGAGTAGCATTTCAAAATCGTCTAGCAAACGTGTTAATCTTGAACGTAGTGCTGTATTGTTTTGAAATCAATTTAAATTTTGGTTTAGTGAAGGAAATAACGATTTGATATTGCCAAAAAATAACTTAAATAGTAAAGAATACAACAAAAATAATAACAAAGAAACCAGATCACCACGTGTGGATGCCAACGCTCAGTTTCAGGAGTTTATAGTGACAAAAGTCCAAAGAGGTTCATATTTCTTATAAAAGTCTTCTAGAGTAACACACTTTGGTAGTATGTATTGCTCTTATGATTGAGAACACACAAGGCAAGTTTCAAACCAATATCGGCTGTAAGAACAAAGTTATGACCTAGGTTGAAGTTTGTCTTGCCAATGCTAGTAAACACAAACCGGAACGCTGATGCCAACACCAACAACGCTGAGCTGAAATGACTTTTAGTTTTGTTCCAAAACAGCCAAGCCATTGTACAACAGTAAATGCCATGTGAATTTGTTTTTTTTTTTAAATATGAAACAATCCCTGTATTCAGGATGACAAGATGGTGCAAGCTATTTGAAAATTATGACCCACTTTGCAAATGTACCAGGGTGCAAAGCCGGGTGTACTTTGCAAACAGTTTGCCATGTTTTATTATCCTGAACACAGGGCTGGCTAGTAACTACCTGGTCTGTTTCTTAACTGTAATTCATATAAATTCAATCATAGACTCCAAAGTTTTAATACATAACAGATTCGAACCTGCTTTGAAAATTGTAACAGGGATCTCTTTTCAAAGAGGAATCCGTTGGGTAACATAAAAATGTTCTTCACAAAGAATATTTTTATATTGCGAGCCTGTACGTGACCATTCTAACAATTACATTGTGCTCAATCTGAAGATTCAGATCAACCTGTGCATCCGCACAGTCTGATCCGAGTCTTCCCCATCCGCTAACGTAGATAAAGCTACAGAACAATAGTGTCTGTTCACCAATGCAGATTTTAAAACGCAAATAATGTGGCTGGCCAGACAGCTCAGCGTTGGTTCATTACGCACACATAACAATTGTTTGAAGTCATTAGCGGATTCCACATGGGTGGGGGTGTAAGTATGGGGTTGAAACACCCCACTCATCAGAGACCCGTTTATTTCAATGTCCCCGGGAAATTCAATCGAAATAGGTTAAACGGTAGGAAAAAGCCCCCAAATTCAGGGTTCTGAATTAATTTAAAAGAGCTAGAGTTTCAGATACTTATTTGTGAGTCTCAGACTCGTAAAATCCACGTCCCTTAAAACCCAGTCGGAAAATATATTTTGGACCCCCTAAACAGAAATCCTGGGGCCCGTTTTACTAAACATCTTACGATCATTTTTATCGTAAGTCTAAAATTAAAGTTGCTTCTACAGTAGTAACTAAATATGGAAGTCTGCCATGCATTATATCATTGGTATCGTCTTCAAAAGACGATTCAAATGAGTTATTGCAAGGGAGAATCTATCTATAAATGTTAACACCAGGTACGATTTAAGATTTTGACTTACGATCATTTTTGTCGTAAGAAGTTTAGTAAAACGGGCCCCTGGATCCGCCATTAGAAGTGTCACGCATAGACTCATATTTTGTAAAATGTTGACGTCTGGTTAAGGGTTAAGCAGAAAAATAGCTCACCAATCATTGTCTTCAGACGAGCAATACAGAATATAAAACCTTGGAATGATATTTTCCCATCTTTGCCGGAATATCTCAGATTGATCGATGTGAGGGCCTGGTTGCTCAACATGAATCCTGTAAATAGAAAAGAAAATATTTTGATTATGTTTTCAGTATCAGGCATCAATTAAAAAGCGTACAAGTTTTTTTTCGTCTTTGACAAATTAGACAAAAAAGAATCAAATGATAAGTGTCCGCCGCCAAATTTTAAAATTACTAAGTAAAACAGGGACTCTCTCTACAATAAGCGTCCGTTGTGACTAAATAATATAAAATGTATTTGATCTTATATTTTTTTTTCATTTCAAGAAGTTAAAAGTTCACTTTTTTCCGAATCAAAGCAAAATGTTAAAATACCGATTGAATTTAAATTAAATATCATGAACTAATTGCATATGTTCATTCTATGCAAAAATACAAAACAAAAAATAAAAATAGGTAACCTTCAAACGACGAATTTGATTTTACGTTTTGCCCTTATCTCGAGTGAGGTTTTGGGGGATAGTCATGTCAAACGTTGGAAGATTATATAAGCCAGTGCGTGGCATTTCCAACACTTTCACACGTGTGCGATTAAATAAAGGTAATAACATAAAGCAAAATAGACAACGACAAAATGCAATAACCATATATGCTATCTGCCAGAAGGGGGATTCAGACCTTATCTACCCATATAGTGCACAGTGAAGACTCTGGTCAGACTATGCGGATGCATAGGCTGGCTAGAATCTTTGCTTTGCGCACATGTGAAATTGTTGGATATGTCACGCACTGGCTTAAATATTTTCGGATTTTACACTGATATGGCTATAATCAAAACGTGTCCCCCGTTCAGGATGATAAAAGGTTTGTGAACGTTTGCAAACCGTACAACGCTCCGCACGCGAGTACACGTGAAAAGCGGGGTATAATTTACCATATGTTTACTTAATGTTTCGCAAAGGTTTTTGGTGAACGAACGTCGTTCGACAGTGTTATACTATGTCAGGAAAATCCTGTTGGATGTTAATACATTTGAAATAAAGCAGCGCCTCTTAAAATTCAATTTAGTGTCTTTGATTTTTTTTTTCTGCAAAATCACTGTTTACTTCTTTAATGGCGTGATACTAGTATTCTTCATCAAGTGAAGATAATAAAAATTCGCCTTGAAAAACACAAAATGATCTTGCAATGTTTATCAAGGGAATTTTTGATCGGCGTAAGCTTGTCGAGAGTTTAAAGCAAAAACAAAGTTTGTGTTTAAACACCGTAGAGACAGATACTATGTTTTTGACCCAAGCCTTCGCTGGTGCAACTTGTAGTAATTAGCCGGAAATACGTGTTTATTTTGGTCATGTCCTCTTGAACTTACATTCGGTAATACTCGGGCGATCTCCGACGGCTTCGGTTTGAATGTAGGTTACAGAATCGGCCGAGTTGAGACGAATGACACATCAAGACACCTTTGGCCAACTTATTTCTGGCCCTGGGCGGGTACTGTTGCCCGAAATATCAGAGTATCTCTCAGAAACCGGGCTACCAGCTCTAGACTAGTCCACATATCGACCATCAGAATAGCCTTAAATAGCCTATTCTGATATTCGACAGTGAGACCAGTCTACACCCGACCCGAAATCGGGTCAGAAATAAGTTGGCCCCTTGTGTAATTAGAAACGGTAACGCGGTTTTACTAGCGACAGTCAGTCTCGAGACGGGTTTTAAGAATGATTCGACATGTGTTTTACATGTACAACCTTTCATGTACCTTTTATTTTGAATAGGGATGAACGCCGTCATTAAGATTTTTCTGTAAAATTGCGTTGGCTGAAGTAGGGCTGCAAGGATACACTCGAATATTCGGTGAACTTATTCCCAGCGAAAACGTTTCGTATTCGTCTGTCTCAGAAGCGAATATTGACGCATACCAAATGCGACAGGCACGGAAGATATTTCATTGGGGCCATTCTACTTTGCATTTTTCAATCTGTAAATCATTATCAATTCAAAATTCTATTTTAAAATTAAATGAATGATAGCTAAATATTCAACCCTAGATACCACTCCAATTGACGAGTAGATATTGCCGTGGTCAAGGGGGGGGGGGGGGGGGGGCAGATCCGTCATGCACTTGTTTACAATTCGACAGGCGGGTTAAGTTGTTAAATTATTTTGGAAAAGTCATTGCGTTTTTTTACAGAAATCATGAAAATCTAAATGGATGAATAAAAACTGGCACCATCCTTCCCAAAATACGTTTAGAATTGGTTAACTACAGTTGAAGCAAAAACTAGCTCCGAGCAGAAAAGTCTAATATCAGCCGCAATACTGTAATAAGATATCGATAGTGAGTGATTTTACAAGCATTCAAACTCTTGAAGGTAAACAATAGGTTCTCGTGCAAAAAATAAACCGACAATTGTAAGGATTCTCAATTCTTATTGGGAAGAAAGTCGGGGGGGAAAAACATTGTATTATACTTAGTCATGCAATTATTGCCTCCCTTTGAAAAAATAAACTTCTCAAATAAGATTCTTATTCGCTTTTGATGTGGAAATTACGTTACAAAAATAATATTCATAAAGACTTTTAGTATGCAATTTACTATGAAGCAATTCTTTATTTTAAAAAGTTATACTTTATTTTCTAAACCTTAAACAGAAATTATCTATGAATTATACTAGTAGGGCACTAGACCCCCTTTAACCTATACCTAAATATTTCTCATCCTGCAGTGTTATAAAATTGAATAACGACATAAGTGTCAACCACGGAATTGGTTTTGGCTTCAGATATGATAAAAATGAATCTCTCAGGTTATGGTTCAAAATACTATTAATAAGTTTACAAATCATAACTTTAAACAATGAGTACAGTTCAGGACTGACTGATATTCATAGGTGTTTCTTTGGTTGGTACTCAAAGACCTTTTCATCCTTTGAGAAGAAACAAAGATAGATAAAAAAAAGTTAAAACAAATACCACAATTTTACTTGAAATAAGCTTAAACATAATAACAATTACTTTTGTAAAAACAAACACCATTGGATATAGGTTGAAGACAGTTTTAGATAGGATTAAATCGTTGTCTCCATTTATGTTAAATTAATAAATGTACCTATTTCAAGTGTGTAAAAGCAATTTTCACAGAGTAACAACTCATATTCTAACAAATATTTTTCTAACAGGATTTTTCCTCTCTTTCCCTTTCTTTGAATTTGCAGTGAAATTTCCGAATAACGGAAATTTTGTCGAGACAATCCCCCCAAAGTCTTTGCTAAGCACGCTATAGATAGGTCGTAACCTCTTTTCAGTCGGTCAGTGAATATATGATAACTTCATTGTGTAGTTTTCTAAGCTGCACGGTATCTGCCCAATTGACATTGTTGGAAATGTCTCACACTGGCACAAAAATAAGCCAATGATTTCGAATACGGAGCAAAAACGGAATTAACTTACCACAAGATCTCACAGCTTGTCTTAACTCATAAGAACTCATGTTTCCACTTTTGTCACTGTCATGCTTGGTAAACGCAGCCTGTTGTGCAGAATTGAGAAGGTTTACTTCATTTATGCTCGAATACTTGCAGGATGTGTTGGAGAAGCACAAATGCCTCCAAAACAAGCTTTACCTTGCTCGGTGACATTGACCTTGATATCAGTAGATGCCCGTTTTTGAGCTCTGCCATGCACTTTGTATCTTGAGTGGTCTTGACAAAATCGTCAATATATACTGTTTTCGATTAGTGTTTGCAACTGTTAAACCTTGATCGGTGACAATGACCATATTTGTGTTATCTTGACATGGGAGAAACAGATGTGTACATTTGAATCTATCATGATGCCAAATATCAGCTTTGCTTCTTGAATAATCATGAACTAAATGGCAATTGTAAAGTTTGTTTGGTCTATGTCTGTAAAGATCACCTTCGCCTTGTCAAATGACCTGGAACTTGTTTGGTATCAGCAGATGCAAAGAATCATTACACAAAATATGAGCTTTGTATCTTGAATAGTCTTGAAGTAATGTAACCATCGGATAAACCGAAGAATCAATAGAAAAGCGTGCTACAAAACAAATCAACCAACCATCTAGAAAAGACTTGTATCAGTAATTGGCAGAGTTAAGTTTTATGGTTGAATTTTGTCAAAGTTTAACCTTGATAGATGGCCTTGACCTTTTTCAATGATATTGAAATTGATCTCAGAATATGTATATCATGGAGGAATACCGCAAAGCCCATCATGAACTTTGGACCTTGAAATAGTTCAAAGAAATGATCAATGTTAAGTTATATGGTTAAGTTTAGCAGACCGACGGACGGACGAACATGTAGGAATATAGTCAGAACTGTGTTTTGACTCAAACTTTATTGCACGATATCGCGAAGCGGATTCATAAATAAGATAGGTAAGGTTTTTGGTTTCATACCTCTATGAAATTACACAATCCTTTTCATATCTTTTCAATTCATATCATCGAGATATAAAATCGAATTTAAAGGCAATCAGTTTGCAAGAATCTTGATTGACACAACTAATCGCTTATCTTGTTATTCAAGACGACAAAACGGTGCGAACCGTTTTCAAAATGATACCACGCTTTGCAAGTGCACTTGCCTGCAAGGTCGGGTAAAAAAAGGCAAACAGTTTGCACCGTTTTATTACCCCGAACGCAAGGCTACCTAAATCGTATTCAGTCTGAAACAAATTGCCAAATTTTTAGATATTTCAACCAGTTTGGCTCAAGGTTTTATCATTACAAACGTAATCCGTCACGCGAAAAGGGACCATCTGGGAAATTTTTAACACGAATATTTGAAAAAGAGACTGGGTCCAGCATTGGTAAACCAGAGGTCGCATTTTTTTTTTCACTGGAAGGTAGATTGAAAATTCTTGATTCAGAAAATAAGCACATTGCGAAAAGTTTCTATCCTAGTGAGTCTGCGCAAACCGCGCAGTCTGACTAAGTTCGACATTTTACGCACTTCCCAGATGGTCCCTTTTCGCGTGACTGGTCTCAAGTTTAATAAACTTAGTAGAAAGCAGGCAGTGAAGATTAAGATCAGACTGCACGTTAGAGCAAGTTGATCTAAGTCTACACAATCGGCCAAATTTTAGTGTTTATCAGCCCTGCATAGGATGATAAAACGGTACAAACTGTTTGAAAATTGAACCCCGCTTTGCACGACCACTTGCGTGCAAAGCGGGTAATAATTTTCAAACAGATTACACCGTTTTGTCATCCTGAACGATTGGCAGGCCAATGTTGAAAACAGCATGAGAAGGGGTTATTTTTTAGGGTTTTTTTCAAAACTAAGCTCTGACGTAGGCGCCGAGTCCATTACCAAAGGTAAATCGGGTATATCAAAAGCATAATATAGGAATTTTATCTTGTCTCTTCACTACAATTATGAAAGGTCATGTGTGATTAAAAACATTACGGTTTAAAACGAGCAATAAATTTCGTTTGAAAAATGAATTATAACTTTTTTAATACATGTTTAAAACCCGTTTTATCTATTTCAAAAAAAAAAAAAAAAAAAAATGGCACGAGAATCTAACACTAACATGTAGATTTCACGGCTCACCGAACAAAACCTACCAATACAGTGTAGATGTCTTACCCATTCGGAACACCACTCGGCCAAATTCACGATCAACCTCGATTACGTAGACGAATTTTTTTTAAAAATTACAGGAACCTTGGAAAAACTCGATGCCGTCAGTTAAAATGGCGTTAGCCCTCGAAACTGTGAGTGAAAACATTCGACGTCGCAAACGCTACTCGTTCAAGTCACTGACGTAAAACTATCGTATCCTTATATAAATATCTTAAGATTCTTAAATAACGGCTGAAAAATCTCAATTTTTGAAAATGATTCGTCATTCTGAAAAATTAAGATTTTTCAGCCGTTATTTACTGTAAAAAGTATAAATCTACAGTGCTAGTTTTTCCTTAATCTGTTTCCGCCTAACAAAATGCACGATTTTGTTACACCCATCCGCCTTACAAACATCCGAGGTCTGTTGCAGTTTACGGAAATGGCCGAGTGATGTTCCGAATGATGTCTTACCCTCCATTCCCTTAGGCTATTCCAAAGTGTCTGGAATTCTTGAAAACCAAGTTTACCAGTCAAATCACCCTGTGTATACTGTTAAGGAAACTTTGATAACAAGTACCATCAAAATGATTCCAAATCCAAATAGAGTCTTTACATTGAGCCGAAACGGCCGCAGTCATAACGCAGTGGTGGCGCGTCGGACTATCGTTCAAGAGGTCCCGGGTTCGATTCCCGACGGCATCACTCATCAATTCCGACTATTTGTAGAACTATGTGGACCTGGAGGCTAGGAAAGGATGTTTTATGGTGGAACTGGTAGGAAAAATACCAGGAATTCATTGTTATGTGCTCCAGCCGCCGCGATACAAATGAAAGATTGTTGAAAGTGACGTTAAACCCATTCAAAAAAAAAAAAAAAAAAAAAAAAAAGAAAAGAAAAAAGAAAAAAAAGAAAAGAAAAAAGAAAAAAACGAAGGAATGTAGGAGTAAGGGATCATTTATCGAAAATAAACTACATTTCTGTACATTTCCATTAATTGTACGAGGGTTGTTTGATAAATACGCGGATTTCTTTCTTATTTTTCAATTTTTCGATAAAAGATCACGAAATTTCATACAGACACAAAATGACATATTATAAAATTTGGTGTTTCATGATATTAAAATGTGCCTAACAAAAAGCTCTTTTTTTTCTGGCTCCATAGCAACCAAGGTACGCGAGGTTGCCTTTCGTCAGTTTTTAATCATTTGGACTTGTGGTAATTGTACATAACTATGTACGTCAAAACAGCGGGAATTCACTCAACGTTTGGTAAATGTTGTAACGTCATTTCCTGAAAATTTGGCGTTTTTGTTTTGAAAGTTACCTTGTGCACAAAGTATTCAAAATCATGTCGCAAACAAAAATCGTCAAAGAAAACTGACGTCATCTGATGAGCTCGAGTTGCGTTCTGTCGTGAAGTTCTGTGTAGGACTAAAGTTATCATCCACAGAAACATGAAGAAAGATAGAAGAGTCAGATACTTTGCCGGTATGTGGGAAACATTTGTATCTAAGGACGTCCGCACATTCGGTTTTGGATTTTCCGCCATGAATTAAAAAAAAATATTTGCATTTTTGTAATCGTTATAAAATTAATAATCGAAATTCAAATTATGTTTTTGGATAGAGCTGTATGTAAGGGTGTCAAAACATGAAAAATTGTATAAATTCCATATTTTATTTTCTACCCTTTTTGGGGGCATTTTGCCCGATTTTAGCGTATTTAGAGAAAACGACAAGCAAGTGTTCAATGTTACTCCTTGCCTATTTTTTGGATAGAAAGCAAATAAAACTTATGAATATGGTTAAAAAAAGAACCCTACCTCATATCCCTGAACCAAAAAAACAACAATTTTTTTATTTCTGATATTTAAAAATGTGTTTTGGAAATTTGATTATTTTTTTTTAATTACCTCCCTTTATTTTAACGAATGGGTCAAAATATCTAAAAAAGGAAGACTGTGACCCCAACTTTTTCTCATGTCAAATATTCTTTATTATGTCACAAATTTATGTTGAGAGTATAAGAAAAAGTTTAATAGTAGAACTATATTTATTTTACTAAGAAGCATGTACATTTGTATTAGAAGCCCTTAATATTAAAGGAAATATACTTCTATTAAGGACCGAACAAAGATGTCATAGTTTTCTTTTGCTTCATTAAAATACCACATTTCTTTAACAAATTAGTGGAATGGAATGCCGTTTTTAAATAAAACATCAATCACTTGCTTTCAGAATATTTATTTGACCAAAAATGATAACTTCAAATCAAGGGTGTAATTTTCAAATAATTTCAAAGGCAAGAACTAAATTGCATTAAAGGTTTTTGGTACCTAGGTTCATACGGCTGTGACAAAAAAAAAAAAAAAAAAAAAAAAAAGACAGGCAGGACGTCGATTCGTGATGATGACAGGCTAGGAAGGCCGAAATCTTTTGTCACGCAGGGTACCACGGCACGTCTTCACTACTTAACTTTTATTTTGCCATCGGACCATTGTCATTTAGGCAGATTTTCCTGGATAACAGATCAGTTGCTTTCCTATAGTCCATATAAAAGGATACATCCAGCATAGCAACCATGCTGCTACAAATATCAATTGAAAATCCTTCACCTTGTAACTCTAAAAAAAAAAGAAAATAACCATGCATATTCATAGTTGATCTTGGTGCGTTTAAAATGAATCAAAACAGTTAATCGTCAAACCTCATCACCTGTATACTGATAGAAAAAAGAAACTCGTAACAAAAACACTTCTTTCACCCTATCGATATTCATTGTTTTTTTGTTGTTATAATGTTAGTTTCTTCATGATGATTTCGATTGAGAAAGCATGATACTTTTAAGATGACACATGACGTTTGCCTGCATAAACTTAAAGCCTCAAAGGATGGTAAAAGTGCCGGTAGTATTGCGTTTCTTTTCCCTTTCAGTATAGTCAGAGAACGTGACCACCAAAAATACGCTAGTCCAAATATATTTATATTTATTTCGTCTTAAGTATTTTATTTCAGAAACATTCAAATATCGTGGTTTACCTATACAGTCACAAATTTACAGTATTTAATAAACATTGATATCGAGACCCATTTTTACGGTATCTATAAATACTATTTATAGAAACCGTAAAAATGCCTCTCGATATCAATGTTCCTACAGTTAAGAACATCGTGAAATAGAGGAGATGAATGATTTCGGAATGAAATTGAATGAGCGTGTGGAGCGAGTTTTGAGTTAAATTCGAGGGAGACAATCCAGTGTTGCTAATTTTATTCAATATTAACAAAATAAGCGAAATTTATTACATCCCTTTAATTAAATGTGCATACAGATTCAATAAATAGTTTTCTATGTCTTCATGAACTCATCATATCTTATGCAATTATGTTAGTGAAAGCGTGGTTATTTTTTACCGATTTTCATTTTGAATTAAGTTGTTGGTCCTATCGTTTCTAGTGATATTGGAGGTTTTTAATGGTTTGAGTGAGTGATTGAAATGAATGGAGCGCTGGGTGATCAATTAAGATTAATTGAAGTTTTGATCGGAATGGGTGTCAATTTCATGATGTTCTTAAACGTAGAACCAAGAGACCGTACCACCATTTATAGAAATTATTTGACAGAATATCAAAAGATGTCCAAACTAAACTTTCTCTTTTTTGATTGGCTTGTACCTATCCTCAATTATGAATTCGAGGTGTGGGATGTACGTATATAATTTCAAAGATGTTGATAAGCTTCACCTTTTTTGAGCAGATTATTGGGAGTTAAAACGAAAACCCCAAACTATGCTATATTAAGCGAATTTTTGGTAGGTTTCCGTTATCAATCATTAGTAAACAACGATCTTTAAAATGTTGTTGCAACTTTATGAAAAACGAGGGCTCGTTTATGTACGAAATGTATACATTCCAGTCTTTTTATATTAAGTCAATTAACCAAATTTCGAACTTGTCGACGAATCAACCAAGAAAATCAATCTAGAGAGTCCTTAAGGTGAATTTTGCCGACGAACGACAAACCGACGCACCGTCGACATCACACAACCAAAAATATTACATAGATTGCTCAAGTGAGGTAGAATGGAATTGCACATTGCAACTGCCCGTGAATATTCGTGCAAAGCCGGGAACATTTCATGAACGTTTTGTGAATGTTTGCCTCTTGAACACAGGGCAGACGAAGTCTCGATATATTTTTTCTCGAGCTTGGACCTTTCATTTGGTATCTACTAGTATAAATCTTATCTTCGGTGTAGCTTTATTCCGTAAACGACATTTTTCGACCCTGGGATAAATTGTTAGCATTTTCTCGATATATATATATATTATTAGACTATATGGAGGTGGTGGTGGTGGGCAGGGGGCTTATTTCGGACCCCCATGATTTCGGATTATTAGTATCAGGAACACTCGATTCAATCTCTTTTTAGAAGAGGAGCATTACGTCATGGCCATTTTGATAGGTTAATTAAGTTTAAAACAATTATTTTAAATATTCATAGAAATGATGATTCGCTAGTGTATTGTCCTTGAGGTAATGAAAACGCTTTAAGCCTGGGATTCGAGGATGTATATACCATGCGTTGACCCCATTTATATAATATCTTCCTATGTAGCTCAACTAAGAGAAACTAAAGTCGAAAGAAGCTCTATGTACGATATTTTGATCATTCACCAACTTTGAAATCATCATAATCATATGTGGGTAAGTTACTTCTCGACCCCCCCCCCCCCAATGAGAGTGGCCGATTGACATTAGGGTTGGGTGGTTCTGGATGCAAAATGGTTTGCGAACGCTAGGAAATTGTATCCTACTTGGCCAAAAATATACACGTGCAAAGCGCGCTACCAATTTTTTGTCCTTTTGCGAAAGATTTCACCTTGAACGTAGGGTCCGTTACGCCCACGATAGTCACCTGATTTCATTGCAGCATTCAGAATGTTTTGCAGCTCGTATGCATCAATCTCTTCGTCCGCACCAGCCAACCTACTGAACATCTGCTCCATCTTTTTGGTGGCTGCTGCATCCTCCTCAGTTTGGGGCGGGGCTCTCTATCAATACACAAGGAAATCTCATCTATTTATGATTCAAGCGGAAGCACGCCCGACGGAATGGCAATTAAGAATCTGACGCTTATCGAATTGCCAGTATGCCATTAATAGATGACACGAGTTAAAAACACAGAAAATACGCTTGTAACCCTAATATGTACATGTGCAATTGGGGAGGATCAATGTGGAGTTGAGTGTTTTTACCAGAAGAAATAATGGTTGAAATTCAAATCCGGGACTTCCAATCCATAGGCCCGTATTCTACAGCTAGACCACCGACTTTGAATCGTAAGTCATTAAACCAAATTATTAAAGCATTTTCCATACAAAACACGCTTACTTTCTCCCCTGGAGAAAAAAAGCCCCCCAAAATATTGTTAAGAAAAATTGTCTTAAAACAAATGAGCCTGAGTGTGACATTTCCAACAATTTCACATATGTGCAAAGCAGAGCGTCCTCACAATGCACTCTATCGTCAGATAAGGTCTTAACTTATCTTTTGTTGGTAAGTCAACATGCTCATTCCATTGTTTGTTTGGTTTGGTTGCAAAATATGTGTGTCTAAAAATATTAAATTTTTAAAAGCAAATGGTCATATATGGTCTGTTAATTCATTTTATACCGTTAGTATATATACTTATTATCAGAATGCATTGAGGTGAATGTCAATTCACGATGTTACTTATTGTTCATATTACATGTATGTGCTTCGAAAATGTTGAGTGTTGCTTTCTCAATGGAAGTAATCAACTCAAACAAGGTATATAAAAACTCACGGAGAATGGTTTGAAGTAAGATACGACCTGGTGTTTTTTCTGTTTTTTTTTTTTGTAACAGGTCTTAAAAAAATTTATGTACGACCTATAGAAACTTGGTTTTGAAAATGAAATTGTGCAAGAGAAATGATGTATCCGATGACTTAGCGAAAGACATAGGTATTCACCTTTGATACCATTTGTTTTTAAAATATTAAATGGATTTCGTACGTATGAAAGTTTCACGAATTTCATTTATATTTACGCTAAAAGCATTCACAATGCTGCTATATGCAGAATAAAATGTTATGTTATGTTATATTAAATTACGACTTTTTGATGGCTTCTTCGGTGCTGCTGTACTTATTCGACAGCTCAGATAATTGGTCTAAGCGGCAAAAATATGAAGTCGAACTTCGACTAGATTTCAATAGGACTGATGCATTAAAAGAAAAGCATATTACCCGATCCTGAACGATTCTTGTCTCTTCATCCATTTCACTGAAATATATAGAAAACTAGAGACATGTAAAATAGGTCATCACGGCCCGAGATTATAAAACTTTTCTAATTCTCAATTCCGTTTGAATACTAAAATAAATGTATGTACATACTACATAATATTAATAAATTTTTATAAATAACAACTTATTTATACCATCTTTTATGCCCATACATTTATTTTTATTTTAATAAAATAGTTAGTAACATGACCAATAATCACTACTGTACTTTTTGGGGTTACCGAAAAGTCCAAGAGATGTTCCGAATGACAGAAAAAGAAAGGGAGAATATGCCAGAGCTTTCACTTAAATGATGCAACGGACATTAAGACCACTTAAATGATTTGTTTGCAAAGTTATAGTTTTTAAATTTTGTAAAAAATTGTTAAACGCAAATTCAAAATAGTTCTAGTTAGCTTGAGAGGTTACATAATTATGTGAATATAAAATCACTGACAAAAATATTAACTGGAGATCATGTACAATCATCTGGTCGAACTTATAAGAAATTGCCCCAGAGAACTCGGGACCCCCAGATCAACTAAGCCTAGTTTCAGATATTTGTTCAAATGTACATAAACGGCAATGAACTTTCTATCAAAAAGGATAAAGTCAATCCGATTTCGGCTCTTGCTACTACAGTTTCCGTAAAGTATAAGATTTTATATTACGTTACCGTATAGGCCTTACACTCACCAGCTTCCCGTTTTCTAGACATCTTACGATATTTTTTGCATAATTGAAGTTGCTTCTACAGTAGTACCTAAATATGGAATTTTGTCATGCATCACCTCATTGGAATCGTCTTCTAAAGACGAGTCCAATGAGATATTGCAAGGCAGAATCTGACAATAAATGAAAACACTAGGTACGATTTGTGTTTTTGACTTTTGATGTTTTTGTAAGAAGTTTAGTAAAACGGGCCCCGGGAATCAATACGTGCTACTCCAGCAATGAGGGGTGTTATTCTCCCAATCATTATGTCGTTGGCTCAGCGCGAATCAGTTCTAACTGCCTTTATGTTTAAAGGCAGTTACAACTGTTTCACGCTGAGCCACAAATGTTAAGGTGGCAATGGACAGCGGCCTCCCGACTCTATAAACCGGAAGCGGGGTTTTGTTTATTTTACGGCTCTTTTTGCGCGTTGTTTGAAAATACCGGTCTTCGTAAGATTCTGCATATGGAAATATCGCGGAAAAATGATGGAAAAACTTTATAACTAAGCTTCTTTTCAACATTTGATGTCAATTGAATGACTGGATCGTTACATTTAACAATAAAAATGCGTCAAAACCGTCATAAAATTAGGAGGGATCATTGTAAAATATTGAAAAACTTTCTAATTTGCATGGAAAGGCGTGCTGAATTTTTTACCAAATAAAGGAAAAATATGGGTTTTAAAAATATCGGAAAATATGAAAAATTCATCGGTTAATTTCTTCAAAAAATAGGTGTATGTGGCATATTTACCCCTGAAAATTACAAAAAACATTGCATTTTAAACTTTTGAAGGCACAATTTGCAGATGCAATTTATCAAAGAGAAATTTTCGTGGCAACAGCCATTGTGTACGTGTATAAGGCCTATCAAAATGTATGTGTTTTAGAGCTATAAGCTGGTACTGAGTTTATACTAGACCTAAAACAAATATAAACGGTTTACTGAAAAATGGCCAATACTACTCAAGGGCAGTTAACTCTAACATGTAAACGAGCATGGAAAGGTACCTTCAAATTTTGATATAATGACTATACAATGTTAACCTAAAACATATGTGACTAAGAAAAAAATTCATTGAGGGGAAAAAATGACGCCATGTGTCCATTGCTACCTTTAGTTTGTATTAGTCTGGTACTTTAGTAACTAGTCAGAGCAGTCAAAATTATTATTGTCTTTAACAAGGGATTGCACAATTTTGAAGCTGGATAACTACTCTCCAAGTAGTGACTTAATTAAATCGATGCTTGTGTTATCTAGACTGCAATGCGTTCGTCTTCAACATGCAAAAAGAGTTTTTACCGTAAAATGTGTATTCCGGTAATTATTGCCCTACCCGTATAACTGATGCGATTTTAAATGACATCAGTATATTTTATATCGAAGCACGTGCAATGTCACGCAGGAGTTATCAGAGTTTTGTCCTCTTAAAAACAACGGAGATCAATGCCAGTACAATACAAGAGGCCCTAAAGGGCGTGAATCGCTCCACTAGCTTTCAATTCTCATTATTAGAAAATACAGAAAATATACAATGCTTTTCAAAAGATAAAGATCGTAAAACTAATTCAGGTTATCACCTTTTTTTAACGACACTCAATTTTTAAAAGTGAGATTTCGTTTAAAGAAAATTCTGAGGAATTCAAAGTGCAATTTAACCCTCACCCCTGTCATATCCATATTTCAGGGTCAATCAAATTTTCTTGAACACCTTAAACAAAGGGTCTTCGAAGGCACTTCATGCCTGGTTTCATTGAAATTGGGCCATTGGTTTGGGAGGAGAAAATATGAAAAGACTAAAGACTTTAAAATAAATTAAGCGTAGCCTACTACGTCCATTATTGCAGGACAATCATTTTTTAATCAACTTAGGTAAAGGGTCATATGGGAACAGTTTTGCGTTGTTTTATTGAATTTACCCAAATGGTTTGAGAGATGAAGAAATTTAATTTTTCAAAGTAAAAAATGGCCATGTTCTGTCAACCCAATATCTATATGCGAAACAAATATTCGGGACCTATTCAGGTTAAGGGTCACAAAATTCATGTTAAGTTTGGTCGGAGAAGATTTTTTTAGAGATTTTAAAGTGAAAATAGGCACCGCCCTATCACGCCTACATGTATATGGACCAACCAAAACTCTTAAACTATATAGGAGAAAGTTCACGCAAGGAAAGCTTTTGTCCAGTTTAAGCAAGGAAATTTACCATTGAATTGGGAGGAGAAGATGTTCACTGAAAAAAACTTACGCACAAACGCACGCACACACGACGAACACAACGGCATGATAAAACTTCACGGCCTTCTACTAGTAGAGGTAACCCGGAAATAACAAGCGTACAGTTAACAACATCGTGAAAATGATAAAATGAATGATTTTGGAATGAAATTGAATGAGTGTGTGGAGCGAGGTTTGAATAAATTTATGGGAGGTAATCCAATATCGCAAATTCTATTCAGAATGAGCAAAATTAGCGATATTGGTACTCCCAGGCAATCAATTTATTACCCCCTTTAATGAAAAATGCATGCAAGTTCTATAAATAGCTTCCCTTTTCTTCAAGAACCTATCAGGCGCTTACAATTTGAATCATGACAGTGAAATCACGATTTTCACCTTGCTTTATTTATTTTGATTATGTTTTTGATTCTATCTTTTTCGGTGAGTTTGGAGCGTTATTGAACTGTTTGAGTGAGTGTTTGGAATAAATGAAGGAATGACTGGAGCGCTGAGCGAGCGATTTAGAATAATTTTGATCGAGATAAATGTCGACTTTAAGATGTTGTTAACTGTCAGTGAAACGGACGTAACTTACGAGCTTTCTCTTTGTTTTTCACTGTAGATTCTAAACAGGAACGTCCCTTGTTCGCCTGGATCAAATGTCGATGGTACGATGACGTAAGTTCCGGGAGACAGCTTATGACGTCCAACCACCTCACGTGTGTTGACAAAGTTGGGGCTCTTTGCTACTGAGCTGTTGTACTGGAAGAAGTCAGTATCTAGTCTTGAATCACCAGTGGGGCCATCTGCATCCACCTGGAAAATAGATCAAGGAAGAAACTTATCCATAGGTCAAGGTCAAGATGAAAACGTTAACGAAACGTAACCTCGCTCTGCACATGCACTAACGTGCACAGTGAGGTGTATTTTCTAAACGTATGCCAACATTGTGTGCTTTCTAGACGCATGGCAGATTTGTATAAACACTAAAATTTAGACAGGGAAAAATAATCCACAAATGTAACTTCAAACGTATCTCGGAAAACAAACTCCCGAATTCCTTATCCACTTTATGCAGATTTCCACATTTTTTCAGGTTTAACCTACAGCATTAAATTCTAAAAATATATACTGACTTATAATCAATGTGATTTAAGCGTTTCTATCTTAATACGTGTATAATCAAGGATTATTGCCCTAGCAGGGCGGAGCCTAATTAACGGGTCGTTGCATTTAAGGTTAGTGTAAATCAGCCTTAAAAAATAAATAAAATGATATGCTCACCGTTAAAGATAATCGAATATTTTAACTCCAAACAATGAATCGTCGTAGAGTAACCAAACCCTCGTAACTTCAGCTTAGACAAGCTGAAGTTACGAGGTATTGTTAACCAAACGATAAGATCTGTTCAGTTTTTCTAAGCACGTTCACCCTTCTGATTTTAGGATACAGCAATTTACACTCGGATAATTGTCGACTAACTTTTGAAAAAAACCAAAATATTGAGAAATATACTCGCCAAATTACTTGACGGCTAAACCACGCCCTGCCAGGTCATTTATAACGCAGAATATAATTTGGTCAAAAATTTTATTCAGCGCGACAAGAGTTAGTTAAATAAAATCTTGCTATATATATCGCCGTTTCAAGATATGTCTCTTCTGAAGGTCCTATTCCGTTCACATTAAACACTCGGATGAAATAGATTACACTGATTTGTTTCAATATATGATCTACATAGTTTTCTTTATTTAGAGACCAACAAAAACCATATTTGCAAGAGTGGCGAAGCCACGAGTGCAAATATAGCTTTTGTTATTCCCGAAATGAAAAGATTCATCAATCTCACCCGAAAAAAAACCCCAACCGATTATTTCATTTCGTTAACGCATAAATGATTCGAAATGGGAAAATATAAGGATATATTTCATTAAAGCTCATTAACTTTCATTTGACTGCTATTCAATGTTATTTGTATATTTGGCTACGCTTAGAAAACGTCAAATAGGTTGAATAGGCGAAGGAAGGGTATACTTGTTTGGGTAATTTTTTTGGTATGGCTGTGAGACTATAAGTGATATTATACCATTATTTATAGATAATCCACCGAAAAGCAAAACAGACACTTTCTTCAACCAGTTTTTGCCTTAATTATCGGCAAATTTTTTTTAATCTTGAAATTATCAGTCCAAGCAATTACTTTAAGAACAAATTGCAGCAAAACGGACTGAACAACAATTTTTAATTTTATTTATTTTTCACCAAACCATGAATGAGTTTGTAAGCAAAATTAAAGAATCAAGAAATGTTTGTAAAGTATTTAGTAACCCTCCCCCCCCCCCCCCAACAAAGGACAATAGCTAAAAAATGTAATGAGTAGAGTTATGGTACTGGTGCACAGCATTTTTCCTCAATGAGATCTATCCATCTGTGAAGTTTGATGGTTCTAGCTTGCATACTTTTAGAGATATGCTCCGGACCAAAAAAGTCTACGGACGGACTGACGGACCTACCGACCTATTGACCAATAACCCTCCTCTTCTTCGAAAGGGTGAATAAAACTGATCGTTCTGTTAAATATATATAATTATAACAAAAATAGAATTGTTAAGCAAATTTTGCTTTTTAGCAGGATGAAATCCGTTTAATCCCTCACTTACCTTATATATAGCATAGCCGATTGTTAACATGCCAACTCCTCGCTTAAGCAGCTTTCGCCTGTCCTTCTGTAAAAGGGCGACAACCAGTGTGCAGAGGTTATCTTCATCGTCATCAGAGTCGGTCAGAACAACCCGGAACTGGGGATTGGACGCAAAACTGTCTACAATATACATGTTGTTCAAACAGGGTTAAAGTCTGACTTCGCCGACTGGGGGTCCCAAGGAATAATAATAATAATAATAATAATAATAATAATAATAATAATAATAATAATAATAATAATAATAATAATAATAACAATATAAAAACAAATAATAATAAAAACAATTAATAATAATTATAATAATAATAATTATAATAATAATTATCATTATAATAAATAATAATAATGTTGATGAAAAATGTTTCAGGGTAACACCGACTTTTATTACATTGTTATAAAAAAGTTATTGACTGCCAAGTAATTTTTTACTTGGTCGTCAAGAAGTTTTTCTCGTGATTTTTTTTTAAAGATTTTCCACATTCATCAGTTTTCAATCTTCTCTGCTTCAAACCGTATTCAAATAGTTCACTTTTCGTAGAACAATCGACGATTTTCTATGACGTAAGCAATATATACGATGCAACCCCCCCCCCCCCCCCCCTGTCTCCTAGACAGCGGGATATGAGTTAAGCCAGATAGTTGATGTCTCTTTTAGACCGAGGGAGAACACAATGTGCGAACTACCGCCTTGTCATTATTGTCACTTGTGCAAAATTTTAATATGCGAGGTTACGAAATGGCGTCTCATATTGTTTTTAAAAGTCTTAAAATAATCAACAAATTGTATTCAAACCTCGTATCATAATGTCGGAGACAAGTCTTGAAAAAAAAGCAAATTGAACCTAAGTGGGAACTACTTTTTTGATAAAATATTATCGTCTGACTGGGTGGTTCTCACGCACTTTCACTGGTGAACAAAAACTTTATCCGAAGCTTAAATCGACATCTTCTTTATATGGTCAATATCAAAAAGCGAATTTTATGTTATGTATCACTATTTTTGAAAGAAGTTTTCTCATAATGTATCCTGTCTGCCATACTGTCAAATGGTAGGACAGTCAATATTTTGAATTCGGCGCGTCGATCGGTGCTATTCAATGATAAAAGAAATAGAGGATAATCGTTTGTTTCAGTGTAAGATCGATTTATATTTTATTGAGTGAACAACAAAAGCTATATTTTCACGAGTGGCAAAGCCACGACTGAAAATATAGCCTTTGTTGTTCACGAAATGAAATATCAATCTATCTTACTCGAAAAACAAACGATTATTCTATTTCTTTAATGCAAAAATGAGACAAAATGTGAAATTTCTAGGACATATTTTCGTAAAGCGCGTCATTATGCACGTGTTTGCTATGCAACGTTCATTGTGACGTCACTTATTTCGCCCCGCATAGATGACGTCAGTTAGGATGAAATGCACAAAAGTAGGGTATAAGTTTTTTGATAATTTCACTTCTTTTGCTGTGAGATTTTCTAGTGATAATCTACCGTTATTTCTCGACAAACCACCGAAAAGCATTAAAGAAACTTACTTATGAAGTTTCTGCAGCCACCAGCAGTCGAGCCACGTATCCACTGGCCGACATAAGATTTGGCTTCCCAATTCAATCTGCCCTTTTTAGAGAGGGAGTCGGGGCCCAAGTTACATATCTCCAGTGTAGTGAAGTTATTTTTCCAGTCCTCAAAAGACATCCTGTAAAGAAACCAAGAGGTGTTCGACGGCGTACTTGTAATACTTGAAGATAGAGAGAATAATGTGGCAGTATCTTTAATATATCGAATATCGATACCATTGTGCAATTATTCTAACTTATTTCTTTAAGGAAGTTCGCTTCTGAGAATTTTGGTTCATTGCGCAACAGGAACTTTCGGCCACTCTGGTACCACGCACTCGTCCACGCCAAATAGTTTCCATGAATAATTCATCGAAAAAGGGGACAATATCACAAAAAACGTCCTTTGGGATTTTTTTAAACACAGTACGAAACATTTGATTTCAATACTTCGGCAACTTTATTGCTAGATATCGTGTAAATCAACACAGCTATTTTGTTTGTTTAATACAGGATGTGACGTCAACGTCGTTTTTTTACGTTTAAGGTAGCAATGGACACGTGGCGTCATTTTTTCCGCCCAATGAATTTTTTTCTTGTTCACATATGTTGTAGATCAACATTGTATAGTCATTATATCAAAATTTAAAGGTACCATTCCATACTCGATTTCATGCTAGAGTTATCTGCCCTTGAGTGGTAGTGGCCATTTTTCAGTAAAATGTTTATATTTGTTTGGGGTCTAATATAAACTCACATCCAGCTTATAGCTATAAAACAAATACATTTTGATAGACCTTTTACATGTACACAATGGCTGTTGCAGAGAAAATTTCTCTTTGATCAATTGCTTTTGCTTAATATGATTTCAATTGATATCAAATGTTGAAAAGAAGCTAAGTTATGAATTTTTACCAGCATTATTTTACGTTATTTCTATAAGCAGAATCTAATGAAAACCGGTCTTTTTAAACAACGCGCAAAAAGAGCCGTAAAATAAACGAAAACCCACTTCCGGTTTATAGAGTCGGGAAGCCGCTGTCCATTGCCACCTTAAGCGACGTCGACGTTCTCGCGCTTTATAGGTCGTCAAATTACGTTACGTTAAAATGCTTATCCTTTATTGTGCAGCCCATGTAATGTTCCGTCTGTAGTTGGTTTATTCATGATAATTTATGAATCTAATTTGGCCTGATTATTCACTAAGGTTTTGTGCATTCTAAACTTAAGCTCTTTGGAACTATTCAATAATTAACCCGGATTTTGACCTTTGACCTTTAACTGTGACCTTAGCACTGGAGTTACAGACTCAATACTCGACAATGACAAACTCACAAACGATTGTGTACATGGCTTGTGGAAGATGTGACGATTTATCATATAATTCATTAAAAATTTATCCTAAATACCGTGAAAACATTAAAAATTTATCCCTTTTTTTTAACTTTGACCTCTTTGTGTGACCTTGACATTAGAGCTACACACAAAATGATTACACAATACACATGGTCCCATGATGGTAAATATTTGTGCCAAGTTATTTTCAAAACGATCAATTGATGCATGGTAATGAATATTTTCAACCGATTTTGACCTTTGACCTCTTGGTACGACCTTGACCTCCGAGATATAGTCTTGAGATAAGAAAAAATAGTAATGTGAATTGGAAATGCAATTCTCAAGAGGGTACCCCAAAATATTTTTCTGTTTACTGATTTTGAATATTTTTTTCTTAAAATGATATAGAAATGACATGTATTATTTATTACCTCCCTTTCATCCAAGAAAAAGTCAAACTATCGCAGAACTCAACTCAATGACCCCATATTCTACTTATTTTTCCAGAATCGTTGTAATGTCTTGAATTTACTAGGAAAAATTAAAAAAGGACTGTATTACTATTTCCTTATTATCTTCTTGTATTGTATGATCATACCAATTAAAGTTTAGAGAAAAAAGTTTGACCATTATTGGTTTTGAAATGGTCGTTTTTCCACATACATTTGAAAATAACGTTTTATCTATCTATCATCTTACTAATATGATTCCTACTTTTAAGGGCTCTATCTTCTTTTAATTCATAGACACGCTCTTACTTTCAAATACAATTTGAGGGGGTCTTTTCTACATACATTTCTCACAATCACGAAAAGTATACCCCAACCACTTAAACAGTCGATTTTCTCAAAACCCAATCCAATGGCCCCTACTTTTAAATGCGTTTTTGTAGTAGAATGTTTGGCTACGTCATATGAAAAAATCAGGAAACCTGTATTACTTTGATCTCAGGGACGAACTCTCTTAACAACACTTCAGTCTAGAGGGATCTAATCACCGCCGAAATGGCCTTTTGTCGTAGAAATTGTAGGGCCCTTGAGTCTTGAAAAGCTTTCGTCAAAATGAACAGAGATTTGTAAGCGGCCAGGAAAAATCTCGTCATGGCACAGAATTTGTTATTTGTCCTGGCTTATCGTGCAAAATGTTTTGAAATTTAAGGTATTTTTTTTAAAGATATTAAGAGATATTTTTCAAATCATGCATGTGTGAACTAAAACACTGTATGAATACGCCAAGTGGTTTCATACGCGAGTGTGATTAGGCTTTTTGCTACATAGCTCCACGAAATCAAGAAATACTTTCTTCATATTTAATAACTTGATAATTTAACTTGAGGTTAAAGGTATAATTCTGTCAATTTACTATTTCAAATTCTATCAGCAAAAGATATTTGGGCCCGAGATTATAAAACTTTTTTCGTGATCAACTGAGAATTTTCGCAAATTTAGAATTAGAAAAAAAATGAATGGACATAAAAGATTATATCAATAATGCGTTATTGTGCCCAGATATCTTTTATTGATAGAACTTCAAGTTTTTGTGATCGGATTTGCATATGTGACCCGTTACACGAAAACGGACTATCTAGGAACCCCTTAAAATCAATGTTCGAAAAAGATATTGGTTCTAGTAAAGACAAACCATAGGTCATTTTTTAAAAAAATTCTTTCACAAGAAGGTCGATTGATTATTCTAGATTCAGAAAAATATTTAAGTGTGAAAAGTTTCGACCCTAGTCAGTCTGCGCAGCCAGCACAGTCTGACTAGGGTCGACACTTCGCGCACTACACAGATGGTTACATTCGCGTGACGGGTAACAGTTATATAAACTATATCTCACCAAAATTCACCATCATCCTCAAAAGTGAGACCAATGTCTTCTCTCTCATCATCGGAAATCAGACTCCATTCTCGGGACCTGAAGCGAACATTAAAACCTTTAATCTTTAATCGTATTCTACACTGATTCTGTTATGCGTTCATGATGACAAAACGGTGCAAACTGTTTGCCAATTATACACCGCTTTGCACATGTACTTGCGTGCAAAGCGGGGTATAATTGACAAACAGTTTGCACCGCTTGGTCATCCTGAAAGCAGGACAGATTGTTAAAAGATTGTTATTGCATCATGTCGACGCCACCATTTGTAAGTGGAATTTCAATTAAGATGTACTGCATGTACAATGTATTTGTTATAGTATTTTTGAATTAACTGTTAACTTCACTTTTCAGGGATCCACATGAATAACAAATCAAGAGGACACTCATGGACTCACCTGCCCTATGGTCAGAATAACAAAGTGTATGCGAGCGTCCCAAGAATGTTACCCTGCATTACCCATTGAATGTTATCCAATCATGAAATACGCGATCGCCTGCGAAAGGCTATTTTTGCATGCTAGTCTAGTATAAACACCTTTATGAAGGTTGAGCCAATAAGAATGCATGAACCTTGTTGAAAATTACTGAAAATAAATTATCATAACATCTTAAAGAAATAAATGTTCTTGGGGACGGGTCCTTCTAGGCGTACAACGACCTTACACCAAAACATAAACTTTACAAACCAGCATTTTCTTCTTTCCCACAATGTTTTCTCATGGCCTAGAAAACAATTAACTGTCTCATTTCTTGATTTGGTTATTACCTGATTACGATCTACGGTAACCTTTATGAAAGACATTAAAAATCGGAAAAAAACATGTTGCGTGCATTTACAAGATCTCTAGTCTATGATTGAAATGTTTTAATTTTCTAGACTATATTCATGACGTCATTGATTAATATTTATGACGTCAATAATAGTTGTAAGTTTAATCTCAACATGCATGCACCATGTAAACCTGGGTTTTTCGTAATGTGTTCCAGACAGTATATGACTGCAAAGGTACCAAATGTAAGAATGTTATCATTAACTTAGTCATTTTTTATGACGACAACCATTTTTTGTGGGAATAACCGTGCGAATTGCTTCGGTCGGCCCCAATTTTGGTTTGGTTTATTTGCTTCCGGTAGAAAATAAAACTTTAATAGAAACCTCGTTTTTTCCGGGAAAGCTTTAATTAATGTTCAATTTTTTAATCTGCCTTTTACAAAGGATACGTTGAGGTATATTTTCAATAAAAAGTAAAAAAAAAAATCGGTTATCCCAGTGAATTCACTCCGGTCGAGAAATGACACACTCTTTTTTTGGATGGAAAGTAAATTAGAAGAATAAGAGTAGAAACAATTCACGCATTGCCAAGAACGCTCGCTTCCCGCTTACGGCATTCGGCCTTTCGATTACAAAATAACAAAAAAGAAAAGATAAAAGTGCGGAAAAACATCAAATTACTTATCACTCCAGGGTCCCGTCCACTCTCTTTCATTACCCCAGGGATTTCGGACGCGCACAAGCGCTATCTTCCTCTGCATTCGCTGAGTCTTGATCTCGACCTGCAACCAGATACGTTTTTTTTCTTTAATGCTTCTCTGTAGATTATCGAGAAATAACGTATGGTTATCATTTGATAAACTCATCGCCTAACCAGTGAAATTATCAAAGACTTATAACCCGTTTTCGTTCATTTCACCCTATCTGACGTTATCTAAGAGCAGCCAAAAAAGTGACGTCATCTTGAACGTTGCGTAGCAATTATGTGCAAATTGACGATCTTAACGAAAATGTGTCCAAAAGTTTTCACATATTGTCTAAATTTTGCATTTAAGAAAAATGGTAATCGTATGTTTTTCGAGTAGGATCGATTGATTTTTCATTTCATTAACAACAAAAGCTAATTTTTCTCTCGTGGCAGAGTCACGGATATCCTCTATTTTGATTCGTCTATGACTTGTCAAGCATTTTTTTTATTGGCCGAACATTATTGTTCACCTCCACGGATACATAGAAAAAAAGTATGTTTATTCTTGTTCACAAAGTGGTACCGTAAAATCCCTAAAATAAAGTAAACAACTTATTAATAAGCTATTAAGGATGTCAGCGTTATATCAATAAGTGTGAAAGAGAATGTTTGTCAAACTGCACATTATATTGACACAATCAAAATGATGCATACACTACAAAGCTAGACTGAGATTTTAATGGACGGGGAAACATCCTTTATCATACGGGTGCGTAAGCAATAATCAAATGATTACTTTGTTTTCTCCTTAAAGGTATTATTTGAGTGATCATGCTTTTTCTGCAGTGTCAATTTTGGCCTCGATATAGCAGATATAGCAGAAATAAAGTCCCGAAATATGTGTATGTAAATACTCTAGGGTCGCAGTAATTACGTAGTTGTAATCGTGTCAGACTTTCAAATTTGTAATCGTGTCAGACTTCCAATCTTCAATCATGGGTTTGTCCTGTCGCGGCACATTTTCGTACCGAAATTTGTGTCCCAAAATGTGGTGAATAATCGTATACCTAAGTTGGATAGAAGCTTGAGGCTGGTAAAATGATGCAATTGTAGTACTAGTACGGGGAAAACCAGGAATGCATGGTTAGGTGCTTCAGCCGCCGCGAAATGACTGGAAAACAATAAGAAGCGGCGTAAAACTTTATTCAAACAAACTTAACCTACGTTTTTGACAGATGTTACGGAGTACGCATGTCCCATCACCAGACCATTGTCCAGCTTTTTTGCTACTTCGTTTGGTTTAGCCTGAAATGAGATTAAATCATTATTTTAACCCTTTGTTGTTTAATCCCTGTTTTTTACGTGCCTGTGATTTTATGATCGAGAAAACATTGTGAAAAAAGAAGAAATTGCTTCTGACAAGCAATTTCTTCTTTTTCCACACTATTTCCTACTCTACTGGATAGTTATTTTTTAAATTAAATCCACTTTAAATTTTCGTCTGCAAAACCTTTGAATTTTGACAGGTCCAAAATTTTGTAAAACAGGAAAGGGTTGATATTAAACAAGTCTTGCAACTTTATCCCTTCTCCTTCTCCTAAGGGTATTAGGGTTTGTCCGACAGTATAGAATAATAGCAGCCTACAAAGACGTATGATATTGCAATCGTAAATTGATACATACAGAATAATATGTTAGTGTCTTAAAATCAATGTTATCTGGTCGAGGTTGAGATTGACATATTAAGATACCAATGTTTTATTCTATTTATTGTGCATTTATCTTTTAGTGCTTCAATTCAATGAAATGGATAAAAGATGTTCTGGTTTAGAACACGAATATGTAAATTTATAAAAAAGGGACCATCTGGGAACTCTCTAAATAGATAAATGTTTGAAACAAAAGATGGTCCCAGCACGGGTCAAATGTAAGTCGCAAATAAGGAATTGATAAAGGAAGGTGAAACGATCAATCTAGATTCAGAGAAGCTTCCGATATCAAAAGGTTTCGACCCTGGTCGACCTTCAGAATCCGCGCAGTCTGACTAGGGTAGAGACGACTAAAAATTCCCATTTCGTCTGGCGGGTCATAGAACAAAAATGATTTAGACTAATAATGACTATTGGTTTATTTTGGTTGAATGTTTGGAACGTGGTAAAAAACAGTGCTCAGGTGATGCTTCATAATCCCATTTCTTGTCTTATAAGTAATATATCAACTATCTTATGATACACGTAAGGGATTTTGAAACAATCGCATGTGGGATAGTGCTTAAGAAAATATCCATTTGAATTAAATGCAAGTCAACATTTTAAACAATCAGTCATCTTTACAGAGTCACAAATAGAATTGATTTTTTGCAACTGGAAGATCAGTAACGATGCCATGCCGGTGCTTTCCAGAAAAATACAACGAGTCTGTTATAAGTTACCACAGACGTTGGAATATGACTGAAAAGCCGATAAAATGCCGTTAAACGCCAATTGAAATAAATAATAATGTTAAAAGTAATAATTATTATAAACGATCTAAAATACTGTACTTCAATAGAACAACACATCAAGGAGCCTTTACTCTCGGCTTTCAGCATGACTACCAGGAGGTCGGAGTCCGCTTTCTTGAGGTCAAATGTCTCCGTCACACCGCCTGTGAAGTCCTCCATGCCCTCACTGGAGGTACCAGCTTTCAAGGACTCGTAGCTACCATGTAATCTTAGGAAAAATCAAAAAAACAATTCCCGTGATATTTGAGTTCAAGATGACATCACAGTCGAATGCTAATTAGCATGTTCAAATAAGGAATAATTGACATTTCGCCTGTCAAATGTTTAGTATAAAACCACGTGTTTTTTTCTATATGTTTACATTTTCTTACTACTAAAAAGCCTTCATCACCCCTTGTGTTTAAGAGCGGAAGATGCACAAATATGAATAATAACTAGATAGACAAAATCATTATTTTGAAATCATTTTATTTTCAAAAAATATTTTCCGGAATGGTATTAAGCTGAAATTAAGATTTTACCAGAAACAAATCCTTCATTTGAACGCAATTTTATGTAATTGCTGAAAATGTTGGTCCATATAGAAGTCAAGCGGACTATAACTGTTTTTGTCCACATCCTAAGGATAAAGCCTCTCACTTATGAAACGTTGTCTTCAAAGATGTTATTAAATGTGGCGTGTATAAGTTTGTTTAACAATTAACACATTGTATTTTGATTGGATTTTTTTTTTCTCAGAAATAGATTTATCTAAATTCCCCGAACCACAACGCTTTCAATCATTCAGCGCCGCACAATTACAGTGTTTACAGCACTTTCATTTACTAAACGGCCGTTATAAAATGAAAGAGCGGAAAGCACTGGAGACGGACGTTTCTGATGGCACTTTGGTGAAAAATAAAACGAGACGAAAAAGGAAACTATCCATGTAAATATATGATAAATGTAAAATATGTCAACCCAAGTACGGCAAGTTTCAATGATAATGCAAACTTTTTAGGAATTTATTGTCTTTTTTCTGCCTATGTGTACCGTCCAAAATACGAACGGAATATTGCATTAATTTTTTGTTGTTGTTGTTGTTAAGAGATATGTGTGACCCGTTACGCAAATATCGAGCGCCCAAAAAGAATTCGAAACAATAGCTCGGTTCTAGTACCGGTCAACCAGAGGTCGCATTATCATTTTTTACGCAATGTCCTGATCGTTCTTTTTTGAATTGCGTGCCACATGATAATCAGAGACATCCAGCCCTCTTTTTTTCATATGAGCTATTTATGGAATCCCAAATGTCTCTAAGTTTGAAAGTAACTTAGAATATGAAAGTTAATGATAGATTAGTAACTTAAATGAACACATCCACAAAAAGCAACAAACACCTATATTGATAAGGAACAAATGAAATCTCGCAAGTGCAGCTGCAGTTTCAATGTTAAAGATAACAATGAAATTATATATCTCAAAACGTAGGCCTATAAGTTCGCGTTCGAGTTAACTTGTCTTGGGCGAGGGACAGACAGAGAGATGTCAGTGTTGGTTCAGTAAAATGTCGTAACAACAACTGGTTTATTGAGCGGTATTAGAAAATCCTTTATCTAAATATGGTTTTTTGGTCAAAATTTGAATTGCAAGATACTTTTTTGCTGATGTTGATTCTTCTAATATTTTTCATAAAGCCTGGTTAAAAATATCATTTGACCTAAGTAAAGGACAAATTACATAAACCAAAAAACTTATTTCGGTACATGTTCTTACTTTGCATACGCTTTCTCGAGAAGGGCAGTCCAGAATTCATTCCTCTCAGCCGAGTGCATAAAGACGAGTTTATTATTGTATGTAGGCAAACGATCGTCCACCACAACCTCCTGCCATTGACCCTGAAAAGTATGGAATATCATTAGGACCATTGTTGTTTATGTATAACATATAGACGAGTTTATTATTGTAGGTATGCAGACGATCGTCCACCACAACCTCCCCCCGTTCACCCTGGAAAGTAAAGAATATCAATCGGATCATTAATGTTTATGTATAATATAAAGACGAGTTTATTATTGTATGTAGGCAAACGATCGTCCACTACAACCGCTTCCCATTCATTCCGCCGAAAAATATGGAATATCATTAGGATCATTGTTATTTATATATAACATAAAGCGTGACATTTCCAACAATTTCACATGTGCTCGAAGTGAAACCACTAACCGGTCTAGTCAACCACATCATGCTAGAATAATTTTGACTGAGAGCCCGCAGAGAGCACAAGACTTTATAAATCTACGGAGCAGGTAGTGAAGACTCTGGTCAGATTAGGCGGGTGCACAGGCTGACCAGAAGCTTTGCTTTGTGCACATGTGAAACTGTTGGAAATGTCAGGCACAGGCTCAGTTGATACATTGAGCTTTAGCTTGCTTAATAACTTTTCTATTCACGTTTCGGTTATTATTATCATCATTATTATTACAATAAAAATTATTCTTATCATCATCATCATTGATATTAAATCATTTTCTTTGATTCCTTCTATTACAGAGATTAATTTGTAATAATATAAACAATTTTAGCAAGTAATTGATTAAAAAATTAATAGTATAAAATTGTCAAATTTTAATGAATCGAAGAAACAGAGCTTACCAAGAAGAAAAATGCTGGGGCCAATTTCATCAAAACATTTAGGACATATTTTTGTCTTACTGGTGACTTTCGAAACAGTAACAACAACAATCACTTTAGATAAGCATTGATAGATTGCTGATACAAGATTTTTGAATTAACTATGAGGTAAGTCATAGGTAAGACAAAAATACGTCTTAAATCTTTTGATGAAACTGGCCCCTGGTTTTCAAGGATAACTTTTTTGATATTTCTAGTCTCGATAGAAGCGGAAAATATAAGATACCCGCCGATAATAACCAACATTATTGACACAATTTAGCAATTAGCGGACTTATGCTCCGAACAATCACCTAAAATTGTTTATATTACCATGACCTATGATTCTACTTATGATACATAACAATTAATGTGATCCGCCACGCAAAAAGGGACCATCTGGTCAGTGCGTTAATCCTTTTTTAACGTTAGATCTCACAACTTCTAAAATTAAGCTTGTAGTTTTCAGCCAATGAGAGATAGATCGATCTTAAACTGAAAGTAACCTCTGTTCAACATTTACCACAGACCAAATAGCTACGGTTAATTTACATATGTGATCCGTCACGCGACAAGGAACCATCTGGTCAGTGCTTTAAGTGACGACCCTAGTCAGACTGCGCGGACTGCACAGACTGACCGGGTTCGAAACCTTTCGCACTTAACTATTTTTTTCAATATAGAATTATCAATCTACCTACTTGTGAAAGATTTGTTGAAATGTGACCTCCGGTTGGCCTGTACTAGAAACAATCTTTTTTTCAAATCTTTGATTTACGGAGTTGCTAGATGGTTCCTTTTCGCGTGACGGGTCACATATATCTAGGAAACTACGTATAAGAATTAAACTAAACTTCAATGAAATGATTCTTGGGACATATTCTTTCAGATATCTTTACAAAATTGTTTTTTAGGTGATGAACCTGGGCGTTTAAGGCTTTTAAGTCAGCAAAAGGGGGAAAAGGGAGAAATAAGAAAACTCTAGTAGTCTAAAACTCAGCATAGTATAGGAGTTATTTTGTCTAGGACTGCGTACAGTCAATGAAAAAGGTTGGTAGATGCTTGTCATCACGGAGAACCTTTGAACCCAACCTTGGCCTTTGACCTTCTTAAAATTTGATGGCTTTGACACAATTGTTGGATCGATTATCGAGAAATAACAGTTGATTACCGCATCACAATTTCACCAACTGACAAGTGAAATTATCAAAGAATTACGCCCTGCTGCCGTTCATTTCACCCTTTTTTACGTTAACTCACCACTTCTGAAAATAAACCTTGTAGTTTTCAGCCAATGAGAGATAGATCGATCTTACGCTGAAAGTATCCTCTGTTCAACATTTACCACATACCAAATAGCTACAGTTAATTTACATATGTGATCCGTCACGCGAAAAGGGACCATATGGGTAGTGCGTAAAGTGTCGATCCTAGTCAGACTGCGCGGATTGCGCAGACTGACTAGGATCCAAACCTTTCTCACTTTGCTTATTGTCTGAATCTAGAATGAAAAATCTACCCTCCAGTGAAAGAATATTTGAAATGCGACCTCTGGTTGATCAATGCTGGACCCAATCTCCACTTCAAATATTTATATTACAGAGTTCCCAGATGGTCCTTTTTCGCATGACGAGTAACATATAAGATTTGAAAATATTTCATTTATTTCTCATCAAAGGTTATATTTTCAAATTATGTTACACCATGCGTGAAACCATGTCAATTAAAGATTGTTGATGGAAAGTAATCTTAAACTGAAACTAACAATTACTCAAAAATTTAAGGAAAAAATAGTAACATAACATTTACTCTTTCCCTGTGAAATATTTACTGCTGGATTTATCATTCACAATTAACCAAAGATGAAATCCGTCACACGAAAAAGGCTTCTTGTAAATGCCAAAAGTATCGACAAAAGAACCCAACACCCCCCCCCCCCCTAAACAAACAAACAAAACAAACAAAAACAAACACGCACACACAAAATAAAAATACAAGAAGTGTTTGTTAAGCACCATTTCCTCCGCCACTACCTTTTTTTCAGATGCAGATGGTTTGATGCAATATAGGAATCAGAAGTAGAACTGATTGAAATAAGACATTGACTGATGACTTTAAATGTTCCAACAGAAATGTCTTGTCAAGGGCAATACTCAAAGAAAATTCAAAGATTCTATCCATAAGCAAAATTTATGACCAATGTTATATTTTTATCATGCAATGAAGCCTGTATTGACCTGATATCAACTGCCTGATAACATAACATGCTATCAGTCAGTCTTTTTTTAGAAACAATTTGCATAAACTTTCACCTGAATTTCTTTGATTTTAAAAGGTTTTATTATGAATAAGCACAAAAAAGGTAGCATGATAAATATAACAACATGTAAGTGTCTTAAAATATCAATGTTATCAGGTCTCGGCTTTGAGAAATAATCATGACTCGGCAAAGCCTCGTCATGATAAATTCTACCAACCTCGACCAGATAACACTGTTATTTTTTGACACTAACATATCATTCTCTATTTAGCGGAAGAAGGACATACAGATAAACATAAAAAACAGACAGGCCAAAAATATACCCCCGATTCATCGATGCATGGGATACAAACCTTATTTTTGAGGTCTAGCTCGAAACAGTTGCAACTGCATATAGGCCCTATATACAACCCAAAACTTCTAACTAACATCTGCATATCATAATCAATGTTTTATTTTTATGTAATATTTTCATTAATTCTTTACTCTCAAAGCTAAAATTTGGCACAAATGTTCGAAAATTATTTACCTTCAATTCCGAAGTAAGAAGCGGGACAAAAATTCTACAATCAATGAGCTGTATTCATTAAGCCATAGTCAGTTGAAATATCTAAAGACACTGAAATTCAACCATTTTTCGTGGAATATTTCATAGTAACAAGAGACATGCGAAAAAGCACAATACGTGGTAAACGAGGTAACGTGCTCAAAAAAGAGTTAGCGATATTTTGTTGCCATGAGACACACGAGTACTTCCGAGGTAGCTGCATAAAGCGATAATCTCTCAACAAAGGTAGGTGTCAAACTCATTTTCTTTGATTATTTCATTAACAGCGACATTTAGAAAAATCCGGTGACGGTGTAATTTATCGGTGTTGTTGAAAAATTTGTAGTCTGAATTGCCGTTTAGGTTCATTGCTCACGCGACACTGAGCAAGACCCACTATGCATGAATATCTATATAATGGAAACGCGAAGTTGCAATTTTGATCCTCGTTTCCTGTAGTTATCCCGTGTTTTGACGCTTTGAAATTTATACAAGCGGGCTGGGGTACTGACTGACTATCCTTTTCAATAAATATTTTTTTTTTTCATCGACAAGCGGGATTCCATTTTAGACATCAAGATATATATAGCCACTGTGCAGTTAATCGCAAATTTGGACGACACTGTATCCGTAATACACATTAATCGCAAGATTGAGACCTGTGTAACAATATCCTGAATTTTCAAAAAGATTGAGTGGGTACTTGATTTGGCCATACATAGTAATATTTTAAGATATTAGTAGGAAGTTTTGCCTAGTATATTTAAATCGGTTGTTCATCGGTTATTAATCGATCTTAACGTTTACAGTACCTGATTCCAAATGTTGAACTTAAAACAGCCGACATAGCCAGCGCCGGAAAAGCACTGATCAGGAACGACAACTCTGTTCAACAAGGTGCGGTTACATGTCAATGACGCAATAGCAGCCAACAACCAACTGTCTCCTGGAACGGAGATGAAGTATTTATTTGTTGATTTCATGGACGTGTTAAACTAAAAATTTAATCACTCATGTATGAATTCGCGAAACGAATTCATACATGAGTGTAATTAGATTTTTAGCTTTATATCTCCATAAAATCAATTACTATCTTCATATCTTGTAAGAAAAATAAACACGAAACAAAAAGTTGATTCATAAAAAAGTGTGATAAGCTCTAAGTTTCATACCATCATGAAAAAATACTATCTTCGTATCTTGTAAGGAAAATAATCTCTTAGAAAACAAATGAAATCAAAGATTTATCATTAATTATCAGATTTGTTCCGGGACTTCTTTGTATGGAAGCTTACAAACTATAGCTGTGAATTGAAAATTGTTGAACACGTTGATCTACACTAACGATTACAAAATGTTTTCTAAAGATCTCGGAGCATTTTTGATCGATTTGAGTGGGTTTTTAATGAATGATTTGGGCGTGGTGTGAATGATATAGAATGACTTTGATTTGAATTCTACGATGTTATTAAATGTGCGTGCAAAACGGGAAATAGTTTCAAAACTGTTTCAGGTCATGACAGAGTGTTCGAGAACTCTCATGGCTATGGAAATGAACTAAATGTTGTTGTTGTTGTTGTTGTTGTTTTAATTAACTTACCCAACATGCCTTGCTGTACATCAAAACGACTGGCCCCACCTACTATAAATTGGGGATCGGTACATATTTCCTGGAAAAGCAAAATAAAATGAAATAAAGTAATAATTAACAAATAATTAAATGAATAAGTTCAACAGAAATCACCAAAATATTGAATCTATTGGGCATGCATATTTACATTTTTCTTTCCTAGTTGCTACCTTTTGTTTGATCCATCATACTTGAACATCATGCGTAAGACTTACATAGTGTGTCACGTGGCGTAATTCATGTAACATGGTAAATTTTCACACTGCTCACGCCATCATTCTTTGTGATATTACAATTTTAGTGAAACGCTCTGTTGGTTTTTGTTACATCTAACGGCGTCATTTCTAGTGTATGTTTGGTTTTTATTGGCAATTGCATTACTTTTCTAATGTATAAATTTAAATTTACTTTCAAAGACCTTTTATTTGATGCCAAATTTATATGTGCAAATACGTTTTAGTAGCGAATATAATGGTCTAATGAACATATCGCCTATTTTGACGTGGCCGGCAACTTTTGCCGTTACGTCACATATTTTAAACACCTAATGTTACAAGCGGCGTAAAACCGCAATCAAACAAACAAATGACGGACGCAAGAAACGAATCCGTTTCTGAGACACCGTTATTCGAATTTTGTCCAAAACAAAAAATGACCCAATAACTTTTAAATTTAATGTTTATCAGAACAGAAAGACTTTTGCTTTTTTTTTCTCTCTCAGTTATGAAAAGTCAGTCAAAAAAGTAACCATAAGGGAACGACTAAAGAGTCAGTCCAAATCAGTTTGTTTTTCTTAATGGGGTTGCACGCCGCTTTCAACAACCTTTCAGTTATATCGTGGCGGCTTGAGCACCTAACGGTGGATTCCTGGTATTTCTCACATCAGTACTACCATTACATCATTTCCTAGCCTCCAGCTAGGTGTACAATTGTCGACCGATTGGTAGGTGACAGATAGTCGGAAAGGATGGTTGCCGCCGTCCGGGATCCGTTGAAAGGTGAAAACTATTTTTCCTCCATATTTTGTGTGTATTGCGTTAGTTTATATGCTTTTTGAGACTTCGGAAGTTATCATCGTTGATTGTAATCCGCACTAAATGAATGAAAAAGTCGGAAAACAAATTGGAATGTTAATTGCCTTTTTCTATTAATTAAATGAATGCCATATTGAATAGGTTTTATAACACATTTCGACAGATGGCCTTTTCTTTTACATGTACTTCATCCAGAAATCATATAACATTTTCATAATAAGTAAATGTATAGACATGTATCTACAATCATAATGGGTCTATGGCGATTTATATATTTGACTGGTAACGCGAGGGGGGATCAGTTGTGTAGTGCGTAGAGTGTCGAACCTAGTCGGACTGTGCTGTCTGCATTGGCTGACTCGGGTCGAAACTCTTCGCATCTGACTGAATTTCTGGATCTAGAATAATCATTTTACATTTCTGTATAGGGATTTTAGAAATGCGACATATGGTTGACCCTTGCTAGCCCAAGCCCAAGCTCTGTGTCAAATCTTTATTTTACAAAGTTTCCAGGTGGTCCCTTTTCGCCTGTCGGGCCACATTCGCAAAAAAAAAAAAAAAAACAAAAAAAAAAAAAACAAAAAAAAAACAAACACTTCAGTTACTGATCTAGATTAATGTCGATATGTGTAACGGTCAAATAAAGTCGCTATGTAGTCCAATAACTTAGAATAAAAAGATTTGATTTTCAAAGAAATGTCAATGAAAAGAGAGCCCTCATGAAGGTCGTATCCCTATTCCATAATTCTTGTAACAGCTATTATAATTAAAGCACTGAAAGTCCGGGAGGTGGACGTTTCTGTTAGCATGTTGTGAAAAGAACGAACCGAAAAGGAAACCTTGGACAATGTTATTTTTCTTTTAAATTCTGAGCTCGAGAAATGACAATGACCTTAAGTGATAACCTTGTATTTAAACCAACATGAAGGGCTTGTCAAAAACAATCCACATGTTAAATATGAAGACTATATCTCTTACCAAACAAAAAAGTTGGTGAATATTTTTCCCGAGAAACTAAAAGCTTGTCTAAAACTAAAAACTTTAAGCCCCCCCTTTGTCTTTGACGCGCTTGAATACGCATTTTTTCAAATAGTTTCCGGTCAAGGACATCTAATTTGATTTTCATATATGACATTTTATTGAATTCTGACCATTATACAAGGAGAAATTAAAGAAAAACTGATTTTTACATACAGGCCCATTTTCGTGACGTGGCCTCAAATTCAATTAACGGAAAATATACAACGGCATTATCACATATGGAGATTACATGAGAAGTTCATTGAATTTTACACGCGGTTTATGGAGAAATCAAGGAATGACGAGCGGACGGACGTACTAAAAGGTGGCTACCCCCTCCCTTTCAGGGAGCATACAAAATCAATTTATCCTGTTCTTTATGCCCCATCACTATAATTTTTGGCCTGGTTTAGCAGGCCATATGAAGAACCTCGTATCCTTGAAATTGCATAGGAAAAAGATAATCGAGTCAAAAGCGGAACAACGTGTGTACTACGTAGCTTTTTTTGTGCTCACGCGCGCGCAAAAAATAAGTCAAGTATACGTCATCAACTTTTTGTGCGAATCGAAGTGCTTTGTGTGTTCAACGCAGTGCTTGCATATCACTACGCTGTGCTAAAAAACACAGTACTTATAGTACTGAAGGCGAGGTAACTGAAAAGACGAAACAACACACGATGTCAATTTTCTGGCATATAACCTTGATTATTCACCCTGTCCTTATCATGTATACCAGATATTTTCTTACTAATCACCGCCAAAATCACTCCTGTGTTAAAGATACATAGCTATTATATTTGATATTGACGGATAACCTTGCTTAAAGGGGAAAAGAAGAAAATGCTGGTATAACTAACACTTTCTCTTTTCTCTCTAATATCATCTACCCTTTCTGCTACAAATTTTACTGATTTGCCCACAAATTGTATGAAATCTGCAACCCTTTACAATTTGGACATGTCTAAACATTAGTTGTCTTGTAATGGATTAATCTAAATTAGAAAAACAAGCCTTAAATGAATAGGCCAACTTGGAACAGGTTGCAGACATTAAATCAACATAAGTGTAATTTGATATAGGTAGAAATTTAAAAAAAATAATGGGAAATGCGTATAGGGTGGACCATATTTTGGGAAAGGGAGAAATTTGCCATATCAATTTCTTATGTTCCCACAGTAAATACAACTTCTTTATCTTGGGAATTAGTTGTTTTTGGTAGATTCGGCGCTATAAAGTGAGCATACCATTCGACATTTTTCTTTTGAAGTGAGTTCGAAATGTATCTTACGATCCCTATAGGTAAATGGAACCATTGGTTTCCCTCACCTTGCCTCTTTATAAAACTGGCATTCAGCGCTTTTAGCGCGTTGATTCAAAGAATGTGTTAATGTGTGTTAATGGTTAATTGGTAATTTAAAGGTACATATCCACAAGTAGCACGAAATAACTATATTAATTCCAAACAAATCAAATCTCGCAAGTACAGCTGTTGTTTCAATGTTAACGTTGAGCACCGAATTTCATAATTTTGTCACGTAAAAGTTCGCATTTGCGGTAACTTCTTCTTCATTTCTCTGAGTAATAGACAGTGAGATGTCAGTGTTAGGCGGCTAAAATATCGTTACATCGACTGATTTATTAAAGTTCATGAGGAGCATTATAATATTCTTAATTTTAATATCGCTTGTTGCATAAATTTGTATTGCGAGGCATTGTTTTGCTTGTTACGATTCTTCTTATTTTTTCCATGAATAATATTTAGATATGCTATGAACTCTAAATGAGAAAACGAAACTTGATGAGCATTTTAAATATTATTTAGTAGTCTGACGCCGTCGAATGCTCTCAATCAAAATATCGAAAATCGTTATCTTTAACGACCATAAGATTTAATTTAGGGGAGTTTTCACCTATCTGTAACGAAGGCAACTCTGGTTACTTATTTCTATGGACGGTGAAAGAACTAAGGGTATATCACAAAGCCAATGTTTCGTCTACTTCTTTATTTCTAACTTTTATCCACACGTGGCATGGAAAAAATATCAAATAACCTATGTCTCACAGACAGCGAGTTAGGAGCGTATTTAGATGTTGTCTCCCTTAGACCACATGAAAACAGAATAGGCGTATCACAGCACTGCCGTTATCATTACTTGTGCGACTTTTAAATACGCGTGGTTTAAAAATGGCGTCTCTTTTCGTATTTAAAAGGAGTCTTTAGATAATAAAAAAATTGTATAGGATCCTTGTAATACGCCATTTTCAAATACACAGTTGTCTGGTGGAGAAAAGACATGGAAAAAGTAAATTGAAATTGAAATTAAGTAAGAACTATTTTTATGAAAAGCTATTTAACATCTTACTTGTTTCTTCACACGTACTTACACTGGGGGACGTAGAAACGTCCATCAAAGAATGAAACACAATAAGATCTGGATTTGTTTCCAGATGGCAATCTATAAAGACAGTATTTATTAAAACGCATGACTCACACTCAGCGTCCTACTGTACAATGGAATTATCGTTAGAAATATCTTCATTTACTTCTTTGTTAATTTAATAAGCCATGTTTCTTAGCATTGAAGTTTGATCATATTCTTATTTGGTGCTGTTGACCTTTGGTCAACACTGCATATGTGTTCTAGGAATCTAATTCAAGACATTTAGATTAACTTTACTATTCAAAACTCTATTCGTGTATATATAATTTAATAAATATCTCTCTAAAGCTTCCTTCTGTCTGTACCCCCTCTATCTCCCTTTTTTACCTCACAAGGTGTTCGAAATTTATGTTCATCGTTTATTTGCGTACATGTAACATGGCTAATGGTAGTCTTATGTGGGCAATATCATCCCTCGGCAATTTTCGTAAACATCTCGGAAGTATGTAAGGCGGATGGGTATGTAACAAAACGGTACAATTCGCTAGCCAAAAGATTGCAGGAAAACTAGTTTTTTTCAATCGGAGGTGCGTTCTTTAAATTCATATCATGTTATAGAATGATTGAGAGACGAAGCATTTTCAAAAAATGAGAATCTTCAGCTGTTACTTAAGGATCTAAAGATATCTGACTAAAGAAAACGAAGATCTCACGAAATGAACTTAAACCAGTTTCGTTTACGTCGACGTCGAATGTTTTCACTTGAAATTTTAAGGGCTAGCGCCACTTTAATTGGCACCATAAAGTTTTCCCCTTGTTTTTCCGTATTTTTCAATAGTACGTCTATGTACACCCGAAGTTGATTAGCCGAGCGGTGTTCCGAATGTGCATCGCTCGGACATTTCCGTAAACTGGAATATACTATTCCGAAAAGTCGCCGAGGGTTCCCAATTGCCGAATGTGGGCAATACATGCAACCTGTCACTATCGAAAGAGTATATTTTAAAGGGCAGCATAGATTGTAATGCTGTTTCATTAGAATTCACCCGTGAAATATTTTACAAAACTATTCACCTTGTTGTTATTTTTAGTTCTTTTACGATATTGATCTTTATGTCAAAGTAAATACATTCTTTGCTCATCGAACCATACAATATGATTATTCAGCTATAAACTTTGTGAAGTATCGACATAGAGTAAAAGAAAGTATTTAAATGTATATCTTTTTTCATAAATGATTAATCTCATTGCACTTTCAAACAATAATTTATGAGGCCATGTACTCATTTATAGATAGTTCAGCGAAATACTGTACTAAGTGATTATAGATTTTAAAGACACTAAGAACAGTCGTGCACTCAACCCATAATACCGTCGATGGCCTACGATAATGTCGTAAGTACAGCTCAGATGAATTCGAAGTTCCGACATTCGTTCTTCAAATGACGTTGTATAGGTCAAAGGCCACCTGTTACCAAAAGTGTATTTTGATATCTGTTTTTGTTAAGTTTTTGAGAAGTGTGACCTTGACAGATGACCTTGAAAAGGTCATATGACCAAGTATTAGCAGATGCGCATCATTGTGATCTATCACCATATATGAAAAAATCGACAGTGTAAAGTTTTACCAGTTCACTTCTGGTTGTGCGGGGGATAGCAAGTATCCCTGAAAATACCTGCCGCGTTTGGGATTCACACTACGGACCTTAGAATCAGAAGGGTCCTTGGGTCGAATCCCGAACGCGGCAGGAATTTTCAGGGATACTTGCTATTATCCACATAAGTGTAATATTTGAGGTTTTATACGACACATCTCTGAGGGTATCTCGGCTTTCTTAGAGTGTTTGTTAGAAAAGAAAAACAAGAAGAAATTTTCACGTCAATATCATTTTTTTCCGATGTTCTCTGGCCTTAAACTAATGATGCAAAATACATGTATATACATAATACGTACTTAGTGTTTTGTATGAAAAAAATATCTAATGAGGTTGGGAGAATTTATCATTGTCGAGGCTCTGTCGAAACAATTATCAATTCCCACAACTGAGTTAGATATTTTTTCATACAATACACTAAGTATGTTTTATAATTGTCTTATAACCTCTATTTGTCTTGTTTCGTCGATTTTTCTAACTGTAATGCAAGTATCTAAAATATATATCATTGTTCTAAAAATAACTATGTGATATCATAGAAAAAATATCATACGGGATGTTATCACATGGATATTTGTATAGTTATAAGATGAAAAGAAAATAAGTCGGAAAACTGTCAAGGCCCATTTTGGCCAAGTAATCTAATTTAAGTTGTAGGTATCGAGACTAATGCAACCTGATTGGATGAGTACGAAAGACCGGTGGTGACTTCTTTTATTCACACTTCACTCTTCAAACATATATTTTCTTTGAAATGTGAACTCAGAAGCGTGAAATGGTGGTGACATTTCTTCAATTCAAACTTCAAACTTCACACTTCAAATATAATATCTTTGAAGTATGAAGTATGAAGTGTGAAGTTTGAAGTATTAAGTGTGAAGTGTGAACTTTGAAGTGTGAACTTTGAAGTGTGAACTTTGAAGTATGAAGTGTAAAGTTTGAAGTGTGAACTATGAAATGTGAAGTGTGAACTATGAAGTGTGAAAGTTGAAGTGTGAAGTTTGAAATGTGAATTGTAAACTGGGAAGTTTATATAGCAACTTGATAAACTCCAACTTAGTAAAATTTCAACTTCACAGTTCACACCTCACACTTCACACTTCAAACTACACACTTCACACTTCAAACTTCACTCTTCACAGTTCACACTTCACATTTCATATCGTATGTTTGAAGTTTGAAGCGTGAAGTGTGAATTAAAGAAGTCACCACCGGTCTTTCGTAGATGAGAGATTGGCTTTATACACTTAGTTACACCATGAAATTGACACTCACCTCGACCAAAACTGTTCTTAATTGCTCGATCAGCGCTCCATTTAATTCTTTCAAACCAGTCTATTCCAATCAATCAAAAACGCTTCAAAAATAGTTAAAAACGCTTCGAAATGGTTTAAAACGATCAGCGTTTCATTCGTGTTGATTAAAATATTGCGCTATTTAAGAATCTGGCGCTTATTTTAAACATTCTGATTGGTCCATGAAGACACACCGACAATATAGACGGATTTCAGTTTCTCTACACCTGACTGAACACTGCAGTGGATAGTTTTTCGGGGCGGAAGGTCAACTGATACGCCAGGAATTTGTATGGAATACACACTGGTCAGTGATGGATAGTGCTTATTTAAGTCGTATTATATAACCGTTACATATCATAAATACTTGTTTTTGTTACCAGATAAAATAAAGGAAATTGAACATGTGTTCCTGGAACTCTGTTTTTAATCAATACCAGATAGCAAATCTTTAAGCAAGTCAGAGTTGTAATGATGTAAAGGTGACTAGGGGAAGTTACAGTATTGATGAAATAATTTCATTTTTTTACTAAATGACAATAGGGTATGTGAAAATGGTTGAATTATCTTGTATCCAGAAATTTGTGTTTGTCCTGCGTTTTAAATCGAGTCTTCTATGCATTTTTTCTTTTATATTTTTCCTCAATAGTGCGAATGATCTTAGGGTGTCCATCTGTAAATTTTGATTTGTGTGCGTTTCTTTCTTCTTTAATTGCTGTTCGCCATGAAACAAACTTAAATTTATTCTTGGTGTGACTTTTTTCAAATTATATTTTCTTGATAACTAATAAACCTTTTACATGGTACTGCGTTTAGAGTGACCGAAGTGAGTGCTTGGAATGAAGAATCAATAGAGCGCTTTTCATGTGAGCGATTTAGAAGGGTTTGAAAGACGCGAATGTCAATTTCACGATGTTACCAACTGTAATAATAATCAAACAAGTCATACCTTGGGTCTTTTCCACTCAAAAGGCCTAGGTGGCTGTTTGCTGAAGAAAGCCGATTCAGCTGTCGCTGGAAACACAGGATCCTCAAACAAAGATCCATCTGCCTGGCAATTTTGCACAATGTCATCATAATTCTGCCCTTGAAAGTCTCCTCCCGTTCTTGTAGGCCTTCCGGGCAGCCGAGATCGTTGGAATCTGTTATCTGACATACTGCCACCACTGTCTTTAGTCCAACAACCGCAATGTTCAGCCAAAAAACGAATGAATGTTTAGTTGCGATAAAGAGTGTTAAATTGATATAGCGCTTTCGTCTCAATGTATCTTCTTCTCGCTTCGATGCATTTAATATCTTCTTAGTAAACCAATAATATGTGAGTTTGAGTCTGCATTGTAAGTCACTCGTACGTGACTTTCAACCAATTATAAATCGCCGGATAGTAACTGTAATCTTTGGGGGAAAATCCGATAGAAATTAAAAAGCGATTTACTTTTTTTCCCTATTCAATGAAAAAGATCGGCTTACATATTTATAGCAATTGAACAAATTAAATGGATCACATAAGAAAGCATTGAACTTGATAGTCACAGATACGAATACGAGGAAGAAATACACTTGCGAGATATGAATAACAAAACACTTTCCATTTTAAAGTTATGGTCGTTTTATACTTTTGTTTTTCTATTTTGGATAAATATGACCTAAAAATAGTCATGACCTTGTCTGATGACCTTGGTATATGTGACCCGTCACGCGAAAAGGGACCATCTGGGTAGCTTTCCCGGTGAAGAGTACTCTGATGACAAGAGATGGACTCATGGACAGAATGTCATGATTACCTGCAAAATCCATCTCGATTTCACTTCTAACGAAATATGCTGCAGCTATCTTCTAGATTAAAATTGTGCAATAATTTACTATTGTTAAGTTTACTTTGCAGCAAACACGTAATGTTGGTACCGAATGAAGGGTCAGAGATATTTAACGTCGAATCCGCTTATGAAACGTCGTTTTACGTGTAACGGCGTTTATCACCAGCATTTGACGCTACGTCTTAGTGTTATATTGTTCATATTTTATGTTTGAATGCTTCTAACAAGACATTTCCGTTTATACCAAGTTCAAGATCACCAGTCAAGGTCAGTCATATTGCAAGGTCAAACTTGTGTAAAATGTAAAAAAAATACACTGTCCAACCCTTTACAATTACAAGGGATAAAGCCTTCATATTTCACTTTGGATATATATTACCTTTGCAAATAACATTGCAAACAAAGACAGACATGCATTACTCAGAGTAACCAGCATGAGAAAAGTGAACCTATCTTAACTACAAGTTGGTAAAATATTTGGCCAACCATATTCCTTGTCGAGCCTAATAAAAGATAAGTGTGACGCAATACTTCTTTTAAAAAAAGGCTCTTCTGGAAAAAAATCGTGTGGTATAGACTACTTAGATTTGACTGGACATATATATACAGTCTGATCTTTTTCTACATCCCCGGTAAATAAGAAATGAGCCAGTGCGTGACATTTCCAACTATTTAAAATGTGCGCTAAGCAAAGCTTCTGGCCAGCCTGTGCATCCGCACGTCCGTCGTGTGTCGTCAGCATTTACCTTGTAGACACTCTAGAGGCCACATTTTTGCCGGATCAACCTAAAATTTGGTCAGAATGATTGTCTTGATAAAATGTCGGACGAATTCGAAATTGGGTCAGGTGGGGTCAAAAATGAGGTCACGGGGTCAAATATTGGAAAAACCTTGTAGACACTCTAGAAGCCATGTTTTTGCCCAATCATCCTGAAAATTGGTCAGAATGTTTGTCCTGATGAAATCTCGGTCAAATTTAAATTTGGGTCAAGTGGGGTCAAAAATGAGGTCAGGGGGTCAAATAATCAATAAACCTTGGAGACACTCTAAAAGCCATTTTTTGCTCAATCAACCTAAATTGCTCAATCAACCTAATTTGCCCAATCAACCAAAATTGGTCAGAATGATTGTCTTGATGAAATCACAGTCAAGTTGAATTTTGGGTCAAGTGGGGTCAAAAAATGAGGTCACGGGGTCAAACATTGGAAAAACGTTGTAGACACTCTAGAAGCCATATTTTTTGCTCAATAAACTTGAAAATTGGTCAGAATCAATATCTTAATGAAATCGAGGTCAACCTTGAAATTGGGTCAAGTTGGGTCAAAAATGAGGTCACAGGGTCAAATCTTAAAAGAAACCTGTAGATGCTCTAGAAGCCATATTTTTTGCCCAATCATCATGAGAATTAGTCAGTTTGATAGTCTTTATAAAACCTCAGTCTGGTTTGAATTTTGGTCAAGTGTGGTTAAAAACTAGGTTAAGAGGTCACTTTACTCAGGTAAGCGATTTAGGGCAACTATGGCTCTCTTGTTTATGATATCACATAGTTATTTCTAGAACAGTTATATAATCCGGTTTTTTTTTTTTTTTTTTTTTTTAAATTTGCATATCTGTTAGAAACATCAATGAAAACAAGGCAAATAAAGGTTATAAGATAAATATAAACTTACTTAATGTATTGTATGAAAAATATCTAACTCGGTTGTGGGAATTGATAATTGTCTCGGCAGAGCCCCGATAATGATCAATTCTCCCAACCTCGTTAGATATTTTTTCTCGTACAAAACACTAAGTACGTATTATATATTTAGACTCGTTTGATATCATCTCACACCAAAGCTCAGGACAGATCCTATATCTCTCCGCTTTACTAAATAATTGTCCTTGATGGCTCATCTGACTTATATAAGATTCTAGATTTAGTTAAGATCATTAGTTAAGATAGTAATGCTTAAACATCAAATTTACGCGATCGTCGGTGAAGGCTGGCCGAATTTCCCCTTTTCTGAAAAATGCCTTGTGACGTACTATCGTCACAATAGAAGGTGACGGTCAATCGTCAGACTCAGTAACATCAATTATTGGTTTACTTTTTCGTCTTTGATATTGTTTGATTTGGCGTTCTATTTCCAGTTATATAAATTGTTTTGCGTTAAGAGATGTTGATTTTATCTTGTTTTTGAAACAGATTTCAAAAGATCTTCCTTAGAGAGCAACTAGAATCCCGAACTTACATCTTTAGTCTCATATGACATTAGAACATTTTTTTTCCCAGTAAATTTTCATGTCATAACAACTTTTAATTTCTCATTTCGAGGTTTCTCTATTCAATCTTTTGTCATCAACAGTAAAAAAGGTTATTTTAGTTATGTTAAATTGCGTTCTGACTTTCCTTGCATCGGAAAATATATTGGCAAACAAAATGAATTTCACTCACAGTCAAATAATCTTTTTCAAAATAATATTATTCTTAATCATGTGCTCGTAAAGTTTCTATAAAGAGGTTTAATGATTTTGATCAGATTGCTTACATCCTATACTTGACAATTGTTGGTAATCCATACACAGTTTGTAAGATCGTGAAATTGACATTCATCCCAATCAAAGCCATTCCAAGTTGCTCACTCAGCGCTCCATTCATTCATTCCAAAAAAAACCCTCAAACCATTCATAAACGCTTAAAATGACTAAAAAAGATAAGATCAATAACTACTATAACTGGAAAAATATTGCGATTTCACTGGCATAATTGAAATTGTAAGCGTCTGCTTTGTTCTTGAAGAAATCTGAAGCTTTTTATAGAACTTGCATAGATATTTTATCAAAGAGAATCATTAAATATCGCTTTTTTTCATCCCGAACAAAATTAGCGATATTAAAATGCCTCTTTTAAATTTCTCTAATAACTAACTCCTCGCATTCATTCCAAAATCATTCCAAAATCATTCTAAAATCAATCACCTTGTCAATTTCACGATGTTTTTAACTATTTGAATTCTTTTGAACTACACTGAAACGAACTTCTAAACGGCCACGTGGTGTTTGCTGAAAAATGAAATTTTCATTGGTATCTGAAATGGTCAGTAGTCGAATTTTATTACAAATTTTTTTTAGGGATAAATTTCAATCAGAATCTAATATCGAGTCGAAAAAAAATTGAAGAAAGGAACAAACTTTGAGGGAATTTAAGGGTACCACTGATTTCAAAATTAACATTGGTGGGTGTAGTAATTCTGATAGTTTATGCTCGCAAGAGAAACAAAGCAAAGGTTGTATTATTTCACTTAATAATTTGATATCTGACAGGCAAAATCCATACAAAAGTTAGTTTAATTAAATTTCGAGTACTTCTGAGATCGAATTCCTCTAAAAAGGGCCCTTTTGTGACCTTTGCGAAGGAGGGTTCTCGTGTTTGACAGTTTGCTACAGACACTGAGACTAAAATCGGACTCTATTATTCTTTCAGAATACGTAAAAATGACCGACAGAAAAAAAAGATATTTTTCTCAATGAATTCAAGTATATTAAATTGTGGCAAATGCAAGGTAGCCGTTAAGAACTTCGTTTCAGTGTAGTATAGTGGTAAAAAATTTCAGTTACGTAACGTGCGTTAATCCAAGACCTATCCAAGAATGTAAAATAATAATGATAACAATGTTACCCCTAGAATATTTAGTAAATAGGCCTTTTTCATTTTAATCTTATCTGAAAACCTCTCAACGTAAGTATTTTGTTATAGAAATTAAATAAATACCAGGACAATCGAGAGTATTTCAGCTTTATTCATTTACTCTTTCACTGCTCATTGCCCCCTCTTTCAAATGAAGCAAAGTATCCCTTTAGTTCTGTCCTCCATGAAAAAATGTAACCCGAGATTACCGGACGTGATATTTTACCTCTTTCTAATGCACCATGCGAAATTTTAAAGTTGCTTAGAAAAACAAGCATTTTACCATTAAGGTATTGGAACCGTAATAGCTCCGCAACATTTTGGAGCTTAATTAAGTGATCTTTCACAATGTTGACCGAGGTTTCCTGATGAAATTCATTAGGAAATCTCGGTAAACATTGTTTAAGTTCATTACTCCGGAAACGTTACTGAACTATTACGGGTCCAATACTTTATATACCAGAAAATGAACCTAGTAATAAAACAGGAATTAGATATTGGATTGACCTAAATTCGGTAAACTATTGTATTGGAGCCATAATCTGAACCATACGTGTACTAAGTTTCAGATCGTTGTTATTCATAACTGCTTCGAAAAGTGTGACGAAAATTTCCTTGCTCCCGAGAAAAGGCAACGAAGGGAGACTAATTGGAGTGTAAACCCTCTTTGTGTTTTCGCACAGAATGGTTAGTTTTTTGTTTAATACTTCATAAAGTTCTCCCCACATCTTAAATGACAAGACTACCGGAATTATGTTATTTTTTCGAAAAGCCGACGATAACTAACACATATTGGATGAACCGTCGCAAAAAGGACCACTTTCTGGGAAGTGAAAACATCGTCAACCACAGCAAAACTGCGTGGATTGCGCAGGCTGAATGGTATTGAAACCTGTCTCGCTTGGCTGAATCAAGAAACTCATCTACTTTCCTGATAAGGAATTTTTGAAATGCGACCTCGGTTTCAAAGTTTCTTGATGACTTTTTTTTCAAGCACGATCCATTATTATAATCTCACATAATCCATATCCTGCATCAATTTGAATTTCAAAGCAAATTGGAAGTTTTTTAGGGACAACTTAATCAGTTTGACTCAAGTTTTTTTCCACAATAAATTGAGTAGAAATGAGGAAGTGTGGGCTAAGAACAGACTGCACGTCTGTGCAGGCTGGTCTTGGTCTACACTTTTTGTCCAAAGGTTTTGTTAAGCAGAGATACGCATTTAATAGCATGATGCGATTTAATAATTTAAATAGCTTAGATCAAATGTTCTGTTCAGACTAAATTATCATGTCATTATAAAGTAACGTAATGAGAAAATATTCTGGCTTTTTCTTCGGGCGAGCGTTTCTGAATTGTCTGCATCGAGTCTCTACAGCAGTTGCGGCAAGATGTTCGAAGACGACCCTGTATCAAAACAACTGCCTGAAAGAAGAAAAGAACATGGCTGCCAAGGCTCGCATGCCAGAAAATGCAAGAAAAAAGTCTTTTTTGAAAGAAGGCTTTTAATTGGAGTTATCCCCCTAATAGGCAAGATGGCTATTGTGATTGTAAACATACATGCCACGTTTAATGAAGATATCTTCAATTACAGCAGAGATATGATCATGGTTTATGTTCATTTTGCCAACACCTACGCCAACGCCAATGTGAATGATGCCAAGGGGATGGTAAAACCTCGCCCCCCCCCCCTTTTCAAAAAATAATCGTGCTAAAACAGATTTTCTTCACAAACACGTTTATACTTAAGGTTCACACATAAAAATATACCTGTCCTGTGCTCAGGATAACAAAGCGCTCGCGGGCGCCTAAGAATTAGTACCCTGTATCCCCAGAAAGGGGTTTCCAAAGTGATATCAAAATAGAGGCTTTCGCAATCATTTGTTGACCAAAAAGCAGAAATGTACTAAACAAGTCTTTGAAATATTTCTTTCATATGGACAGAAAGTGTGTGTTTGTTTGTTTGTATGCTCGCTTGCTCGTCCATGTTTTTGTTTGTTTGTTAGTGTGTGTTTGTTTCTTTGTGTATTTGTGTGTATTCGTGCGCGTACGTGTGTGTGTTAATGCCCACGTGCGTGCCCGGGGGTGTGTTTTAAAAAGTCCGAACTTTCATAAAAATGAAAAAGGCCCATTTTCATTTTCAATATAGTCTTACCATATCTATCCCATACGAAATGACACTCATTGGTAAGATGAACAGGAACACAAAGACAATAAAGAAGCAAAACTATTGATCTCAATAAATAGAGGGTATTGAATGAGTTGTCATTAAATACCGAATTTATTAAACGAGTCATCTGTAAAAAGATAAAAACGAGGCTGTGCCGAGTTTAATAAATTCGGTATTTTATAAACACAAATTTAATATTCTATTTATCATATGACCCGAATTTTCGCGAAAAATCGTCAAATTCTTGATATTCGACATTTCAATTTTCCGCGAAACTTATAACGCAGTTTAAAACTGACGTCACAATATATAAATTATGACGCCATTTAATAGTTATTCCACTAGTGTAATAACACCCGTGTAATATCAAAAATATTCAACGGGTTATTTCACTCCCGCGACGTCGGTCATGTTATAAAATTACTTCTTCATTGTGTTTATGTGCCTACCAATGGGTGCCACTAGTGACGCTCTTAGGGTCGCACGAACATCTCAAGAGAATAAGAGAATAATAAGAGAATAAGAGAACCAAGAGAAGTATTTGAATACTTAGGATTATTGGTTACATGAAAGAAAAGGTAACTCCAGCAGCAAATTTGCTATAACTATGCATCGTTACCTCCCGTATATTTATAAAAGGCTTTTAAGTCCGCCCATAAAATATCATTTTTTCATTCATTTAAAAAATGTAAAAAAAATCCGATACAACAATACCGGCTGAAAAGAAAAATATAAAATTGTGCACTGTATCTTCGCTTAAGTTCTAAATTCTTGTACCTACGGAATCAACAAGGCTGCTGTTAGAATAATACCAATGTTATAATTTAGCAGATTAAGTCATTGAATTAAGATGTCTTCAGTGAATTTGACAAACAATCTTAAAACGATAATTATTAAGAAATTTTGTAAATTTTTGTAGAGAAGGTTTTACGGACGCACTGACGGGTTCTCGAAGGGCAGAAAAAACGCATTAACTTAGCAGCGAAAACATCCGTTAACGCCCGAGATTTGTCCGTTGACAAATGCCTATAACGACCCGAAAACTTACAGTTTATGCAATTAAATGCAATAATAACTTTTTAATCAACGTAACAGACCCATGACATAACACCCTGCGATTTTATGCTTTTCGAAAATAAGAAAATTCCTACAGAATTTCTTTTCATATACATGTACCGGTAGATTGTTTTCAAATTGAAACTAGTTCTAATTTCGTATGTTGTCATGAAATAAGAACGGTTTGAAATCGGACTAGTTTAAAATTCCTGATTTCTAAAACTTTAACAATCCCAAAATACGCTTACCATCAAAATACATATAGCAGCAACATACGTGCACATGTTATTAAAACCTATTGAATCTGTTAAAGCACCGCCAATGGATGGACCGATGAAGTCTCTAAAATTGAAAAAAATTAAATGAGTGAACTATTCCCATTATTACTGTTATTTATCTTTTCATAAAAAGAATCATTTTGAAATTGTTGTTATAAGAATACTATTAATCACAAGAGATATGTTCCTTTTTAATATAGATAAAATGTGCGAACAAACTTTCGTGAGCTTGAATATGCAGTTTTGTTAAAAAGAAGAAGGTAAAAAAAGCATCCAAATATGGGTGCGACAGCATCCGCATACGAATACAAACGCGTCGGTTTAGGTTGGATAGTGGATTGATAAATCGGAAAAAGGATTGAATTCCTAAAATATTCCATTCAACGTAATTTCCCCTGAAAGTACATGTTTCAATAATGAGGATAAATAATAAGTTTTAAATGAATGCCAAGCGCAACTCCAGCCCTGTGTTCAGGATGTAAAAACTTTTCGCGAGCTTTTTGAGATGATACCCCGCTTTGCACGTGCAAATACGTGCAAAGCGAGGTATCATTTCGAAAACGCTTCGCTAACGCTTTCATCCTGAAGGCAGGGCAGAGTCATCATTAGAAAATCAAAGACGACGACACTGTCAGCGACAATGTTTAAATTACACCTTACCCAAATGAGTACATGGCCATCCAGAGCCCCGACACCATACTGTACGTTCTTGTATCATCTTCATAACCAAGGTCTCTGTAAAACAAAAGCCTCTCGTTATTGTGTTCGCAAAGTAGTTTAAACATGAGGGTCGTTTTATAATCTGTATTGAAATGGTAATGAAGGACCTTACACTTGACAAAAAGTTTTGATCCTATGTCTCAGTTTCAGGGACTAGGGACTCCAAATATACCACCCTACAGATTTCCGGTTAACCTATACTGGACCCAGTGTTCCTAGACGGTCCCTTTTCGCGTGACGGGTCACATAATTGTATTATTAAAAAGCATGTCCAAAAGGATCATTGAACTTCGATTGAATCCTGACAAGTTACTTTGAGTAGAAAATTTTATTTTCATTTCAGGAAATGGGACCATTGTCTGGTGTCTGGACAGCTAATAGCAAGTACGTTTTTCACACAATCAGGATTAAAAGACAGAATCTGGAATAGTATGTAGACCATTCCTATGAAGTTTGGTGAAGAATTTTCTCATAATTCACCATATGGGACAATTTTGGTGACTCGACTGCCTGTAACGTCTGAATTATCAGCTCGATCAGGATTAAAAGAAGGGATATGAGAGTTTCTTTAATGCTTTTTGGTGGTTTATCGAGAAATAACGGTAGATTATCACTTGATAATCTCACCGCAAAAGCAGTGAAAATATCAAAAACTTATACCCTGCTTTTGTGCATTTCATCCTTTCTGACGTCATCTATGCGGGCGAAATAAGTGACGTCACAATGAACGTTGCATAGCAATCACGTGCAAAATGACGCGCTTTACGAAAATATGTCATAGAAATTTCAAATTTTGTCTCATTTTTGCATTAAAGAAATAGAATAATCGTTTGTTTTTCGTGTAAGATCGATTAATATTTCATTTCGTGAACAACAAAAGCTATATTTCCACTCGTGGCCCTGCCACTCGTGAAAATATAGCTTTTGTTGTTCACTCAATGAAATATAAATGGATCTTACACTGAAACAAACGATTATCCTCTATGTATGTCCCAAGGATTATTCCTGTGAAATTTGAATTGATTCTACCCAGTGAAAATTAAGAAGGGCGTGCTTAAAGTAATAGTTTAAGCACAAACGGACGCAAGAACAGACTGACACAGAATGGGAAAAGGTCAAGACAAAAGCTCACTGGACTTTGCCCCGTGGAACTAAAAAAGGTACTCCGCTATGTAACTAAACACATTTGCAAAGCGTGATACTATGCATTAACTAAAATTTTCTCACAAGGCGGGACTCCAACGTCCTTTTTCGAAAGATAGTCAGTGGCATGTTTCACTAAGCATCCTACGATCATTTTTTGCGTAAGTCAAAAATAAAAATTGCTTTTACAAAAGAAAAAGATTATTGAATTCTGCCATGCATCATCGCATTTGAATCGCGGGATATTGCAAGGCAGAATTTAACAATGAATGAAAACACCAGGTACGATTTGTGATTATGACTTACTTAGTAAAACGGGTCCCAGTTTTTTCAAATGACTTACTCAGCTAAGGTAAAATACATGTCAAACGTTGGGATTGTACATAGACTGGCTGATGCCCCAAGGATGACTAGAGAAATGACAACCAACCACAGTTCACTGCAATGAATAAGGTTCGTTCATATTTAGATATGAATACAATTCATTTTAATACATATCAAGAACAGACGACGAGTGAGTTTAGATAGAGGGCAATGGTTTGTTTCAGTGTAAGATCAACTTATATTTTATTGAGTGAACAACAAATGCTTTACTTTAACGGGCGGTGGAGCCATGTTCAGACATGTTTTGATAAACCTACTTTTCAAAAGAAAAGATTTTGGTCCTAACAAACCTCTTCAGATGCCGTCCGAATGAAAAAAGAGAGGGTTGCTCTATGCGTAGTTCTTATTTTCGAAATAATATAATGTCAATTAATTTCTTACCCATTCTTTCTATTAGTTATCAAGCTATACTATAAAGCACCTAAAGAATTAACCGGGGGATATGCAAACCACAAAATAGGCATGGTGCCTCTGGTCATTGAAGCAAAGCCACTTGAGTTAATATAAACTCAGCCTTAAGTTATTTTCTCGCCAACGTCACCGGATGACTAAAAGTACAAATGCTTTTACATTCACTTTAAATGATATTTCAGTAGACATTGACTGTAAGTATTGTGGTTCTCACCTTAAACCATCTGAAAAGCTAAGTAAGGGTGATGGTCCTATCAAAAGAGATCCGACACTGGCTGCTACAAACCCCATTGACAGAAATATACGTTGGTCATCCTGTAAAATGATTGGTAAACTCCTTTTTAACGACAATCACTACGACGACATTTTCACTTACAAACATGACTCTGTTTGGAACGGATTGGCACAAAACATTTGTCATTTGTTATAACGTAATTATCTTTTTCCGAAACCGGCACTGATTTTCATGGAACGAAGGTGCATATTCCCTATATTTCCTTGTTCATTACAGCAATACAATAATTATGGTCAAGATAGTTAATTACACAGAACCAAAGGCATGGTGTTTGTTGCTTATTGACAAGTCTTTCAGTATGACATGTGCGAATATGTTTGACACACAAACTATTGCCATCTCTAATTGAAACCTTTCAATACGTATAGTCTTTCAAAACACTTTATTTTGTATAGGTCTATATTTGGCTTAGGCTTTTCTCTACTTTGCTATATGTTAGCTTTAAAACCATTGCATTTTAATTAAGATAGAAATGCATATGGTATATAACGAATAAAAAAGACAAATTCACTCAAGAATATCAAGTTATTAATAACAAAATTTCAAAAATTATTTCCTTTAGTTTGTATACGTGCTATATATGGTATTTATGAATAAATAGATGCCACTTTTCTCGACGAGCCTGAATTTGTGCATCTTACTTTTAAGTGGTATTCGAGCGTGTTTTAAATGTTTTGAGTGAGTGTTTGATATGAATGAATGGAGCGCTGAGTGAGTGGCTTAGAATGGTTTTGATTGAGATGAATGTCAATTTCACGATGTGACTATTTATATCACCAGTCTTGCGTCTTTGTTCTACATACCATTTTATCTGCCATCCATCCCCAGAGAGGAGCCGATATTGAATAAACCACTGCCATGATAAGGAATACCACACCAACCATCTCCGGTGATAAATTGAACTGAAAGATATATTGAATTAAGTTAAATCAAAATCTGTAATCAAATTAAAACTGCATCTTTCTTTTTAGACTTATTTACTAGATGTGGATTGAATAATGGATTACCGTGTAAGAAAATAATTCTTTCTCGGGCATTTCAGTAAAAATCTTAAAAAAAGAGACAAAAGAAGGCACCAATATACCCGCATTACAAAAAGTCTAAGAACTCGCGGCTAAAAGAGAAAATTTAATCATCTTTAGATAAACAATCGCTGAAATATCACTGCCAAAAATTTGAACAGACAAGAAATAAGCATGGAAAATAGTTTGGTTGTAATATACCTTAATTTATGTAGAAAATACTAAAAATTAACCGCACCAACTAATGTTAATTTTCAAATTACATTGCCTTTTTCCCCAAATAGTGCTTTAATTTTAAATCGTTTTATTTCGGTTTTCACCTTATGTATAGGCTATAAGACGTCAATAGAAACGCAAACAGTGAAAAATATAAGTAATACCTTTTAACCCTTTTCAAGTGACCAAAGTGACAGTACTTAGTTGAAGATTTCGTTATGAAAAGGGTAAAGATATCAGTTTTATTTGGAAAACTGAAAAAATCATACATGCATATGTCAAAACATTATCATATTAATAAGTATGGCTTAATTATACGACATTTTCAAATATTCAACGTGTGAAAAGGTATTCACGCAATGCCTTTTATATTTGCTCTGGCCATCCTGTTTCTTCATTGAAGTATTCTAGTTCTCCTTATCTCAAAAGTTGTCCTTCATGTTCTAAAATGGACCACATTGCTGCACCATTAAAAACACAGGAACTCATGATAACAACTTGATTTGAACATAGAGTGTAACGGACTGAAAATCATTATCTCACGTAAATAAGATTCTAATGTTGGATCTAAAATGAACCACATTGCTGTACCAATAATAACACAGGCACTCATGATAACACCTTAGGTAAACACAGAATGTATGACTGAAAGATCCTTACAGTACTTCTCCTTATCTCACTCCTTCTCTAAAGTTGGATATAAAATCGACCACATTGCTGTACCATTAAAAACACAGGAATCCATGATAACACCTTGATTTGAACATAGAATGTATTGGACTGAAAATCATTATCTCACGTGAATAAGATTCTAATGTTGGATCTAAAATGGACCACATTGCTGTACCAATAATAACACAGGCACTCATGATAACATCTTAGGTAAACACAGAATGTATGACTGAAAGATCCTTACCTCACGTAAATGCGGTTCTAGTCTTGGATAAAAATGAACCATATTACTGCACCAAAAAATAACACAGGCACTTATTATCATACACTGAGGTGTAACGGATTGAAAGATCTTTACCTGACGTAAATGAGGTTCTAGTGTTGGATCTAAGATGGACCACATTGCTGTACCAATAATAATACTGGCACTTATAATCAAACCCTGCGGTGAACACAGAATGTTATGGACTGGTAGATTTTTATTTCCGGTACGTTCGTCAACTGTAAATGAACAAGACACATTTAAAAACATCGTAAAAATTGACAAGATGAATGATATTGGAATGATCTTGAAATGAAATTGAATGAGCATGTGGAGCGAGTTTTCAGTGAAATGAATGGGAGTTAATCCAATATCGCAATTTTTGTCCAGTATGAACAAAATTAGCGATATTTATTACCTCCCTTTAATAAATTGTGTTTACAAGCTATACAAATAGCTTTTTATGTCTTCGCGAACCAAAATTTTACGCTTACAAGGTTCAATTAAGCCTGGAAAATCGTGGATTTTTACAGCCATTTTAATTTTGAATGTAATTGTTGCTCTGATCTATTCGGCGATTTTTGCAGGTTTTTGAATTGTTTGAGTGAGTGTTTGGAATGAATGAGTGGAGCGCTGAGTGAACGACCGGTTTTGATTGGAATGAGAGTCAATTCAACGATGTTCAAATACAAAATTATCAAAACAAAGTTAAGATCAACTTAGGGGAGTCTGCATTGCTGCGAAGGTCATTGCTTCATTTTTTCATGGCTACCTTGTTATCACTACAGCAAGGCTGGGACCCTGAAATGTCTTGCAAATGGACCTACCTAAATATAGACCAGTAACGCTGACAGTATTCGTACTCATGACATATTTATTATTATTAGAATTCTACGACCAGTTATTAAACCACGCAATATAACATACATTAACAGTATGATAAACTATGAAAATGAGCAAATGCGAGACACTTAATTATATCCCATTTGTGCTAAGCTTAAACTTACTTCTGTCTGTGCAAATGTGTCACAAAGGCTTAAAAATCATTAATTCACATTTCTGAAAATTCATCAACGCCATACATGTATGATCATGTATATGCATGGGTAAAGTTCCAGTTATTCCACTTTAATATCTATTTATGAATGATTATTACCTAAAGAAATAAATTTTGGCGAAATTGTGAAAGATAATTTGAAATCGCGAATATTTTATTGCTCTTACACTTACCACTTTTTATTGAGGACATGGCCCATATCATGCAAGGAACACTCGATAAAGCTAGGCTACCAACAGAAACAAATGGAAGACAAAATCCTCCTATCTGGAAGAATAAATTTAATGCAAATTCATATATTGTAAATCATTTGACAGATAACATATTTTATCTTATAACTTTACAAATATCTGTGTGATAACAACCAATATGATATTTTTTATAATATCACATAGTTATTTTTAGAACAATGATATAATGCGGATACTTTTAGAAACTTGCATTTCAGTTAGAAACATCGACGGAAACAAGACAAATAGAGGTTATAAGATAAATATTATACGTAGTTAGTGTATTGTATGAAAAAATATCTAACTCGGTTGTGAGAATTGATAATTGTCTCGGCAGGGCCTCGACAAATAATCAATTCTCCCAACCTCGTTAGATATTTTTTTCATACAAAACACTAAGTATGTATCATATATTTATTTGAATAGGGAGCTCATCTTGTATGAAAGGGCCTTTCGGGATAAATGATTAATTTATAATTTGTAAACGTTCCTATTCACTAAACTTCTGTACATGCTGATCAATTTATGTCCAATGCACATGCATGAAAATAATGGAAACTTAGTAATTTCAAGCACATGCTCATAAATATGAATATGTGTTTGTTTTAATGGGGTTTAACGCCCTTTCAACATTTTTTCAGTTATATCTCGGGGCTCATATATATACGTGTTATTGGTTGCCTATCAAATTTGAATAATGCATGCAACACCTGATATACTTTTTCTAGAATTTTCTTATAAGAATAGGGAGGTATGATAGAATCACTTTGACATTTTTGCTAGTAAGACAAAATGAAAACACCGACACCATTGAAACGAGTAAAATCTTACCCCGTATAAAATACCTCCAATGCCAGGGCCTAAAATTAGACCGAATCCAACAAATATTTCACCCAAACCCTGTCAGGAAAAAAGACCATTGTTTAACTACAACAATTAAGAACATTGAGATATTGATAAAATGAATGATTTTGGACTGAAATTGAATTAATTATGATGAGTGTCGATTTCACGATGTTGCAGTCAACAACATCGTGAAATTGACAAGATGATTTTTTCTAATGAATTTGGAATGAAAATGAATGAGTGTGTGGAAACGAGTCGTGAGTAAAATGCAAGGGAGGTAATCCTATATCGCTAATTTTGTTCAAGATGAACAAAAGGACACTCAAAATTTTAATGTATTTAATGTTTTGACATGAGAGTTTGTTAATTTGTCGCATATGAGACCATTCGGAACTACCACTCGGAATTCGCCGTCTACTAGAAAGTACTTTTGACGTTAAAAAGGTATTTTAGGTAATTCGGTGGTGCCTTAGTCAATACGCCTGAAGAAAAAAATCTGTTAATGCTTTCCGATCGTCTGTGTATATATATTGGGTATATTATAATTTATGACAAAACTCAAATCAAATCAAATTATCAAATTATAATAAGCCCACTTTTTTAATTTCGTTAGTTTTTATGCAGCGTCATCCTTAGCGGAATAGTTGAGGATTGTGGCGCGCTTTCATGGCTGCGCCCATATTATTTCCGAGATCTATTCCGAAGAATGGCCGAGGGCTGCCGATTGATGTAGAAACATGCGACATTGATTTGATTTTGTTCGAATGGGGTTTTAAGCCTCTTTCAACATTTTTCCAGTTATATCGCGGCGACTTGGGCACATAACAATGGATTCCTGGTATTCTCACACTAGTACTACCATTACATCCTCCTTCATAGGTTTACGATTATCGAACAATTGGTAGGGGACAAATAGTCGGAAAGAAAGAGGGCCGCCGTCGAGGATCGGACCCACGACCTCTCAATTGACAGTCCGACGCGCTACCAACTGCGCTATGACGGCGGCTTCGATTGACGTCAAAATGTGTCACTGTGTGTGTTACTTACGAACATGGTGGCGATATTGTCCGGAAATTGTTGTATAGTGAGTACGAACGAGGCCGTGGTACTGCAAGCGACTCCCATAGATTTCAGCACTTGTAGTATAAATGCTATTGCGATAAATGTCCCATTGCCATGGGTCGTAGTGATGAAGGATAAAAACCTGGAAGGAAATAGATATCGACGGATCAGCGAACACTATTATAAGTGCCTATGGATTGAGTGTTGAACTGACCCGTCGATATGCAAATTTGATCTAGATTGTATATCTATTGTTTTATCTTCGATCAAATCAACACAAAAATGCCCCGAAAGATTTAAACCTCGAAAATGAAATATTGAAGGCCAACTATGCAGGCAACCTCAATTTGTTGTAGGCTATCATCTTCACGAGTCAAGGGGTGTCGAATCGATCTATCCCTTCGTTCGGCAAGATGGTAGGCCATTAGAAAAAGGGTTTGTTAAAATTTGACGCATTGAATAATTCTTTGGTTGTAAGACGTAAAACAAAATTTATTTTTGAAAATATAATTAACGAGAACTTAAAAATTATTAAAATCTCAGTATTTTCTGCTAAGACCTTTTTTTAAAATTTTGGTTATTAAACAAGAGTCCCATGAGAGTCTGGGACCGCTATACTTGTAAAAAGCCTATGAATTGATAGGATTGAATTGAATCATGATATAACCAGAAAAAAGTTTCATGAAAATATATCCATAAATTAAGGAGTAGTTGTGTTGATAAGGAAATTTACTTAAAGGCTCATTTTCCCATGACGCCGCTTAATTGCACCAAATTTAAGAGAAATTTTCGTTATCTTCCGTTTATAAATGGAGTTGTTAAGAAAAAATATACATTAAGGCCCCTTTTATCATGAAGCGGCATATAACTAAAAGCCATAAATGCTCATTGTCACTTGAAAAGGAATATTCTGTGCAAATTTCACATGAATGTTTCCTTCAATAAAATTGAAGTTTTGTTAGCAAGAAAGTTTACATTTAGGTCCTATTTTCGTTGACGCAGTATAAAATCACCAGACCCCATCAATATTGACATTGACACATGGTGAGGAAAACTGAGTGAAATGTTCATTAATTTCCATGCGTATATGAAGAAGTGTTGATAATGAATTCTTAAAGTCTAAATTCAAATAAAGGCTCCTTTTCTCTTGACGTTCAATCGGAAAAATCTTTTGAAAAAGAGCAATTTCTGTGATGTTACAATCATTCTGAGCAAGTTTGAAGTCAATCGGATGAAAACTGTGAACTTTGGAGCGTTAAAGGGGATTTGTAATTATTTTTTCCATTTCGCCCCTTTTCCAGTGAGGCTTTTCAGTTTGGGCCCATAATGGAAAGGCAGCGTCATTGTATAAGTAAAATCATTCTAAGCAAGTATGAAGGCAATCGGATGAAAACTGTGGAACGAGGATTTTCTAATAAACATTTTCATTTTTTTATTTGGCCCATTTTTCCGTGACGCTTAACGGATGGGGCCCATTTTCAAAAGGAACCATCCTTGTGATAGTACAATCATTCTAAGCAAGGTTGAAATCAATAGGATGAAAAACTGTGGCTTTAAGAGCGTCAACAAAGATTATCTATTGAAATTTTAATTGTGCTCCTACTCCAATGACCCTTGACTATATTGACTATATCAATGTTATCAGGTCTCGGCTGTGAGAAATTATCATGACTCGACAAAGCCTCGTCATGAGAAATTCTCCCAATCTCGACCAGATAACATTGTTATTTTCAGACACTTACATTTTATTCTCTATATATCGTTACGAGTGAACCACGAGTGAAAATATGGCTTGTGTTGTTCACAAAAAGAAATATATCGATCTTATACGAAAAACGAACGATTTTTTTTTTCATTTCTTTACTGTGAAAATTTAGGACAATTTTTCTTAAAGCGTGTCATTTTGCCTGTGGATGCTATGCAACGTTCATTATGACGTCACTTATTTATCCCCACTAGAATAACGCCAGATGGGACGAAATGAATGAAAAAGGGGAACATGTTTTCGATAAAATCACTCGTTAGGCGGTGAGTTTATCAAATGATAATTTATCGTCACTGTTCCATTATTCATCGACATGCATTAAAGAAATTCTGAATAACTGTAATTTGTTTTAACAGTATTGCAGATTGGTCAGTACAATGAGGCAATGTCATATTGAATGACGTTGGAGAATTTTTGGCCTTTTTTAAAGAAGAGCTTACCCAAACAGCAAAGTACAGCTACCAAATAATAACATTCCAGCGAAAAACATATTCTTTACGCCAAAATAGGGCATCTGAAAAAAATCATATTTGTAGAAAACTATGCTACAATTATTTTTCAAGAATTCATAATCATCAGAAATCAAATCCATCTTGATTTATATATATGTAATAACAATAACAATACACAATTAATGTCAATATATATATATATTGCCATTAATTGTCTATTGTGTATATACATATCGAGGGGGTCAGTGCAACACTATTGTAAGTGCCTATTGATATATAGGCACTTACAATAGTATTGCACTGACCCTTCGATATATATAATACCCATATAACGCAAATTTCAGTTTGCAAGAGCAAATTTGAGTTGCTTACACAATTTACAAATGTTGTTGGTGATATGTTTTAAATTAAACGTGCTTTCCATAATTCCAAACTCTTCTAACCGATAACCTAGCTAAAGTTTGTGCAGACAAATGTGGAAATACTTCTCCAACATGGCATCTTATCTTATGAATGTTTATATCTTTTATGAGTTGTTTGTCAGGTTAAATTGAAGATAAAGAGGATAATCGTTTGTTTCAGTGTAAGATCGATTTATATTCATTGAGTGAACAACAAAAGCTATATATTCTCGAGTTGTGGAGCCTCGAGTGAAAAAATAGCTTTAAAATATTTGTTGTTCACGAAATGAAATATTAATCGATCTTACTCGAAAAACAATTATTCTTTTTCTTTATTGCAAATGTGAAAATGTGAAAGTTCTATAGGACATATTTTCGTAAAGCGCGTCATTTTGTACGTGATTGCTATGCCCTGTTCATTGTGACGTCACTTATTTCGCCCCGCATAGATGACGTCAGTTGGATGAAATGCACAAAAGCAGGGTATAAGTTTTTGATAATATCCCTGCTTTTGCGGTGAGATTATCAAGTGATAATCTACCGTTATTTCTCGATAAACCACCGAAAAGCATTAAAGAAATATAAGTTTAGAAAGATAAACGGTTAAGAACATCGTGAAAATGACTATGAGGGTTAAATTTAAAAAATATGGAATAAAATTGAATTAGTGTGATATGTGAGTTATGAGTGAAATTAAATGGGTGGGGTGTTATTACATGTCGCTAATTTTGTTCAAACCACTCAAATAATTATTCATTCAACGAAATGATTTGTAAAATAGATATATATCATCGGTATAACCTGAAGTTATTGACATGATTTGACCTTTATGCAATGAATAAATTAATCGATGAATACATTTACCATCGAGGAAGATCGGTAGTTACGGGTAGCTTCGTTATAACCCTGCGGACTATCCCTGCGTTCGGAATGAAACGTTATCGAAACGTTTTCGAAATGATAACTCGCTTCGCACTTATGTGCACGTGTAAAGCGGGTGTTAACACAAAACGTTCGCAAAACGTTTTGACATCCTGAACGGATGGTATGTTTTGATATCATCATAAAATTTTACCTACAGTAACTAACGGTTCGGTGGTCGAGAGGTGTAGGTCGAAGTCATACGATGTATACTTTTGGCCGTTCAAATCTGCATTAAGTCAAATTTTGTTCTTAATTTCTTTCGTTTTTTTCTTTTAGAATATCTCAAAAAAAAAAAAAAAAAAAAAAAAACGCATGACTTTCTCGTGTTGTCTGACTATATATTTATTAGAAATCTTTACTGTATACCTTTGTCAATGAAATCGTCTTCAATTCAATAGTTTGTCAAAATTTGAACCATCAAATTGGGAAGTGTAAATCAGACTACAACTATATCTAGACTACGGTGGCGCTAAATAAACATACGTATACGTTATCACGGTTGACTCCCGAGAAAAAAAACGAAAACTAACGATTATGTAAAGTTTGAATCAATAAAGCGTGTACTTATTTAGATAGAGGTCATGCTCAATCATGTCAAATATTTTGAGTTATATTTACTTTGCACGATCTATGTTAAAAGTTTTCTCAATTATATTTTTATTGTGCTTGAAACCAACCTGAGGTTTGGTTTCTAAAAAATATGTGTATAATTACTTACTAATTTCCCAAATACTGGCGATATAATACATTGCGTCAAGGCTGCACTACCAAATATCCATCCAGACATCGTGTCACTTACATCTTTCTTTAGGGCCTGTAACGAACAGCATATTTTCGTTGGTGTTTAGATCTTTATGATGTCGTTCATGATGACGTCACTTATTTACGCCAAATAGGGTCAAATCTACTAAAGCTGGATACAAATTTTTGATAATTTTATAAAATGATTATCTGCTGTTATTTATCGATTAGACATAGAAAAGTATCAAAAGAAAAAGAATGGACGATTTCAAGGAATAAGAATCAGGGTCTGCAAATAACAATATAATCGACTAAAATCTAAGAAGCAGTACTTTTGAAATGGTTGAATTTTGAGCAGTAGTTTCCCAGAAAAGTTTTTTTTAAAGAAAAGATAAACGCGCTAATGGTTGCGCGTTCGGACGCGCGCCGTTCATGGTGCGATGAAAACTGCCCGGTTGATTTCAGTCACTTCGGCTTTTTTTAAAAATAATTTTATGATGCATACCGTTTTGATAAAAAAAAAGCCTAAGACAAAGTTTGTATCCTTTATTATCTTTGTGGTTTGGCACGAATTCTATACCTGTATGAAAACAAAGTGTCATTTCGCATTCTCTTTGGATAATTGTGGTATAAGCGACCACCGTTATAAATGACGCAAGGCCAACAAGCATCAAAGTGGTCGTTGAAGGACACCGTATTGAATCTAGAAAAACTCACCTCCTCCGGAAAGAAAGGCGCCATCAAGGAAACACTGAGATACGCTAAGAAATCACATAATGACGTGGTCCAAAGAACTACTTTTTGCTCTCTAGTATAATTCCAACATGATTGATTAACCGAATCTATTACATCACTGCTGTCGTCACTCAGAGAATCAGAATCGGAATCACTACGCGTTCGCTTCGACTTCAGACTCGATTTAAATTTCCTTTTAGATGACCGACTTCTTTTGAGGAGAGAACTTTTCTCGATATTTTCCTCTAGATCTGTTTCGGATTCCTCGCTGTTTGGTCCAGTTCCGCGAATAATAGGTAAATGTTTGACACTACCGTCAGCATCATTGCTTCTACTCTTCCGTGAAGCGTTTGAGTGAGCGTCTGTCATTGTTGCAAATTGTCAGAATTCCAAATCTTTAGGTAGCGTTTGGATAATATTTAAATACATTTAGTATTATTGTCTTAGAATTGAATCCAGTACAAATATCACATTCACTCGTCAAACCAAAACCCTGTGCTGTGAACGAGGTAAAATGGATACAAAACGAAATGGGACTCTGCTTTGCACGTATACTCTTGTGAAAAGTGGGGTCCCGTTTAAACGACCTCAAAAGGTTTTGCATTCTAAACGCAGAACAGGTCCGCATTTATCGAATGAATATCGTGCTAAACAAACTGTAAAACATGACTGTGAACTTCAGAAACAGTAAACTATCAGTTCTAACGGTTAATTTTTCCTTTCGTCACTGATTGTGTGGTCTTTTTGTGAATCAATATATAGGATAACTAGTATTTTAAATATTATAAATGGTATTATATTTCATAAAACATAAAACTATGTAAATAGAGTAAAAAAATCTGTATGCAGATCTAAACATCACTGTAGCGGAAAACAACCATTAATGAGAAACAAAATGTCAAATCTGTTTATATAAATAGTTCCGCAAGCATGAGTGAGGTTCGAGAAACCGTTATCTCCTATCATCTGTAATGAAGAATTAATCATTGGTCACTCACTTGAAATTGCTGGTCTATACCGGTGTATTCAAACTTGACTCTTCATAATTCATCGAAACTTGCAAATATATAATATTAGCTCACCTGAGCACAGAACACTCAAGTAAGTAGTCTGAAACCTTGAACTAGAAAGCCAAAGACCTTTATATTTGGCACTGTTTACAGGACGTTTACAGAACGTGGACCTGTATGAAAATTGCTCAAACCATGATTGTTGGGCTTAGATATCGTCAGAAATGGTGAAATGAATGAAAGTAGGATATATTTGATACATTCACTGGTAAGCGGTGAGTTCATCAAATGAAAATCTATTGTTATTTCGCAAAGAACAACATAAAACTTTTTTCAAATGACATGTACTATTTACCGGGACGTATTGCCATTTTAAGAAACACGTGGAAGGAATATTGCCTATTCCAGATTTCGAAAGAGTATAAGGTAATAGATCCGTAATAGCTCCACGACATTTCGGAACTCATGATCTTTCAGATTATTGACCGAAGTTTCCTAATGAATTCATTAGGAAACATCGGTTATCATATTAAAAGTTCTTGACTTCCGAAACGTTGCGAAAACGGGTCCACTGCCTTACATAATCAAAAACATGCGTTGATAAGGAAATTTACTTAATTAAGGCATAATTGCATCGAATCGAAAGTTGTGGTCATGGCCACATGAGAAATATTTTGTAAAATTTTCATGACAATCGATACATAAATGAAGAAGTTATGTAAACAATATATAATAGAAGAAGAAGAACTCTTTATTCAGACTTGTACATAACATACATCGTCTACAACAATATATACTAATAACACGTGAAAAAAGGCTCACACACACTCACAAACACACACACACACACACACACAAAAAAAAAAAAACACTCACACGCATGTATACTCGCGCCATGATTACAAATATCACTATAGTAGCCACGTATATCTCCACAATTCGAAGTGAGCGACCAAATGTCGACTCCGCCTACAGTGTATAGACCGACTCGACCTTCGATCACCCCCCCAAACCTGCGGACCCATACACGTGGTACGATCATCTAATCATTAGATTAAGTTGTTTTTGCATACCAATGATGAAGTTGATATTGAAAAGGAGAGTAGATTATTTTTCGGGTAAAAACAGTATAAACAGTACCTGTGTTGTTCAATTTGATATTGCCTAATTAAGAGATTCTTTTATTTATAAGCCAACATAAATATTTAATTTTAACCGTCGCAATGCGTAGAAACAATTTTGCATTATCGAATCAAATTCTAAACAAATTCAAAACGGAAGAAAGCACTGGGAGTGCTCTTTGAAATTATTTTAGAATTCTATTTCGGCCAATGAATTTCTAGACAAACATGACTCAATTACACAGTTAGCGGAGTAGATGAAGATCAGGCTGCACATAAATGCTGACTGATGTACATCTATCCCGCCTCTGTAGCAGAACATTTCCGGGGTTGAACTAGGCTAAACTTTAAGAATACAAAGTTGAAGAAAATATACAAACATGACTCAATTACACAGTTAGCGGAGTAGATGAAGATCAGGCTGCACATAAATGCTGACTGATGTACATCTATCCCGCCTCTGTAGCAGAACATTTCCGGGGTTGAACTAGGCTAAACTTTAAGAATACAAAGTTGAAGAAAATATACATTTAAACAAGATTAATTCACACGTTTTGTAATTCGTTTCGCTTATACGAGTCAACATATTTTAATATTATGGATGGATGTAGATGTTGCCCATGATCAGCCAACACAAAAAAGTAGGCCAATCACACACGACATCCACATCAATTTTGAAACCAGCATCATCAACTAAAGATAAAATAAAGCTAAATAACCGACTAAACTACCCGTCAAGTCAGCCTTGTTCTAAAAAAGTCCAAGACTGTCTTTTGGGTAAAGTTTCTAAATAGCACTTAAACTTATCGGTAATTAATTTGTGGTCCGTTCGCCCAGCCTTGCCGAAATGAAACACAAGGCAGGGCGACGGTTCCATTACAACCAGCAAAATGGATTAATTTTTTTATGTATCTGTTAAAATTTTCAAAATAAAAGTAGTATCGTACAAGCTTTAACTTTTTAATATATAACCATCATATAGATTTTGAGCAATCAAATATTTAATTCAGAATCCTTTGCAATGTTAATTCAAATGCTAATACTAAGACTTGACAATAAAAGCTTACTTGTTATCCTTGAAAAACACCATACAACCTACACCGGTAGGGATTAGGTTTAACGGCTTTTACGCAATATTAATATGATTAGTTCTTGTGTTAAGACTATCTTTTATGTACAGAGCTAAATTACGTAACTTACGCGTATTTTGGTTTTGGAATAGTTCGCAAAGCTTATGCATCGATGGTCTAATAAAATAATACTTATCTATATATTTTTGTCTAATCAAATGGTATATTGGACATATGAAAAGGAAATGATAAATGTCCTCTACTTCTTGCTTATTGCATAACACACACAATCGTTCATTGCGTGGTAATCTATTTGGCCCATATCTGCCTGTTTGAATCTTAAGAGGATGTGACGATAATCTTATTTTTGTCAAATAAAATCTCAAATGATGTGGAACTAAATTCAAATAATTTTCATAATCGAATTCCACTTTGAATGATCTATATTCTTCTAGGATTGAACTTCTATTTAAGGACGCGTGCCACTCTTGTAGAAAACAGTCAATTACCCGCTGTTTAAATACAATAGGGAAAGTTTTTAAGTAATCGTTGCTTATATTGTAAAAATATTCAGCGAAACCGTAATTGCTTAATAATGTCTTAACCTGAGAAACCCAGTTTATTTTCCCACAATTACAATCTGTAAGTGAAAAATTAAACAACTTTTTTAAAATAATATTATCTGTAGCTAATAGTTTACACCAGTACTTAATAATTCTGTAGTAGCGTGAAACATACAGGGGATATCTACTCAGTTCGCCGTAAACACCAACTGAACTTGAATTAATTGGCAATTTTAATATTCGTTTGCAGAACTTTAAATGCACTCGTTCCAAATCTTTAGATTTTGTAAAACCCCATACTTCAGATGAATAGCTAGCAATAGACCCTACGAAGGCATCAAAAAGCTGACATAAGGTTTTGGGACTTAAAGGTAATTTCTTACAATTTAATAACAAAACAGACATTGACTTAATTGCCTTCCCAACAATACATTCAATATTTGACCCAAAATTCCCGTTATATTTAAAAACTGTGCCTAAATAATTAAAACAATCTACTATTTCTAAAATTTGTCCGTTATAAGTCCATTTTTCACAGCCCCTCAACGGAGCTTTTTTCCTAAATACCATGATTTTTGTTTTGTTACTATTCACTTCAAGACCCCATTTATTACAATACGTATATAACAAATCTAATTGATTCTGTAAATCATCGGGTGTATCCCCAAAAATGGCCATGTCGTCAGCAAACAGTAATAAAGTTAGAGTTATATCGTCTAGCAAAAGACCAGAATCTGATTTGTTTTGCAGAAATATCTCCAAATCTTCTAAGAAAAGTGAAACTAAAATTGGCGAAATTACCTCCCCTTGTCTCAAGCCTACAGAATAATAGAAAAAGTCCGAGTAGCTATTGCAGTGTCTAACACATGATTTAACCTCATCATACATATCTTTAATGATTCTTAAAACTTTACCTTGAATACCCGATTTAAACAATTTAAGCCATAGTGCATTTCTGTAGACGCTATCGAAGCATTTTTTCAAATCGGTGAAAGCTATATATAATCGTTTGTTTGAGTTAAGATATTTTTGTATTATTGCATTTAGGGCAAAAATAGCATCCGTTGTTGATACACCTTTTCTAAAACCAAACTGCGCATCTGAAACCCTGTTATATTTTTCGCAAAAAGTGACGATTCTTTGGTTTAAAACCGTAGTAAACAATTTTGACATACAACTGAGAAGAGTAACTCCGCGGTAATTATTTACATCACGAGAATCTCCTTTTTTAAATAATGGAACAATAATCCCTTCTCGCCATAAATCTGGAAAGTGGCCAGTGTTCAGAATTGCGTTGAAAATATCACAGATATAAGGCGACAAAATATCAATGCCCAAGATAAAATATTCGTTTAACAAGCCATCTTTACCGTGCGCTTTATTATTTTGCAGTCTTTTTACAGCATTTACGACCTCCTCGTGACATATTGGAAAGTCAAGCTCATCGTTACAATCCGTTTGGTTGAAATCATAAGACGAACAAAATTCTTCAGCTTCGCAATTACCGCACTGAAATATATCGTTTTCCAAATTAGAAAAATATTCGTAAAAATCATTGAGGGAAATTGAACTATCAGTTCCATTTTTCTTTTTCCTAAAATGTTTCCAAAACATTCTTGGTTGACTATTTTTTAAACTTTCTAAATCTTTTAATTTTTTAAGTTTGTATTTTTTTCTTTTTTCGTCGGACTAATAATTTATATTCCTTCTTTTTAGACAAAAATGATTGTCTGTTCTCGTCTGAATTACAGCGATTGAACAGTTTTAATGCATGAAGATAATTTTGTCTAGCATGAAAACACTCGTTATCGAACCAGTCAGCATTTTGTAATAACGGAACATCCCTAAAAGCATACTGTTGATTTGATTTGTGAACATGAGTGAACAATGGTTTAGTGACGCTTTTTAACAAATCAGTAAACTGACTGACAGTCTGGTTTAGGGATAATTTATCATCGATGACTTTATTTAAAAATATTTCATTAAACTTTGGTAAATTTGAAATAAGGCTAGCTCTATATGCATTAGATTTAGAGCCATCCCAGATATTTTTAACTTCGTAAAAAGTTTCTTTCTCTACAAATTCATAATTGCACGTAAGGGTAAAGGATAAAGACGAATGGTCACTCCACTCGGTTAACGGGTCAATACAAAAGCTCGTGACGCTCGGAAAGTTACATTCCTCTGTCAATAAATAATCAATGAGAGAGGCCCCATTACGGGATACATAATATATACGACCCTATGTTGTTGTCAGAGCCTAACCTGCCATTTACAATTCTTAATTGACTTGTCTTGCAAAGGTCCAAAAGTTTAGTACCGAAATTGTTGCATTTTGTATCGAGTGAGGCCCGTCTGATATACTGATCAGGAATATAACCCGTATAATCGCAAAAATCTATACTACTATCACAGTAGATAAAATCATGTTTTGTACCAACCCTGCTATTAAAATCACCGCAAATATAAATTGAACCAAGATCCTTAAAATGGTCAATATCATGCTCTAATAATTCAAAAAAGTCAACATTAACCAAATTATACATTGGCGAATCTTCACACCATAAATAAATTCCACACAAATATATATCTCTATCTATTTTAAAGAAAAATCTGTCTAATTTTAACCAAATAATCGATTGTTCTGAAATTTTCACAACTTGAATACCGTTTTTTAAAGTTTCTCTATAATAAAGCGCTACCTCACCACTCTTTCGCTTAGCTCGTCTATGTTGAAAAGATCTCGGAAAATTGCAAGAAACATAACCGTTCATCTGAATATCAGTACATTCAGAAGTCCAAGTTTCGTATAAAAATATAATGTCGTGATTTGTTATCTGTTCTATAAAGTCATTTGATTCCATTTTCGCCTGCGTCAAGCCATTCACATTCCATGACTTTACTCTTATCGTACTCTCCCCAAATTCCTAGTCACGAACAGCTTTCCCATCAATGTACAACGTATCAAATGCCACCCACGCTTCTTTACCCGCTTTCCTCGCCTCTCTCATTTTAGGATATAGTTTCTTTCTCTTCTCTACCACCTCCTTCGGAAACTGTTCGCTCACATAATATGGTGTTCCTTGTAGATTTTTCCAGTGTTTTCGGACATACTCTCGGTCCTTAAACTCCAGGAATTTAGCGACAATAGGACGACATTTACCAGACTTTCTAGGACCAACCCTGTGAACTCTCTCCATAGCTATCCTATCAACTTTATCTTGTTCAATTTCCATCTTGTCTACAAAAAACTCTCTCAACTTTTCTTCTGCCTGATCATTACTTTCAGTTTCATGTTCTTTTGGTTCTGGAATATTAGAAAACAACAAGTTATTTCTCATCGATTGCGCCTGCAAATACACAACTTCCTCTTTTAACTTATCTTTCTCTTCCACAAGCCTTTTGACGTCATCTTTCGCAGACTCGACTTCAAATTCACTGCTTCTAACTTTCTCTTCCACTGTAACGATTCTATTTTCTATCTTTCGTCTCGACCCTTTACTGCTACCACAAATTTTTAACTTCTTCTTCAAATGAATCTACCTTTTTCTTCACTTCCTCGAGCGCATCAAGTCTTTTGTCCATTTTACCAAGTCTATCCTCCACATTACCAACTTTCGTTTCGATGGATTTTAACAAAAGCAAAACGTCGTTAATAGTTGGCTCTGACTGTGACTCTGACTGCGAATTGGACTTAGACGTAGACGTTGACGTTTTTGACGTTTTACGAGCCGATGACGTTGACTCCGAAGATGACATTGACGTCGAGGACTGTGACTTTTGGTTTGAGTCTTTTGAGTCTTTTTTATTCATATTTGACCCAAATGATGATCCAGACGAATTATTATCAAAGGAGTCTGATGTAATCGGGAATACAATATCGTCACTATCAATTTCAGATGGACAATCTTCAGTTTGATACAGAACAGAGTTAGTTTGACTTAATAAATCACTTACAGATAAATCCCCCTTGGACGGGCCTCCCGGTTTCAAACTTTTCTTCCTTTAGCCTTGATCACTTTCACTACCAGAACTCCGATTTTTCCTTTTATTTCTAATTCCTTTTCCCATCACATATGTATCCACTAATTATTCAATCCAAAATCCAGCAAAGTTTCAAAATATAGCTTGTTTCTAATCCCTTTATTTTATTTTTTTCTGTTTTCTAAACGAGAGCGATTAAAAACACGTCCCACTCCGCCATTAGTCACGTGATATTCCATAATACATATACATATAATAAGTGTGACATAAAGCCCCTTTTCCCATGACATTGTATACTATCACCAGCCCTCCGTGAAATGAAAATAGTCACTTGACAAGGGACGTTCTATTAAACAAATGCACTTATAGACAAAAGAAGAGTTGTGTTAACAAGGAAGTTAACATTAAGACCCTTTTCCCGTGATGTGGCATATCACCATATCGCAAATAATTGTGGTCATGGTCAACGATGAGACGTATTCTATTAAGTTTTTATGAAAATGTATGTATAAATGAAGGAGTTGTGTTAACAAAGAATATACATAAGGGCCCATTTTATCATACCACAGGATGTAACTAAAAAGGCCTCAAATGCATATATTCACTGAAAACGGAATGTTCTGTGACAAGTTTCAAATGAATATACCCATTGATAGAAGAGGAGTTTTGTTAACAGGAAGTTTAATGCCCCTTTTCTATGACGCAGAATGAAATCACTAGACGACATCAAAGTGTACATAGTCCCATGATGTAGAATGCTAAGTGATTTTTCCATTAACTACCATGTATAAAATAACGAGTTATCTTTACAAATTTATATATATATATATATGCCTTTTTTATCATGACACGGCTTGTAACTATATTGCCTCAATTGCACATAGTCACTAGAAATGCAATATTCTGTGAACGTTTCACATGAATGTTTCCATTGATAAAAGAAGAGTTTTGTTTCAGGAGGTTTACATTAAGGACCCTTTTTGTATAGTTAACGTCAGTAAAATATTGTCTTTTGTCAAATGAAATTCAGTTGCGGTCGAGAAAAAAAGGTCGTCCCTTATCAAGGAAAGTCTACTTAATGATGTCACTTTGTATTTAACTGTCTAACTCTAATTATGCCAAACAAAAAAATGCAAACCTTTCCAAAAATTAAAGATTTCCAACCATAAATTCAATGTACCAGGTTAAAGAGACAATTAAATATTGTAGAAAACATTGAGAAAAATAGAGAAATTACTACAATCAAGTAATTTCTCTTTCTCTAAATGTGTTCCCCTTTTTTACGTTCAGTAAACAAAACACTTTGGTTGTGGGAAAATGGTTAAATCAAAAGGTAAAAAGCGTGTTACTCTTTTGGGGAAATAACATACTTCTTCTTGTTTAATGAGTAATAAAGGAAAAAGTTCACATACATTAAAATTTGGCCCTGTAAAATCAGCATTTTTCAAAGTTCTAGTGTACACAATTCAACCTATTTCTGATATAAGCCTATACACAAACTCTCAAATAATGTATAGAATATTTTCCTAAACCACACAATTTCCTTAGAATAGGCCAAAAAAGTAGACTTAATTCGCAGAAATGCCTAATTTCTCCCAAAATAGTCGTTTAAAGTTTCAAAAAAATATGAAGCCCCTCTTGCCACACCTCCACATCATCAAGTAAATGTTAATCATGAAATAATGAGGTGTCGCAATGTGGGCTTCACGTGTTTTACCTGCTTAAAATTTGGATTTTACTTCAAAAATTGAATTTCAATTTTACATTCAAATGGCTACTTCATAGCCATTCTTTTTTAAGAAAAGGTGAAGTTTTAGAAAATATACTTAGAACAATTTGAGAGAGGGGTGTAATGGTAACCATTAAAACTTGATATAGTTGACATCGTTAGAAATCAGAAAAAGACGAATTTACAGGGCCAAAATATGCCGTTTGTGAACCATGTCCTTTAGCATTTTTTAGAATAAGAGTTCGAACCTATAGTGAATTTGTTGTCATTCATGCAAGTTTTCCTGGTTAAGAGACCAAATTATTAGAAACGAACACACCAACTTGTAGAATAGAATTTTTTAACTCTTTATTTGTTTTTAATTTTACATGTTTTTGTAGTTGAAATATAAATAATCGGTTTTCGACATCTGCACACATAAACATACATGCTTTGTCATAACAACAATCATTAACTAATTAATCGCGAATATTTGGTACCACAAATAAAGGTAATGTTGAATAATTTACGCATTTCAATTTTACATTCAAATGGCTACTTCATAGCCATTCTTTTTTAAGAAAAGGTGAAGTTTTAGAAAGTATACTTAGAACAATTTGAGAGAGGGGTGTAATGGTAACCATGAAAACTTGATATAGTTGACATCGTTAGAAATCAGAAAAAGACGAATTTACAGGGCCAAAATATGCCGTTTGTGAACCATGTCCTTTAGCATTTTTTAGAATAAGAGTTCGAACCTATAGTGAATTTGTTGTCATTCATGCATGTTTTCCTGGATAAGAGGCCAAATTATTAGAAACGAACACACCAACTTGTAGAATAGAATTTTTTAATTCTTTATTTGTTTTTAATTTTACATGTTTTTGTAGTTGAAATATAAATCATCGGTTTTCGACATCTGCACACATAAACATACATGCTTTGTCATTACAATAATCATTAATTAATTAATCGCGAATATTTGGTACCACAAATAAAGGTAATGTTGTTACGCATTTCATAATCGTAATCAAACCGTCAATTCATTTCCTCAATATGTCGATTCCTGAAAAGAGAAAGGAAGAAATGAATTGAATTAGCCCTGGGATCAAGATGGACACGTAGATAAAATGGTACCCCGTTTTGGACATGAAAACTAGTGCAAAGCGGGATGAGTTACAATTTCAAAACGGTTGCAAACTATTTGGTATCTCGCATGGAGCCACCAATGGGTTAATATCGTAGACCTATGTGGGATAGCAGCTTGAGGCTAGGAAAGGATGTGATGGAGAAGTAGTGTGAGAAATATCAGGAATCCCTTGTTAGGTGTTCCAGACGCCGCGATATAACTGAAAAATTGTTGCAAGCGGCGTAAAATCCCATTCAAACCAGCACAGAGCGCTAATTGCCTTTAATTTCATGCAAGAGCTATCTCAAATACTCAGCGAAATTTTATTTATAACTCTGCGTGGGATACAAAATTATATTAGCGGCGAAGTTTAGGCTTACATCCGTCAATACGTGGGCTGAATAAGCTGGTGTTAGCCTTCAATCATCTTTGTAAGCCAAGGGTTCTAGCTCCACTACGTTCCTCACGAAAGGAACATAGTGGAGCTAGAACCCTTGGCCTTCGAAAATGGTCTTCCCTATACATTCTGTTAGCAGGGAAAGACTGAAAAACGTTTACGGTGATCAGGAAGAAAATAGTTTGAATTGATAGACAATTGATATATAAAAAATACTCTACTGGTATGAACCTGTGCGTGACATTTCATACAACTTTAGGTTTGCATGAAGGGAAATCATTGAGTAATACAGACAGCCATGAATTCTTTAATGAGGTTGCCTGAATGCCAAAAAAAAAAAAGCTTGAGACCATATATATCAACAGGGTGAAATGTGAAGACTCTGGCCAGGCAGTGTGGACGCACAGGCTGGCCTGAGGATTTATCCAGAGCATTTTTAAACTTGTTGGAGGTGACAAGCATTGGCACATAATAACACAACCTGATATATTCTTTAGATTGGTAACCACATACACATTTTTCATCAATAAAAACAAAGTAATGATGAATTTTCAAGATAGCTACTTTTTCATTTTCCGGCATCATTCTCATCCGGGTCCTTGACAACCTTCGTCAGAGATGCGCTTACGGTGGCTTCGACCAGGTCTGTAAGAGAAAAGTTTGTTTGTTGTTTTTTTTCTTTTTTTGGGTCAATTCGTATGATTAATTTATTTATTTCACATTCATTATTGCTTTTTCAACTTTTATTTAAAAAAAAGAAACAACAACATCAATCAAAACAGATATATTGGCCTCAAATAAGCTAAATGACCCGGCATCATCTATTATGGCTTGATTGTGACTGTCTGGCATATACTGTTTCATTGTGGGAAATTCTCTCCCCGGAGTGTGTGTGTTGCGGGGGGGAGGGGGATCCGCCGCTTTTTCTGGCTGCCCGTCCGTCATTCTGTCCTTCCTTCCGAAGCAATTTATCCATAATGCGTTTTTTATTCGGTTTTTGAATTTAAGACCTCGTCACGGAAAAGGGAACCTTATGGTAATTTTTCTCTCTTCTTTCTACTGGTCTAGGGTTAGAATTTAGTGAAATTAGATGGCATTGACCATACAAAAATGCTTGTATATGTAAAAACGCATCAAGAAAGAAGGGGCCTCAATATTCATATTTCACACGTGGATTGCTCTGACAAAACCTTTATGTTTGTATCAAGTTCAAGGTCACCCGTCAAGGTCAAAGTAATTTCTCTAGGCCAAAACTTAACAATTTTAACTTCTACATTGTTCACATTGTTAACAAACGTAGGTAATATAGCTTTCATATTTAAAATGTTAATAATTTGTACCAAGACCTTTCAGCAGATACCAAAATCAAGGTGTTTGGTCAATGTCAAGATCATTATGCAATTGATTTTCAGTAAAATCAGAATAAGTAGGACAAGTAACAGTCTGAATTTGTTTGCATGTTAGGCATTTCTCATTGATATCTGTTATGGAAAATAATGTTGATGGTCAAGGTAAACTATCTAAGCCCTTAACACATGATTTGGTCTTAGATTTCTTTAAGAAAGTGTTCAGAGTGTATCGATGAAATAGTAGTACCAATAAGTATCATGCTTTGTGTGAAAACTCTAATGATTATCTTGTAATCATTATTTGTCTATTTGACAGATCGAATGACATGTTATGCTTTTACTTTGTTACATAGATTCAGGTCAATATCTTAACAATAAAATGATCTCTCAAATTGGTTTTATATTTCAAAGAGATTGAACGGAGCCGTTGGTTTGATTTTTGATAGTCCTGGCTGCCATCTCGATTTTTTCAAAATGCTCAATGATGAGAAGATGTCATCAACCAGATTCTTGTCGGGAAAGGTATTGGCCACAAGAATCAGGCAAGAAAAAAGCTTTGAACCCTACTTCCAGGTTCAGCTGAAATATACCATATTTCTGCCGGACTATATAAACTATCACAAAGAATTATAGATTTTTTTTTCAAGTGTCTTTAACGAAGTACTACAAGGATCTAAATTACCAAAAAATTATTACTACATAAACGTTCGAGGAGTTTTCTAGTTAAAAACTATTCAGATCTAGCAGATCTTTTGAATTTGTCCGATATTTCAATAGCAAGCGTTTAGCGGTACGTGTTATACTGAATACACGTTATTGAATCTACAGCGGCTTACGTAAGTTAGCGTTCTATTTAAAAATGACAGGTAAACTAGAAGGAAAGGCTTATTTGGTAACTGGGGCAACGAGGGGTCTCGGAAAAGGGGTGCCCTTCAGTTGGCTCAAAATGGTGCTAAAGCGCATATCACTGGTCGGACGACGGATCCAATTGCCGGGGCGCCTGTTGGGGGGCTCCTAAAAGGAAACTGCATCTGAAAATGAGGCGAGGGTGGAGTTTTTGTTCCAATTCGATGTGACCATAAGAACCATGAGGATATAAAACGATTGTTGGACGTCGTTAAAGGGGAGAACGGCGGTCAGTTGGATGTGTTGGTCAACAATGCATTTTCGGGTAAATCAGGTGTTTAACAACCTATACGTGCCATTCTGGAAGCAACCTGTGATGTCATAGGACGAAATCAATCGCGTAGGACTGAGGAACTTTTGTGCAGTGTACGCGGCCAGGTTTATGAAAGGGGGAGAACGGCGGTCAGTTGGATGTGTTGGTCAACAATGCATTTTCGGGTAAATCAGGTGTTTAACAACCTATACGTGCCATTCTGGAAGCAACCTGTGATGTCATAGGACGAAATCAATCGCGTAGGACTGAGGAACTTTTGTGCAGTGTACGCGGCCAGGTTTATGAAAGGGGGTTGGGGTGTTAAATTTACCTAAATATAAAGATCTCACCTCCGCCCGTAAAAATTCATATTTGTACTCGGTCACAATATTCATTTGCAGTCAAACAAAGGGTCATCTAAGGATTATTCCGGTTAAATTTGATGAAATCCAAATTTTTGATTAGAAGAAAATGCAATATAAGTACGAATTTTGGTTGTATCAATTAACCAAATATCAAAATTAAAATTCAATTTTGAAGAGCAGTTTTATGTATTGACGAGCCTTTTTTTTACCAATCGAAGCCGCCGTCATAGCGCATTTGGTAGAGCGTCGGGCTGTTTATCTAGAGGTCCCGGGTTCGATCCCCGACGGTGGCACTCATTCTTTCCGACTATTTCTCTCTCATCAATGGTTTGATAATCGTAGACCTATGTGAAATAGCAGCTGTAGCCTAGGAAAGGACGTGATGGTTGAACTGGTGAGAGAAAATCCAGGAATCCATTGTTAGGTCCGCCATCCGCCGCGATATAACTGAAAAAATGTTGAAAGTGGCGTAAACCTTCATTCAATCAACCAATCAATCTATTCCAATCGAAAGACGGAGCGTATCATGTGAACACCCGCGGCGTCCGAGCGGGCGGTGGGTGATGTCCTCTTCTTTGTCTTTAGCATAACCGGAAGTTTGTCACCTTATGTTCGATTGACTTGAAACATACGGAACATCAGTCGGCCATTTCCGTAAACTGTAACAGACCTCGGATGTATGTAAGGCGGATGGGTATGTAACAAAATCGTGCATTTTGTTAGGCGAAAACAGTGTAAGAAAAATTAGCACAGTAGATCTATATCTTTTACAGAAAATAACGGCTGAAAAGTCTTAATTTTTGAGAATGACGAATCATTCTCAAAAATTAAGATTTTTCAGCCGTTTTATAAGAATCTAAAGATATTTATATAATGATACGATGGTTTCACGTCAGTGGCTTAAACGAGTAGCGTTGACGACGTCGAATGTTTTCACTCAAGGTTTCGAGGGCTAGCGCCATTTTAACTGACGTCATCGAGTTTTTCCAAGGGTTTCCCGTAATTTTTAAAAATAGTCCGTCTATGTACATCCGAGGTTGATCGTGAGATTTTGACTGGGTTACTGCCCCTAGATCTATCGATACTAGAGACAGGTATTTTACAAATTTTCGTAAGGTCATGTGACCCGGTAGTGACGTCATTTGATCAACGTTAAATGGAAGCTAGAAAATCGTAAAGCGTTTGGTAGCGGATTTGATCGAAAAGCACGATGAATGCAGCAAAAAACAACAAATAATGAGTTGATTGTTTGTTTTTCTTTCGTATGTTTATCTCTTAAAGAGCATATTTATATAAGCAACAGAATTTCAGTCCTTCCATTTTAAATAATGCCGCAAAATTTCAACGGATATCGACATACATGATGGGAAAATTCTTACGGTTTGTAATAACTTACTTGTCGTGAAAAACACACATCCAATCAGATTGCCGTAAGATTTATACACTACCCGTTGTCTCTCATAGACATCGGGGTACCAGTTCATCGTGAAATTGGCCGAGCGGTGTTTCGAATGAGCATATCATCCGGAATTCAGTATTCAAGCACCGCAAAACTAGCTAGCGTAATCTTTGGATTATTTCCTGTTATTATTTTTTACATACTTGAAAAGCCAACAGTGTATCAGGCGTATCTTCTGACAATTTGCCACAACCAATTTGCCACCACCTTGTTTGTGATTCAAAAGTAGGCAATACAAATGTACACGTATATTAAGTTGTTGACATTTTGAAAAAAAATGGCGTTAACGAAAATGAACTGTGGAAAATAAAGAAATTGTTTGTAGATCTAACATCCATTTTTTTTCATTTTCTAAATCGTGTTCAATAGCTTAAAATTATTCTATTTTGCCCTATACTTTCAAGATATGTTTTTTATCCTATAACTATACAAATATCCGTATGATAACATCCCGTATGATATTTTTTATGTTATCACATAGTTATTTATAGAACAATGATATCATGCGGTTATTTTTAGAAACTTGCATTTCAGTTAGAAATATCGATGAAAATAAGGCAAATAGAGGTTATAAGATAAAGGCAGAGCCTCGACAATGATCAATTCTACCAACCTCGTTTGATATTTTTTCTCATACAAAACACTAAGTATTTATTATAGATATCAAGTGGCGGCAAAATGTTGGACTGTTAAGAAATGGGTAAATATATCGTCCTCAGCTCCTCTTGTCATTTTTACGTCCCAGTTCAAATGTATGCAACGATATAATTTACATTTTTGTAACTTATATGTGAATATGAAGTAACATTTTCAGTCAAATAATAGTGCATTTATCGCGGGGACATCTTTAAGGATGAATAGGTAGAAAAAAGCGATAGTCATTTTTCCGGTTTCATCACGTATGCGACTCAAATAAATATATAGTGAATTAAACGTTTTAAAATCATTTTTGATACTAAAACTAAACGGAGTTATCAAGCATGTCCGGAAGGCTTTCTGGTAAAGTGTGTTTAGTCACCGGAGCGACGCGGGGTATTGGAAAAGGGATCGCTCTTCAGCTGGCACAAAATGGAGCCAAAGTGTACATCACAGGTCGAACAATGGATCCTGTACAGGGAGCGGCCGTCGGGGGCTCCCTGCGAGAAACTGCGGCTGAAATCGAGGCTAGGGGCGGAGTATGCGTTCCCGTATTATGTGATCATAAAAATGACGAGGATATAAAACGCCTGTTTGACATAATTGCTGAGGAAAATGATGGTCAGCTAGACGTCCTAGTAAATAATGCGTATTCAGCAATCTATTACGTATTCAGCAACGTAAATACTCCCTTCTGGGAACAACCTTTGACAGCTTGGGACGAGGTCAATCACGTCGGCCTGAGGAACCATTACGTATGCGCCGTACACGCTGCAAGAATGATGGTTCCCCGGAAGAAAGGGTTAATTGTGAATATATCCTCGGGCGGAGGCCTTCTCTACATATTTGGAGCACTTTACGGCATTGGCAAAGCAGCATGTGACAGAATGGCCGCAGATTGTGGTCTAGAACTAAAGAAAAGTAACGTGGCATTTGTTAGTTTGTGGCCTGGTTATGTCTTAACCGACAACATTGGGCAATTTATGCCGGAAAACAACACGCCCGAGAGTCATCTCGGAACCCATCACGTGACCGAATTTAGTCGCGGGGAATCCAATGAGTTTCCGGGTCAGTGTATAGTTGGTTTAGCATGTGACAGAAAAATTATGAAAAAATCTGGTAAAACATTGTTTACGTATGATCTTGGGCGTGAGTATAGATTGAAGGATAAAGATGGCTATGGATCCACAGATGTCAGAGAACTTCGGTTTAATCTGAACAGGAAGGGATATCGGCGACTTGCAAACTTTGTGCCTCGGTGTATACGCTTTCCAAAATGGATGGTCGCAGCTGGCGAACATAAATTTTAACATATGTCTTTGTGAGGAAACAGATATATCTTTGTTTTCAATTGTGATCTTTGTAATGCATTGGATTTATGTGTTTTATATTACCAATTACTTTTGTCATAATAAGACGGAGCTTGATAATCGAGTTGTTGTATTTAAGGTGGTGTTGATTGGCTGAACAAACCTCGTTACTTTGGCCTAAATGGCCTAAACAACGAATTGTGCTCAAGAGGTTTAAGGTAGCGGACTCGCAATATTTCCGCAACATTTCTGGACTCATTACTCTTCATAGTATTAACCGAGGTGTCCTAATGAAATCATTAGGAAACCTCGGTTAACACTGTAAAAATTGATGACTTCTGAAATACTGTGGAACTATATTGGTCCACTACCTTAATGGTACAGTTATAAATTCTTACTTTAAGGATCCATTTCTAGCTAAGGTTTCACAGAAGTATATAGATTAAAAAGTAAATTCGCCAAAATACGTCACGGTTTACTCACGCCCCATCAAGTCAAAAATATTGAAGAACTACAGATGCGTAAATTTGAGTGTGTGATCAAATTGTGTAAATTGACATTTGACCACCCACTCAAACTTGTACATCTTTTGTCTTCTTTTTATTTACCTCGGTTAATTTGTCCAGTATTTGACCTTTAATGAAAAATGCTAAAAATATCAATTACTGACATACTTGATTAATCAAAAAAATACTCACTGCATTCAATAATGCTCATTATTTATTCCTGTCGAAGATTGTGCTAAGCCCAGTATGGATTATACAATTTTTGTCATTTAAACGCCATGAGTCAAGTTTGGGTCAAATTAACCGAGGTATACCGCCTACATACGTATTTGTAAGAAGGGAATATTTTTCTTAAAAAGGGGCAACGGAGTACATTGTATACGTCTTGAAAATGATCTTTATCTGGAATCTATTTATTCAAAGTAAAGTATTTAAGTAATAGATAAATAAGGACATCACCATTTGCTTTATTTACAAATGATATACTTCAAATATTTATAACATGTAAAAAATGTATACTCGTTTGTTTGTATAGTCCATGATTTTTGCTCTGGCAGTGGGGAGCCTTAGTAACGGGTCGTTGCACTTAAGATTAAGGTAAATCTGCTTTTATTTATCATAACTTACTTCTATAGATAGTCGTCAAAAATAAATGGAGACATTAAGTCGTGGTTTGGTAACCAAACCCTCGTAACTTGGTAACCCAACGATGAAATGTGTTCACTTCCTCTAAGCTTTTTCATCCTTTTATTTTTAAGTTAGTTATTTTTACGCGTTAAAGATAATTGCCGACTATCTTTTGAAAGAAGCCCAAATATTAAAAGTAAACTGGCCAAGTTACAGCCCTGCTTTCAGGATTAAACGTTAGCGAATCGCTTTCGAAATGATACATCGCTTTGCACGTATGTGCACGTGCAAAGCGGTGTATCATCTCAAAGTGCTCGCAAAACGCTTTTACATCCTGAACAAAGAGCTGGATCACGGCTAAGCCTCGCCCTGCCAGGTGAAAAATAACGAAAAATACTCGTATAATAAGAAGGATAATAAGAAGGGGTGGGTGATTTTACTGTGATACAGTTTAGAACAACGTGAATTTGACAACGTAAATGGTTTTGGAATGTTTTTGATGAAATTTAATGAGTGCGTTAAGTGGATTTTAATGAATTTCAAGGCAGGTAATACAATATCGCTAATTTCATCTAAATTGGACGAAGTTATCGATATTTTTACGCCCCCGCCCTCCTGACTCACTTATTAGAAATTTAATGCTTTTGATTTTGCTTATTCGAAGTTTTCGTATAATCAGAGATTCGACATACTGAAAATTATTGACGAACAACTTAGCAAAAAAGTTAGTTACTTTATTATTGATATTTATTGACATGATTCATAATAAGGCAAATGGGGACTTGAAAACTATTGATGTTTGTTCGCGTAGGTTCGATTCCCGGGCTGACACGCTAACAAAACTATCATCTTGTCGAATTGTCGAATGAGACGTTAAACCGAGGTCCCGTACGACGGTGCTTTAAACCGAGCACGTTAAAGAACAATGGCGGAATTCAGCAGTTGTTTCGTCATTTGTTCTTACATTATCCCCCGTAACAACTAACCGGCTTCATTGGGCGTCGCTCACAATGGCTTATGCTACGGTAGCGACGATAAATAAACGAAAAAAGAATATGTCACAATTCTATAACCTGAAATTATTGACATGATTTGACCTTTATGCAACGAATAAATTAACCGATGAATACATTTATCATCGAGGAATATGGGTGGTTACGGAAAGCTTCATCTTAATCCGGGGTGACTATGTTTTCATATGACCATAAAATTTTACCTACAGGTACTTCCTACGGTTCAAATCTGAAAAAAAAGTATTTTTTTTCTTACTGTTTTTTTTAACATATCACAACAAAACACAAATGACTTCCTTGTGTTTTTGACAAGATATTCATTAGAAACCTCTACTTTTACTTTTGTCAAAGAAATTGTCTACAATCTACTAGTTTGTCAAAATTCGAACGAACAAATTGAGAAGTGTAAAACAGACTACAGTTTGATAAAAACGGCTTGTTGAAGTTTTTTTTATATATATATATATTTGAGAGAACAAAAGGATTCTGAATTTGGAAGCATACAAACGATCTTATTTGTTAGTGTCTGAAAGATACATGTAGATTTATTTGAGAAGTAAAAGAAATATATTTAAAAATGAAAAAAAAAAAATGAAACAAGTAATGGGTAAGACATACATTATTGTTTTTGAAAAATAAAAATAAAATTTATCGACGCTTGAACCACGGATCTTTTGTTCTGCAGTTTGTCGACCTTACAATTACATCTAGAAGAAACTTCTACCTAGGGTGGCACAAAAGAAACATATAGGTCATTATGATCGATTCCGAGATAATACGAAAACTCACGATTATGTAAAATTGGATTCAATAAAGGGTGTAATTATTTAGATAGACGTCATGCTCAATCATGTCAAAAATTTCAAGTTATATTATGAATTGGTTGCTTGGCGTGAATCACTTATAACTGCATATAAACAATAGACATTGGAGGTAGTTTTAAACAGTTTCGCGCTGAGCAATCGCTTTTCTTTTAAGCACTGAATAAATACCTTCGCAGTAGATAAATAACCCTATCGTAGCAAGGCGATTAAAAGTAATATCTTCAGCTTGAATTTAACTGTAGATACTACGTTTTGACGCCCACCGATTGTTAACTATGTTCTAGCGGCTACTTTATATCCAGCCTTAGGGCCATAAATGATCTTATTTAAGTATAGTTTTAATTGAATTGAACATTTTTGTGACCCGTCTTGCTAATGAAGCGACAAAAAACATCGGATACATGTTCAAGTTTAAGTGAGCGAATGAAGATAAATTTTGATTTTCCACGTATAGACATAAATTGACCTTTGATCACTCATTTAAATTTGTGTCTCTATAGTCACAGATTGAAAAACCTGCAATTGCACAGTTTATGACGATGAGTGTTGGTAAATCCTTAGGGCCCCATCCGACTGCATCAATAATTTTGAACAGTCGTGTTTAATGGTCACCCCCCTTATTCTTTAGTATCTTTCTGTACTGTTTTTAATGGTAAGATCAACGGATACAGATTGAAAAAAAGGTGAAAAACTTTGAAATTCTGGAAGAGCTTCAGACTCGCAAATCCATTTCTGTTGGGATACCTTCTATAAGGCATAACCCAAAAAACCCTTATAGAAAATTTTCTTAAGTATGCTATATCTGCGTGCTCCAAGATGTTTAAAGTTTGCATTGAAGTGGGAATAAAAAATACATTGATGTTTACAATTTCATTTTATCCGTTTGAATACTCGTGAACAACCTTAGTTCAAGACCCTGCTTTCAGGATGGCAAAACAGCGTGCAAATCGGGGTATTATTTGAAAACAGTGTCCGTCGTTTTTATCATCTAGCACGCAGGGTAGGTTATTCGTATTTCATTGCTATTTATGTAAAGACAACACCGGCCATTATTGCCTCAGTAGGAGATCTCCCCAATATCTTATTTAAATATAGTAAACAAATAAACAACACCATTTCAGTAAGGAAAGAGGCGCCTGGAAAGAAATGCTAAAGTTTTTGCCCATTAATAGACCGGGACCATATTGGTTTTGTCATGTCTGTTTGTATATCTGTTTGTACGCGTGCACCAAAAAAACCGTTTACATTTGTCTTTTCTTTGAAACAAATAAGTTGTGGGGTCTTCATATTTCACATTTGAATTGCTTGTGACGAGACCTTTTACTGGAAACCGAAGTAAATGTAGCCGGATTTAGTATAAGGGGTGTTGCCTCGCCGTGCAAGCTAGATTTTTAAAGCGACGTGATAGAACACTCGCTTGGGGAAACAGAGGTCCCGGGTTCGTTTCCCAATGGAGTCGAATATTTGTGACCCGTCACGCAAAAAGGGACCATCTGGGTAATGCATAAAGTATCGACCGTAGTCAGACTGCGCGGCCTGTGCACACTGACTATTGTCGAAATTTTTCGCACTTTGCTAAATTTCCGAATCTAGAACGGGACAATCTACCGTCCTCTGAAATAACTCTGAAATGCGACCTCTAGTTTACCAATGCTGGACCAAATCACTTTTTCAAATATTCATTTTACAAAGTTCACAGATGATCGCTTTTCTTGACATATTTATATGCTGGTTACAATTGGCGCCCACTAATAACCTACACGAGACCACCAGGCCCTTAGCGATGTAACCGCACACTTTTTAATGTGTTGGGTATCCTAGAGGAGGATACGAAAGCAAGTTGGAAGGAGTATGTTCCATCTCTTGTTAATTGTTACTATTTTAACTGCATTCCTCATGAAACAACCAAGTATTCCCCATATGAGCTTCCTTTCGATCGACAGCCAAAACTGCCTATTGATATTGCATTTGAACAAGAAAGCGAATCGTTTAATAGTTCTCCTAGTGATATCCTTGAAAATCTCAAGCTACGTATAACCACAGCACATCAGACTACTTTTAAACATTCTGATGTCGCCAAGACGAAGCAGAAGGAACATTTTGACAATAAGGCAAAATTCGTGTAGCTTTCCGTTGATGATCATGTGCTTAAAAACAACTTGCTTTTGACGGAAAACATAAAATCGGCGATCGTTTTGAACCTGGTCATTACATTATTACTGAGCAGGCTAGGCCTATTATCCCTGTATTCAAAGTGCGCTCTGCTCTAGATGATCGTGTGAGGACTCTCCACGTGAATCATTTACTGTTGGTGGATCACCAGAGTGAAAGTCCATTCGCAACACCACTCGGCCAATCTCACGATCAACCTCGGATGTACATAGACGGACTATTTTTTAAAATTACAGGAAAACCTTGGAAAAACTCGATGACGTCAGTTAAAATGGCGTTAGCCCTCGAAAATTTGAGTGAAAACATTCGACATCGTCAACGCTACTCGTTTAAGTCACTGACGTGAAACCATCGTATCCTCATATTATTATCTTTAGATTCTTAAATAACGGACGAAAAATCTTAATTTTTGAGAATGATTCGTCATTCTCAAAAATTAAGATTTTTCAGCCGTTATTTACCGTAAAAGATAAAAATCTACGGTGCTAGTTTTTCTTACACTGTTTCCGCCTAACAAAATGCACGATTTTGTTACATACCCATCCGCCTTACATACATCCGATGTCTGTTGTAGTATACGGAAATGGCCGAGTGATGTTCCGAATGACTGAAACTCCTGATGAAGCGGAGGAACACGATATCGTGAATACTGTCAATTCTTTAGAGAATGAGACTTTCAAAGGTGACGTCACGTTAGACATTGATACATATTCGAATGATGGGGATTACCTCGCTGTATTAGCTGGTAGTAATTGGGACGCTCAAAACTCTGATATCGATGATGGTGTAGTTGCTGAAGCAGATGTAGAACCGTTAGGAGATATAGCCGTAGCTGATGATATTCATCTCCTAGACCAGAGCGTTGACTCTGACCCATCACCGAACGTTAGTAACTCCGAAGTTGTTCAAGAAACAGAAACTCTTGAGAAATCCCATGAAATTGATACCGAACTGCAGATTATGAACACTCCATCACCGGATACTCCGAGGCGATCGACACGCAACCGGAGGCCACAGGAGAAGTTTAAAGATTTCGTCATGTACCGGATGGCAGAATCGAAGCCACCGGACGTGCGAGTTCAAGCATTGGATTGTTTGGTCAAGTCCGGATTGCTTCAGGAGAATGATAGTGAGACTGCACACCAACTCATCAATGCAGTCATGAGTGTTTCGTGATTTTATTTTTTTTTTCATAACATAGAGCTGACATAAGTCTATTTCAGTCCATTTTATGGGTTTACTTTCATTGCATTTTATTAATCTTTTATCATTTCATTTTGTTCATATTTTATGCAATAATCATTTCGTGATTCCTGTATATTTTCACGTTTTTTCCATCTTTTCATTATTTTGTCTTTGATGATTTTGAAAGAAGGGATAATTTTGTGTTAAAAGTTTGGTGTGGCACGGCAACAATTTCATTATTTTTTTGTGTAGTATACCAAACGTTTCGAACGGTCTATTATCTATCAATCTGTATAGGTAGAGCCGTGAAATCAGCTTTTTACTGTTAGATTCTCGTGTCATTTGTTCGAAATAGATAAAACAGGTTTAAATGGCGCATTAAGAAAATTTTCTATTCACCTTGTAGACCAACGTAATTTCTATTCTTATAAAGTAAGGTTCGTTCAAACATGTGCTTTCATATCTGCAGTGAAGGTTCAGGTTAAATTCCTATCATTTGCTTTTTAATCATACCCGATTTACCTATGATAATGGACTCAGCGCCTACGCCAGAGCTCAGTTTACAAAACACACCTATATGTATAAATTAGTATTTGTTGCTGAAATTCTTCCTAGGCAATGCACGGGACATTCGGTGTATCATACTACGCTGTGCGCATTGTCTGTATACTGTAAAAGTATGTGGCTTTAGTAGTAGCTTAAGCTGATGTAGTTTAAGTACATGTAGTCATAGAGATAGTGTAGGCAAGGCTTGTACTTTCGTCTTGCTTTATAGATTTATGACTGGGTTTTTTTTTAAACGTCAGATGACGCAACGCCATTTTGACAAACCGGGAGAATGTAACCGGGCCGTTTTTACGAACTAAGGTAGGACGCGAATTGCCAATCTTAGTTTTAAAATCCCGTATACTGGGTAAAATTTGTCACGTGTGAAGCAACAGCTAAATTCACTTCGAAGCCAGTGTTCGTACTGAAAACATCAAATTTCATGATTAATCAGCGAGTCTCTCCTTTGTCTTGGTTGTACGTTTTCGCGCCACTAGATGTCGATTGATATTTCTGGGAGGAAGTTCGCATGGCCGACCAGAGGATCGCGAAAGACGACGTCATAATCTAAAACAGTTTGGGGACTTTCGGCTTTCCATAACGCGATTCTGTTATGGATACCCGTAACATGTATAAAGTTGACCTACTTTCACAAAAAAGGCCCTTTTCTCAGTCAATTTAAACTACATTGTTTCCGACTGCTTAGAATGTCAATCACATTTCTTTTTAAAGCTTTCTTGTCCCATGAACATACAACTCAGGGCATTTTAAGCAAATAAAAAGACAAAAATGTGTCAAAAACCGAGGAAAAATGTACGTTTTCAATCCTGAAATTAACATCATTTGAATTCAAATTTTAAAAATCCAGCTCGACAGATGTCTAGACAAATATTTCACCATTAATGTAAATCCATAAAAGGCTTGTGTTCGCGGGTTTTACTACCGTGTTCGCGGCAAAATCTGTTGCAAGGGTTTGCATTTTAAAACACATAATTACGTTACGGTCAACCGTCACAGAAAAATCACATATGTTACGGCTTACCATAACGCCCTTTAGTTATGGTTTGCCGTCACACACCATATTACGGGAGCAGACATTTTATTTTTGTATATGGGCATCCATAACGCACCAGTGTCACTGGACACATGTGCTTTTACACGGAGACCGTAGCCTAGTGGTCACGACGATAACTTTGGTATGGAAAGGCCCCGGGATCGAATCCGACCCGGAAAACGTTTTTCTTTTTTAAATACATTATTCATAAAACAAAAAAACGATATGCTTTTTTCATAAGGTATGAGATGCTTTGTACTGGTTTATTTACCATTTATTTCAACATTTTCATACTAAACCGGACTTTTAATGCATTTGGGGGAAATAAAAAAAGGAAAACATTGAGGAAAAAGGAGAAATCGCTTGTTTTGTTAGTCTCTTTGTAATTCAATCTCTTTCTGAGTTTACAAGCTGTCTAAAAATCCAGTTTTCTATTATCATTGTAAGACAAATAAAATAACCAACAGTTACTGACGTCTTTAGCCTGGCTTTCCTGGATAACGAATCATTATATAAGAACAATTTGTAATATTGGGTATATCTTTACTGCTTAATGAAACATCTCAATATTTGTCTTGATTTTGAACCTATGTCCATCAATCTATTATTTTGCAATTAAGAACCATTGTTTTGACGAGCCATTGAAACGAACCAGTCCTCTACATCCTTTTATTCAAATCTTCTTTAAAAGATCCGCTATATCCGTTTCTGATGCTTTAAGGAATTTTGACGTGATGGGTTATATTATCCTTTTATACTTCCGGGACGTGCCCTGTTAGCTAAAAATAATTGGGGCCGTGAGTTTGAATCCCGTCTCGGCCAACTTTCATGCGACTTTTGTTTAAAGTCTAGGCTTCATCTGTTGTCTACGAATTGGCATGTACTACATGTACAGTTAAGAACATGGTGTATTGACTTGATGAATGATTTTGAAGGATTTTTAAATAGAATGGAATGAGCATGTGGAGCGAGTTTTTAAGGAAATTAAAGAAAGGTAATCCAATATCCTTATTTTTGTTCAAGATGAACAAATTAAGCGATTTTAACCCCCCCCCCCTATAAAAATATGCATACAAAATAAATATCTTCCTATTTCTTCAATAACCAATCAGACGCGTGCAATTTCAATTATTTTTGTGAAATCGCGATTTTTTTCTTGCCATATTTATTTTGAATTAAGTATTTGATCACATCATTTTAGTGAGTTCGGAGTGATTTTGAATGGTTTGGGTGAGTGCTTGGAATGAATAAATGAAGCGCTGAGTGAGCGATTTTGAATGGTTTTGATCGGAATGACTGTTAATTTGACGACTTACTAACTGTATGCCTATACCTATGATGGATATGCAATTGGTGATTGATATGCCTATTTTTTCTTGGGTCATAAGTAGTATTGGCACGAAATTTCATGATTCTAGGTTGCTTTGTTGTCGAGTTAAGAGTCCGGAAACGAAAATTGAACAAAAGCTCACCGTGACCTTGACGTTTGACCTATGTGACCTTAAATCAATAGGACACCTTCTTGGGTCATAAGCAGCATTTGAATGAAGTTTCATTATTCTAGGTCAATTGGTCCTTAAGTTAGAGCCAGAAAAGAAAAGGTCTATGGACAGACAGACGTGGTGAAACCAATATACCCTCTCTACTTCGTAGGTGGGGGTATAACTAATTCGTTCGGAGGTGTTCAAAATTTCATAAATACAATTTAATACAACATTTTCTCAAGACATTTTTTGGGTAGCCAACAGACTGCTTTCTACTGTTTTTCCTGCGAATTTCCCTCACGTTTATTTGCGATTTCGACCATGCTCTTTTATTACCACAGCGATTACAAATTAAGCTTTATGAAAGTAAAGACTCGTGGAGATCCTACAGAGATCATACAGTGCTTGAAATCTGCCATCTTAAAAACTCGTAAGAACTTTTAAAATTCGTTTCAAGCGTGATGAGAAATAAGTACATAAAGCAAATATTTTGTGTTAAATGATTTATGCCGGGCCCTCTCCGCTCATCTTCTCTATCCGTTCGAACTCGACCGAAAGGCACGATGTCTCGTCACGACCAAACACGATCATTTACAACCTTTCTTGAAGCACTACCGTCAATCGGGAGACCTCGGCGATTCTATAGAATAGACCTCGGGAATAATCAACCGGAACCCCAATTTAACAGTTTAACCTCGGAAGTACAAAGACGAACTATTTTGAAGATTTCGAGAAAACAGCTGACGTCAGATATAGTAGCGCTAACCCTCAAATTCAAGCGAAATCATTAGACAAAGCCAATGCTCCTCGTTAGAGGTAGATTACACCCTTCAAAACATTTCTTCTGAATTAACAGAACAGAACAGAACAGAACAGATATTTTATTGAAACTTGTACATAGTACATCGTTTTTTACAAATACAATTCAACAAAATAAACAACGTGATACAGATGGACGACGTTTAAAGGGGAAAACTTATACATTTAAAGGGGAAAATATATACCCGGTAATGGAATTTAAACATTCATGTGATATTATAAGGAGAGTGAAAGTATACTGAGTAAATAAGATATGTTAAGGAGAAGTGTTAGCACACTGTCATGTTATAACAGTTCTAATCTTTTGGCAATTGAATGTTTTACGAATAAAGCAGTGTTCTTATTTGTATTTACATCGGTTGAAGTTAATAACTCAGTACATTTATACATAGATGGACGTTTATAAAAATATGCATCTATATATCGTTTTTCTCAATACACTAAAACATGGACATATGAAAAGAAAATGATATAAATCTTCTAAGTCGCGAGAGTTACAGCATTGGCAAAATCTTTCTAAGCGTGGAATAGGTGGTTTATTATAGCGACCAGTTTCTACTCTTAAATTTAAGGCTGCAAATCTAAGTCTTGTAAAATAAACTCTAAGGTCTCCCGTTAAAGTGTCTAAATAAGTCTCGTATCCAAAGCAGCTTTTGATTAGGGAATATTCTTTCAACGCAGAACTATTTTCTAAAGTGCTACACCAATCTTGAATAAAACAGTCTATAACTCTCTGTTTAAAAATTTTCGGAAATTGTTTAAGATATAGAGGATCAAGATTAGCTTTATCAAATATATCCGAAAAGCCAAAATCATTTAAGAGCTTTTTTATGTTACTGACCCAGTTTTTGAGACCTTTAGTGCAGTCTTCTAATGATTGGTTGTAAACAGTTCTCAAAATTATGTTACTAGACTGGATTGTTTTACACCAGTATTTTATCATACGACAATATCGGACAATATACAAAGGATAACGTCCTAAGTCACCGTAAACTGCGGCAGAACAAGTACTACTTTTAACGCCTAATATTCGCTTTAAAAATTTCAAATGGATGCGCTCAATTTCTTTAGATTTTGAATATCCGCAAATTTCGGAACTGTATAACAATGTAGAGCTTACAAAAGAATCGAATAATTGACATTGGGTTTTCAAAGTAATTGGAACCTTACGACAATTATGTAATAACAAATTTAAACTTTTAAGAGCTTTACCTGCTACATGTTCAATATGGTTAGCAAAGGTACCGTTATAATGAAATAAACATCCAAGATAATTAAAATCATCGGTGACCTCTATTTTTGTGTTGTTGTAAAACCAATACTCATTTTCTTTCAATTTACCTCTCTTGCGAAAAACCATGATCTTTGTTTTTTCTTCATTGACCTGTAAGCCCCACTTATTACAATAGTCGTAAAGATTTTCGAGCTGACTTTGAAGTTCATGTGGTGATTTTGCGAAACCTCGGTTGACAATTTTTCGATTTCATATCGGATTTTGTTTCGCGATATATTCAATAGTTTTTGGTACATAACGTTCTAAACATGCCTAGTGCAGGTTTTTAACGCGACGCTGTGCAACGAATCTACGGGTTTAAAATTCTATAGCGTGCGTTAAAGTTTTCTAAAAACTTTGAATGAAGTTTAAGAATTAATCAAATAAACTCGATTTTAATATTTTATAAAAATTCGTATATTTTTAAAGATAATGACCTCAATTAAACTGGCGATTTTCGGCCAAAATGACGTTCAAATTTACGCGCAAAACGGCACGTTTTATGAATTTACGAAAAACCTGCTGATTGAATTTCCCCGCTGGTGATCACAAGGAGACTTTATGATAAAGGCGGAAAAGTCATAAATGTTACAGTGAAATATCCGTGCTTTTACAATGCAATGTTTGACGACGTAATCACTGACTATGGGTTTGAGATTTTTTGTATTTGTAATGTACATTTGTTTCAAGAAAGTTGGCTAGGTTTAAGGCTCTGGACAATAAACAGATCTAGTCGAATAATCTAAAATTTCTAGTACAGAAACCGTATGATCACCTAGCGATTGTCGTACAATGGTCAAAATGCTTTTTTTTTAAACGTTTCTGAGACCACACGATTTAATCAACACATCCGCCATGGGAAATTACATCGTGCGATGTTAAAATTATATTCTAAAAACATATCTGTCAATCGAACGACTCGGACGAAAATGGAAACTGGAAACTAGGCTTTAATTTTGGTTACTAGTTTATCAATATAAGGCTACTTTTAAGTGGCATGTGGAGCCTATGGCCCTGTTAACTCTCACGGCTTTCGCATTGTGACCATATTTTCCTGTCTCATCCAAAGGTTCTCTCGAGGTCACTGCAAGGAGACGATTGAAGTCGTACGAATTTCCACACAAAAACCGAACGGACATCTGAACAACATTTGTTTAAGGATGACGAACAAGAGGGCCATAGTGCCCCTAAATCGCTCACCTGAGTTAACTGTCTTAGACCTGACCTCTTGACCTCATTTATGACAAATTTTCACCAGACAAAATTTTAAGAAATTTCTATTTATTTACAAAAAATGAAATGAAAAGTGGAACGTAAAATCTTAAAAATCGCGAAAAATATGGCGTTTCAGACCCGTTTTTCTATTTGAATGTGCACAGAAATTAAACGACTAGCTCGGGCATTCTTGGACTTTCTAGATGATTTTTTCGTAAAAATCGGCCGATTAATCCAGAATATATTTCTAAATACTGACTTTGGCGGGTCGAAAAGGGGTTGGCCCCTTAATGACGTCACAACATTAAATGAACGAGCTTCGGATCTTTTTCATTGAGAGTAAGCTTATGCCCGCATTTAAGAAAGTCGAAAATTCGACAATGTTGTCTGTCCGCAGTACATTGGGTAGACGCTGTAGTGACAAGCCTAACCTCTGTTTAATCAAACGTTTCGTTTTGAAACTTGGTGTGTGTGTTTATCAACACAAGAGCTTTCCATGTTATCAAGGGCGATTACTGTGGAAGCGTTTCTGTAAGAATTGTGCCACCCATTTGATTTAGAATTTTTCGCATTATTCAGCACCTGAAACGCACTTTGGCACCAGAAAAGCTAGTGTGATTTAGACGTTCCGAAATACGACGACAAAATGCGTCGCCGGCGTTTTTTTTTTTTTTTTTTTTTTTTTTTTGTTGAATCGTTAACTAAATCGACGACTTGTCTGATCGGTGGATCGGCCGATTCTATTCTGTGTTTTATCTTCAAATATAATCTGCGACGTCTTTTAGATTTGTGGATGACTATACTGTATCGAAGACTAATTGCCGGCTACGGCTGATACAAATCTTAGACGTCTTTTTTTACCTTTTCACTTACACTTGGTATCAGAGACTGACAAGTCGACGATATCTCTGCGGCGTATCGCAAGCACGATATGTTTGATCGACCATGATTTCTGTATCATCACTGGACAAAGAAATAAGACATCGTCACGTCGGTCAGGTTTTAAGTGATTGCAAAGTAAATATTTTGTCTTGCAACAGGTAGTGCCCGGCAGGCGTTATTTTTTACTAATCGCCCGGGAAAATAAAACCAAAGGCCTGTGTTTCGAATCCCAAATGAAACAGAAATTTTCAGGGATATTTGCTATCTTAGGGGTGAACTTGTAAGAAACCCACATATTCTCAGAGAATGGAGGGACCAAAAACCTTAAAATCATAACTAAGGTCCATCAATATTTGGTTGCTTAGTAATTATTTCAATGGCAAGGTTACCTTGCATCTTGTATGTACTCGTGCCCGCGATCAAGGCATTTTATGTTACATCATATGATTTCGACTTACTCTGCCGTCAGTTTAGGTCTAATTATGAAAAGCTACTTAGCAATTGCTAAAATACATGTCCTTTTTTAAGTAGGTCGGATAGGTATCAGAAAGGTTGCATTATTTTTTGAATGACCTCGTAGCAACCTGATCACATCCAATCTTTACATGGCCGATGCACGACCAGTAAGATTTTTACCCGATCGGATGCACGATGGCTTCCCGGGATTTTTTTTACATGTAAAAAAAGTAGATAAGGTATCCTTAGCAATACCGATCAAGTTCGATTTTCTGAGCACTTCCGATCACTCATGCCGAAGAGCTCGATCAGTACTCGATGTGATCGTCAGTGGGGACCTACAGTTAGTTACATCGTGAAATTGACATTCACATCAATCAAATTTATTTTAAAATCGATCACTCAGCGCTCCATTCATCTATTCCAAACACTCACTCAACCATTCACAAATGTTCAAACCCATTGAAAAATATATATAATCAACAACGTCATTCAATAAAATTTCGAAACAGAAAAATCGCGATATCACTAACAGTATTCAAATTGTTAGCTTCTCATAGGTTTTTGAAGAAATAGGAAGCTATGTATAGAACTTGTATGTATATTTTATCAAAGGGAGGTAATCAATTTCGCTAATTATGTTCATCCTGAACAAAATTTGCGATATAGGATTACCTCCCATTACATTCACTCAAAACTCGCTCCACACACTCATTTAATTTTATTCCAAAACCATTCACCTTGTCAATTTCACGATGTTGTTACCTGAACCAATATTTGCATACTATACGCGTTGTTTAAATCTACTTAACTCCATCGTCCTTTACAGTGTACGAGGTATCTTGACTAAAAGTTGTGCAAATCGTAGATGGATATCTAAACTCCCATTAAAGCTGCAAATACGCTGTTTAGTTGACTTACCGAAATTATATATTTAATCAAACATTTAATTCACATCGTCGATTGGTGACAAAACCGTGAAACTACATCTTTATAGTTAAGATTGTATGAACACCATAAAGGCAATATTTTCCCCGGTGTTCCATGATCAATTCTAAACAAGAGTGCCGTTGTCAAAATATACGCCGCCACAAAATCTCTTTCTACAATAGGAAGTTGTAGAATTGTAAGAGTTAGAATTTGAATCAGTTGATGTATCTTGAAACTTTAGTGAGGAATGGTTGTTACACACCTATAATGTTCATTGCTGTAAGACACATCCCAAATTAGCAAATTACTGTTTATCTGAAAGCGTTCAATGGACTGGAACCAACCTCGAACTTGTTCTGTAACTCATTGGTGTGGGCTAACATATCGAAAATTAACTCAATTTCTCCAAAGATTTAGAAAAAAAATCCAGAAACTTGAATTTCCTGGAAAAGTTCAAAGTCATGCATCCTAATCTTCCGAAAATATCAATGGACCGGAACCAAACTCCACCTTATTTTGTAACTCTTTGATGTGGACTCTCACACCATCAATTATCTCAATATCTCCAGGGATTAAGAAAAAATTCGGAAAACTTAGATTTCCTGGAAATTTTCTAAGACCAGAACACTAAAAATCATCAATGGACCGGATCCAAACCCGAACTTTTTCTGTAATTCATTGATACGGGCTCACACACCAAAAATTAGCTCAATATCTTAAAAGTATAGAAAAAGAAAGTCTGGAAAACTGAAATTTCCTAGTAATTTTCTAGAACCAGCATCCGTATCTTTCTGAAAAAACCAATAGACCGGAACCAAACTCGAACTTTTTCTGTAACTCATTTATGCGGGCTCACAAACTAAAGATAAGCTCAATATCTCCAAGGGTATAGAAAAAAGTCCGAAAAACTGAAATTTCCCTTTACTTTTCTTAGTCCAACATCCGTATTCGCGTAAAAAAACAATGGACCGGAACCATTTTAAAATGTGCGCTTTGTCGGGTGACTTTGATTATTTTGTGAAAGTTTCATCAAAATCGGCCAAAAATTGAAGAAGAAGATGCGTTCAAGATTTTGACGTACGGACGGACGCTCTGACATCAGGACAGACGGACGGCCGAAGATTATCATACAAATATACGACCATCTCCGATGGCTAATTAAAAACGATCATATTGAACATATTGAACTGTTATAATCATTGTTTTATCAAATTACAGACAAAAATATTGTTTGAATGATAGATATCATATGTATGGGTAACCGTCACAACCATGACCTCACGGTTATCCATCATTGGAGATTCGTTACGGATGGTCGTAACGAATTTCACAATGATGGATAGCAGTCATATCAAGAAAAAATAAACCCTCCCTATTTTGGGACTGAAGTGCCACCTGGTAGTGAATACAAAATGAGAATCACCTTATCATAAATTCTACAAATCGATGGGAGTCCGTCACAAAATTTGTTACGGCCAGCCGAAAGTCCCCCGACTGGAAATGTGCATGGGCAGAGAAGAAATGTATGTGAACAGTGTTCTCCACTGATAGGAGTTAACATGAAAAAGTGATACCGTTAAAAGATCGGGCTTGCATGTAGGATGTCTTAATCGTATGAATAGATGTGATAAACGTTTGTAGAACATAATATCAATAAATAATTTAAATTAAATAAAATATAAAATAATATAAATTTGATGTATATTAAAAACACCCCGATTTTTTTATATTCGAACTGTTTGGAACTACTATTAAACGCCATTTTGGAACCCTAGTATCACAAGCCTGACTCATGATCAGAAGTGTCGAGGTTTAACTCTGTTTAACCACTGACATTTTTATAGAAATATTTAACATCACGATGACTTGTTAGGAAGAGCTGTGTGGAATGGGAGACACTGCATTCAATTATATTAATTGATAAGTCTGTGTGAAGCTCTGTGTTGTCAGTCCTGTTCTGCCCCGTACTTTAAAATCCATTCGGAACACCACTCGGCCAATCTCACGATCAACCTCGGATGTACACAGACGGACATTTTTTAAAAAGTACGGGAAAGTCTTGGAAAAACTCGATGATGTCAGTTAAAATGGCGTTAGCCCTCGAAACTTTGAGTGAAAATACTCGTTTAGGTCACTGACGTGAAACCATCGTATCCTGGTATAAGTATCTGTAGATTCTAAATTAACGGCTGTAAATTCTTAATTTTTGAGAATGCCAAATCATTCTCAAAAATTAAGATTTTTTCAGCCGTTATTTACTGTAAAAATATCAATCTAAAGAAAGCGCCGGTTGTTTCTGCGCTAGTTTTTCTTACACTGTTTCCGCCTAACAAAATGCACAATTTTGTTACATACCCATCCGCCTTACATACATCCGAGGTCTGTTTCAGTTTACGGAAATGACAGAGTTATGTTTTGAATGTTTAAAACCTTACCAAGAACACATTCTATTGACTAGGTATTGTTTCTATTTGATCCGAGTTCTTCTGTTGCAAGCTTGTTCAATAATGGCGATCGTTTCGGACTAAGTCAAGATAAATAGATTTACATTATAAGCGTATCTTCCTTAAACGATCTGGAAGAGAAGCACACGGTGTGTATATATACTTTGTATATTTTGTATTGTTTCGTTTCAGATGCAAATTAGATATACAACTGTGTATCCGCAGTCACTGTACTGTTCTAATTGTTATTGACCTAGTAAACCTTCTGAATATTGTCCTACATGTTGGTTCATGTCCACTATCAAGTAGATCCCACGAGACCATCTGGTCACATAAAGACAATCAGTCAATGTCAATGACAATGCCATATTTCAAATATCATTCAATATAGACATAATATCTTTTTACATTTTGTAATAACATTTGGATGATACGTGATATAGTCTTGAACTCTTCATATTTCACGTGTGTATTGCTTTCGACAATACCTTTCTGTGGCTACCAACACTAGGGCCACTGTCAATTTCTCAAGGTCATATTTACGTAAAATTTAAAGTTTAAAATTGACCAACCAAAGATTCTGACAGAGTAGTGACATAGCCTTCATTGTCATATTTATTTTACTCGAATACGCTATTGTCACTTTTGATTACACTACATTTGTTTACCATCGACGAGTCAGAATAGCGAATTCTACTTACATTTCTAGTGACAAGATTTTTTAGTGTTTACCAAGGTCAAGGTCAAAGCCACATCTTAATCTTCGCATTAATAAGACTTTTTCACAATTGCCATATATCTTTTGAGTGGTAAATGCTTAATATTCCTTGTGTTTCATATGAATTTATTTGGTACTACCTTCTTCTAGATCATCTATTAAGGTAATCACTGTAAGGAAATCTACTTTAAACGGTTAAATTCCCGCGCTATTCTTTCAAAATAGATAATACAGGTTCAAACCATACCCTAAAAACAAGAGCACCGCCTACGGGTGCCTACGCTCGGCTGTCGAGTGCTGGATGGTGGGAAAAAATCTAAGTCGAAAAAGGGGCATAATTTGCACAAAATGCATCAAGAGTTATCCCCCGTTATGGTATAGGTTGCTCTTTTGGTGGGAAACATGTGTGCCAAGTTTCAAGTGAATGCCTTCAGTACAACCAGAGATATAACAAAATGTCAAAGTTTGCGCACGACGACGACGACAACGACGATGACGACAACAACGACAACGACGACGACACGGAGGCTATAGCAATACCTCGGGTTTTCTCCGAAAACAGCCAAGCTAATAATACAAATTACCTTTCAAATCAAACGTATTTCTTGTTCGTATGGTTTACTCATTCATGTACTTTTAAAGTTGAAAAGGAGGGATCATGTTCAATTCCTATCATATGCTTATTTAAATATGCCCGATAAACCTTTGGTAATGGACTCAACGCCTACGTCAGAGCCCAATTTTGAAAATACACCTTTAGAGAAGACATCTATATATGTTAACGGAGTCATCTACTGATAGTAGTAAACATATTAAAATGATACGGCCTGCACGTGGGATGACATTATCGCATAAAAGATGTGATAAGCTTTTGTAAACACAATGTTAAACATAACACAAAAAAACATTGTTGTAAAATAAAGCAATCCCGATTTTTTATATTCTAACTGTTGGTTACTACTTTTAACGCCATTTTGGAACCCTAGAAGCACTGGACTGGCCCAGGATCAGTGTCATGTTAAAAAGGTTAACATGACGTCACTATACTTGTATTTTCATAACTGAGCTCTGACGTAGGCGTTGATTTCATTACCATAGGTTTATCGAGTTTACTTAAAAAGTAAATGCTAGGAATTGAACATGATCCCTTTTACAATTATGAAAGTACATGTATGAGTAAACATTGCGATTTGAGACAAGCAACAACTTTCGTTTGAAGGGTAAGTTGTTACTTTTTTAATGTGTAGTTTTGCTATTCATCTATTTCGACTAAATGTCACGGGAATTTAACCGTTAAAAGTAGATTTCAAGGCTCACCGCGCAAAATCTACCTGTAGATGTTATAAACTTTTGTAAGACACCGTGTCAAACATAACAAAAGAAAATTTGATGTAAAATGAAGGCATCCCTATTATTTTATATTCGAACTGTTGGGCACTACTTTCAACGCCACTTTGGATTCCTAGTATCACCGGCCTGATACAGGATCAGAAGTATCGAGGTTTAAAGGTAAAAATCGCATTATTAAAGTCGAAACCGAGGTCATTCGAATGGGATTCGGGTTAACTAGGATCGATACCGAGTTCCTTATTAACTTACCCATTGTAGAAAAACAGGAGCCATAGCACGTGATCGTATAGTTTATTTACAGATTATAATAAACAGCATATTTACAAGTGGACAGAGTGGGACCCATAAATAAAACGACGTAGCTAGAATCCCATCTCTCCTTTTCTGTACTTAACTTTCCCTATTTATATATCGAGGGGTTAGTCCAAGACTGTACTTAGTGTATATACATTGTATATACACTCAGTACCTTCTTGCAATAAACCCTCGAATTATGTACTAATCAAATCATGATCCTCATTGATAGGTGTAACAAGTGCAAAATACCTTGAGCGCAGAACACTTTCATTTTCCGCCTCGCAAGGCACTGTAAAGGTGAAAGAGACAAAGTCATTTTATGACACCACGCTTTGATTGAAATGTTGATCATTGTGAACGGCTCCGAAGTGTTTTTGAACCATTTCTTAGTGTTATTGAGCGTTGTGAGTGAGTGTTTTTAGCATAGATACTTCACAACTTTTAGGCTTCTCCTAAAATCATCTCCTTATTCAAGAGTTATTGTACATTTTACCCAACCACAAACTAACCACAGAATTTACTGCTACTTACTCCCCAGGTCGTAACATTTTCCATAATCCATTGGCAATAATTTTGACTGACTCATTGATCATAGTAATACGCGAAGCATAAACAATCGGGTTGATTCCTGAATTAATTATAAAAAATGTATTCACGATATACATCAAAGTCGGATTAGCTTCAGAATTACTCCCTGAGAGGAACAAAGCCACACTTAAAGGCAATGTAAATAAAATAAATAAAACCAAAAGGATACCAATTGTCACGATGGCTTGCTTTTGGTATTTAACTGCGGATGGTGATGCTTGGCCTAGATTCGTTGTCGTAACGTTTAATGTTGAAGCCATAGTTTGGATCTGCGTCATTCTGGAGATCACCGTTGCAGTCTCTATTTTCGATCGGCCCGCAGTATCTTCATGCTTTGTATAAGTGATGTCATCATCTGGATTATTTAGTTTCGTTCGGAAATTTGATGCGGTTTGTTGCTGATTTAGATAATGTTCTTGGCCTATATTAATTCCTGTCACACATTTGGTTTTTAATTTGATGGTATTGTTTTGAGAACTCTGACAATCTGGTTTTATTTCGTCAGGGGTTTCATTGGTATGTTTATTTCTATTGTCTTGCTTCTTTTCATTCGAGGCATCGGTTGTCTGCTTCTGAGCACTTATGTTGCATTGCCTACCTGCCAAGTCACCTTTTGCAGTATTTCGACAGTTTTGAGGGTTTTCTATATCCCTGGCAATTCCTTTAACGTTTGATACAGAATGCAGCTTGTTTGTGCCATTTTCTGGGACCGCAGCTACCATGACTGGAGCAATTTGTGTCACCTTTTTCCGAGTTCTCAGCCATAATTTCATTGCCGATGTGAAATATAGAAGTATTGTTAAACATTGGGTAACAAAGTAAAAAGAAAACGTGTAAGTCAAGAATCGTCCGACATTCGCTCCAAATATAGCATCAGCCCGGAAGGCAATGAATTCAACACGAAACGAGCTCCAGATGGCAAAGGGTATAGAAAATATAACGAATGGCAGACTCCATGATGCAATAACTATAATTTTCGAGTATAGTTTTTCATTGAATGTGCTGCTATGTGTGGTTTGGCTTGTAACTTTGAAGTTTCTAAGGAGACAAATACCAAGAACATGAAACAAACTAACGATTCCTGTAGAAAAACATACTAATATCGCCGCGGAACACACAAAGCCGTAAAGCCTGCCTTCAGCCAACTCACGAATATAGAAAGGTACTGATGTGAAGCCCACAAGAAGATCGCTGATGGACATGCTGATGGTCAGTTGACTGAAGCTGGTCCAGGGTTTACGTCGGTTTCTATAGAAGCAGGCAATTATGACTGTGTTTGCCCCCACCGTCCATAATGAACAAATGGTTTGAAGGACTAGAAGACCAGGGTTTAAAGGCGTCCAATCAGGATCAGCTCTCGGTGATGTCGTGTTTAAATTCATCTGTTGAAATATAAAATAAAGATTAAAAATGCCACCCACCCCCAGTTGATACGCCGTCATGACGCAGTGATAGCGCGTCGACGGAGGCACTAATCCTTTAGTTTCTGACATAGGGGCGCATTAAGGGATATTTGTGGTTTAAAAGAATTCGGTTATACCAAGGCCTTAGATAGGCAAAAGACGGATATTAAGCCCTAAACTTTGAAAAATATTTTTTTCGTAATACGGTTTCTTACCTGGGTATATGACGATTTATTCCCGGCAGTAAAAAAGATGTCAACCCTCGCCTACAGCTCGGGTGACATCATTTTTTCAGCCGGGAATAAATCATCATATACCCCGGCAAGAAAACGTATAACTGATAATATCCCCGTTTGGATAAAATATAATGTAAAACATGGATTTTATCCAATCAGGTTTGTTGTTTCAATTGAAACAACACACCTGATTCGCTGAAAAAATATTCCGGTTAAAACTAATTTAACTTAAGGTTAACTTTTAAGTACCTGAGTTCGAGGATAAACTGTTGTTTAATGTTTTCCCGGAGATTTCTCGGTAGATTATCACCTATCGGGAACCCTCGGCCATACGACGGGACAGGCCCTGGGAATTATACGGGCGCAGCCATGAACGCGGCTCATTTCGCACGTGGTTTTTTATAACGTCACAAACATCAATGATCCCGCTAAGAATGACGTTGCACAAAACAAAATCGACGAAAGAAAACAAGTGGGCATGTTATAATTTGAAAATACAACGCAAGTTCTCCACAGATCGGAAAAATGTGATTTTCTTCCAGCGTATTAAAAAAACGAAGTACCACCAAAAGCCGATATGCCTGGAAATGACCCAAAATTACTACACTTACGCCCGAGATACTTTCCAGTTTACGGAATAGTCGAAACGAAGTTCTGATTAGATTCGACTTTTACGTATCTGAAAATTGCCTCGGACGTAATTGTGGTATTTTTAGATCGTTTTCTCGAGGTAATGCGGTTTCTTATATTTCTTTGGTCAATACTTGTTAATGTTTTCAAAACGTGTATGGAGATCTTTTTAATATTATAATTCGATGATGAAAACGCAATTAAATACTGCCTTTTTAATTGAAATTATTATATGCCAAGTTATAATCTTCTTTTGATTTTTTTTTTTTACTCAACGTCATATTGATGCCTATCGCACCACGTATGAAACGAGTCAAACGACGCACTTTCATGGCTGCGCCATTGTTATTCCGGGGCCTATTCCGTAGAATCGCCAAAGGTTCCCTCCCGATTTGGTAATTTTAAAACCAAATTACTGCAAAAAAACACCTAAGAATAAACTCGACTTTAGTTGGTTTCACCCGATTCGTCATCTAAGCGGGGCCAATTAATCCGATGACGCCATCCGATGCATTGTAACCACATGCAAAATGACGCACTTGATAAAGTTTATCCAGACACTGCCATTTCTTGCCGAATTTTGCACTAAGGTGGTAGAATTGTTGATGTTGTTGTTTTGTTTATTTACTTTTTAATAGATTGGTAGATCATCCATTTCAGTAATATCAAAAGGTATATATTTTCATCAACGTCCCTACCACTTATCAAATAACTGTTATTGTTCACACGAGTAATCAATCACCCAAAACAAACAATTATCCGCTTATAAACAATTGGTATTCTGCGTTATTAATGAACTGGCAGGGCGGGGCTTAGCCGTGACGTAATTTGGCGTGTTAACTTTAAAATATTTTGGGTTCATGAAAAAGTTAGTCGGCAATAATCGTGAACTCGTGCAAATTACTGTATCCTAAAACCAAAAGGATTCGCGTGCTCTTTATCTTTGATACTGACCCAAATGTCATATTTTAAATGGCCAGGAATAGCATTTAGGTGAAGGGGTATTGTAACGTTTAAAATATATCGTATTTTCAAAATGATTTAAACGACCGAAATAAACATTGGTATGAACGTATCTCATATTTTCCTGAAATTATAGTATAAAAAAGTTTTGGTGCTTTAAAGCAAACTTTGAGTAGTATATTATAATAGATATTACCAAAAAATCGCATCTACAGCCCTTTCATCCATGTTTCTTTGAAACTGTTTCATTAGTTTTGCCAAAAAAAAACCTTTTAAAAAAATACAGAAAAAATTAGCTCCGCCCACAATAAATATTTCTTGAATTATCTAAAAAGAAGCTAACCTAATTAATATATCTGCCCATTACAGATGAAATTCGCCCATTGGTCTAGGTTCAAAGCTCGCACGGCGGACACACCGCCAAAATCAGTAGAGCTAAAACTGATTTAATACTTTTTGTGGATTACCACGTACCAAATTCAGAGTTCAGTTGGACAATCCCAATTCTTTAACTAGGTATGTTTGTTTTAGAACGTTTTGTTGAACCTTTGGCCTCGCATACTTAAAAAGTAAATAGATCTGTTATTGGCATTATTATACTTCAGAGAGCTACTCTGTTAGTAAAAATATGCTCGACGGTATCAAATAAGCACGTCATTCAGGGAACTTTATTAGGTTTAATTGAACGTTCAATAGTTCAACGATTTCTGCTGCGTGGTTAATGAACAGATCGCTGATGTCTTGCAAAATCAATTGGCAAATTGATACACCGACTTTAGATCAGACGATTTTCTTTGACCCCCCCCCCCCCCCCCTCCGATATGAAACGTCTTTTTGTCGGAAACATTTTCGTATATGGGCGACTTAGGAGACAGAACTACAGTTTAAAGAAGCCGTAGCTATTACTTAGTTTAGGTCCCAATTCAACGTTTTGTGTTTAACTTATGCACGTGAATTTACTAATATTGTATATATTGTAGGTAAATGACGTTTTAAGATCTGAAATGTGTGGTGACGAGGGCCAAGGGTTGAACCAGTTATCCGCTTACGCTCTGGAATAGGATGACCAAACGGTGCGAACTGTATATGCCAATTTTGTCCCGCTTTTAACGTGCACTTGCGTGCATGCGGGGTATAATTGGCAATCAGTTGGAACCGTTTTCTCATCCTGAACGCAGGGCTGGATACTGCCCTGCGTTCAGGATTACCGAACGTCCCAAACAGTTTTCCAATTATATCCCGCTTTGCACGCAAGCGCACGTGCGAAGCTGGGTAAGATTGGGAGATGTTTGCAACGTTCGATTCCTGAACGCAGTGCTGTTGTGAAAGCTTTCTTTTTCTTTAACTATTTTATCGCAGATTATTTTGTTATAAAAACCTTTCCCCGACCCCTTTTTAGTATTATTTAAATAATTGAGGTATGAAACTTAAAATCAAATCAAATTGGACATAAAAACAAAGTAGAGTCGCACATACATTCAACTATGATTAGGTTTTTAGTTTCTTACCTCCATATATATAAAACGTATTGTTTTCATTTCTTATATTTAAATATTATCGTGCCAGAAAAGTAAAAATTTTAGCGTTGTTAGAAAAATTTCTTTGGGACTACTTATTCATTCATATATATATATATTTTTTTTTTTTTTTTTTTTTTTTTTTTTTGATGTAGTTGTTGACTTTAGATTTTTGTATTCATTTTTAAGTGTTTTTTAATTGTTTGAGGGAGTGTTTGGAATGAATGAATGAATGAATGGAGCGATAAGTGAGCGATTTAGAACGGTATAGATTGAGACGAACGTCAATTCCACGATGTAACTAACTGTACCAGAAAGAACACTAGGTTACAGAAGCTAACTTACTCCCGCTCGCGAACATCAGCCCGTTAGTTCTAATTTAACAAAATTAACGATATTTCAATACCTTCCAAGATGTAAGTACTTTTTATACAAAAGGATATGTAAGCTTTCGAAATAAACCACAACTAATGAATAGCGATTTGGATGAACTTGCAGAGCATTGTGAACGATTCTGTGATATTTTCGAATAGTTTTGAAGCATTTCTGAAGGATCTGGGTAAGTGTTTAGAATGAATGACTGAACGAATGACTGAATGACTGAATGAGTAAATGAGTGAATCAATCAATCAATTAATCAATCAATCATTCAATCAATCAATTAATCAATCAATCATCAATCAATCAATCAATCAATCAATAGAGCTTTTAGAGAGAGAATTAGAATTGTTTTGAACTGGGTGAATGTCAATTTTATCATGTTTCCCTTTTGAAATCGACCTTTTACGAGTTTAACACAAGTTGCCACTAGACAATCATTCTTTTTCTACACAACAATTGTGTGGTATGACGTCGCGCACGCACCACGCACGCATTTTGTAACGTCGTATTGCCTTTTAGACGTAATGACATAGCATTTTTTCGATCGCTTCTTGTTTATCGCATGTGTATTTATTTTTCGTTACTTTTTTTGTTTGTTTGAATGAGGTTTTTACGCCGCTTTCAACATTATTTCAGACATAGCAGTTAGGTCATCAGCACCTAACAATGGATTTCTGGTATTTCTCACACCAGTACTACCATCACATACTTTCCCATTCTCCAGCTGCTATTCCAAATAGGTCTACGATTATCAACTCATTGGTGGCAGACAAATGGTAAGAAAGGATGAGTGCCGCCATCGGGGATCGAACCCGGGACCTCTAGATTGACAGCCCGACGCTTTTTGATAACTATAAAAATAATAATATCTAAGAAGACAGAATTAACCTTTTTTGATGGAAGTAATTTTATTATCAATCGGATTAAATCATTTTGTCTTGGATTGCTGAAAAGGGACAGACTGCGATGTAATTACATGTATGTTAAACGTTAAAAAATAATACGTTTCTGAAAAGTATGGTCACACAAACAAATTTAAATATTTCTAATATTTGTAAACGTATTTCTACACATTTTTTGCCGGCGAAAACATTATATTTCAAAAATGTAGAATGATATATCCTTATCATTTTGATGATGCAGTGCGGAATCAACATTTGAAAACTGGCAATAAAATTTGAGTGTTGAAGAGATTGTGTCTACACACATTTTCTTTCTTTATTTTTTTTGTATGTGGCGTAAATTATTTTTAATCTCATTAACAATTAATAGAAAAGAAATAATATTTTTGTTTTGAAATTTCTAAAAATTCCATCTTTTAGTAAAGATATTGAGAAAACTTTGCTTTTTTACTACCGATTTTTCGCTAAAATTTGAAGATATACAACTTTTGCATTGTTAAATAAATAATCTCTACCAATAGTTTATTATTTCACTAGCTGCGATTTTGACTAATAGCATGATGCCACATCTCTTAAGAGATGGAGAGAGTATTTACCATTTTCATGGAGGAATGAAACTAAAAACCTAATCACACTGTGTGTATGAATACACGAAGCGGATTAAGACTCACATGTGGTGTGATTTGATTGTTAGTTTCATCCTCCAATGAATATGATAAATACTTTCTTCATATCTTGTTCCTCAATATTCTGAAGTTGGAAATGTCCAGATTTCTTAAAGAAAGAAAAATGTATTTTGGGACAATTTTGTGTGGAAGCTTACAAAATATTTGCGTACCTAAAATTGTTTTTGTTTGGGAATGAAACAAAATTTCCAGCCAATTAGAATGCACAGATTTTGGTAAATTATTTACAAATGTTAAGATTCTCCACCCTTTTTCATAAACTATTTTACGCATTTTTGAGTCTAAAGATATCTACCAACACATAATTTGTGACGTTTTACAGACGTTACTAAAGTTTGGAGACAAAAGAAACTTTATCAAACGGAAATTCGATTTTCATCAATTTATCTAACAAATATACTTTAAAAGTATGTTTTCTTGTCGTTCGTTTGGTACAATTGACATAGACATTGACCTACAGGTTACGAAGAAATAGCAGTTGGAACTTAACGGGAGACAGTTAGCGACGTTTATCTAAAACCAGCTGCCGTGAATTTTCCTTAATAACAAAATTTTGATTAAATAAAAAACAAGTCATTTCTTTTTTTTTTCATGAAAATCAACAAAACTATAAAGACAAACAACAATTGTTTCCACTTTTTAAGAAAAGAAAAAAATAGGTGGAAGATAATACAGTTAAACTTGTTTTAAGCGACCACTAACGGGACAACAAAAAAGCGGTCGTTAAATAAAATGGCCGCTTAATACACGATTTGTTTACAAATACGTACCATACTTCTTGATTGAAAATGCATATTATTGCGATTTTCTCAACAATCCTCATGGCTATGTTATTAAAACTCAATAGAATCGTCTCATTGAGACGATTCTGGTGAGTTTTAAAAACATAGGAATCGTTTGTGATAATTTTTAGATTAACAGAATTACCTTTTAAGATATTTAGATTTAAAGAAGGGGATTTTGAAAACGGTCGCTAAATGAAAATGGTCGCTTAACAGACGTGGTCGCTCGAGCAAGATTGACTGTATTTCTTACAATGACCAGAGAGACGATGTATAATTTAAGACTAATGTTAAATATTGAAATGTATTTAGTATTTCTTTTTTCATAATTTTATAAATAATTTATTTCTTAATTTATTTATTCGCCCATTCATTTACTTATTTATTCATTTATTTATTACATATATGAATATATTATCTTATATTAATTTATCCTATCTTTTTTTTTTTTTTTTTTTTTTTTTCATTCATTCGTTTTTTTTAATTATCTTATCATTTATATTATTCATATATTCAGTCATTTTAATACAAAAAATATATATTACCTTTTTGTGCAATTGAGTGCCAAACATCAACGTTGTAGTCAAGTCCAATTTAGTTTTTGCGTTTCGCAAATTCCATACAAGTTCTTTTCGTCATTTCAGATGGACAGGTTACTATGGGAACCAAAAAAATGATTCATAATTTTAGCTTTTGATTCTAGCCATTTATTTGCTCTGAATTTGTACATACTACCCCTTTTAATTTTCGTTAATAGTAGGGTCTAAACTTTTCATTAGTACACAAAAAATAAGACTTTTCTAAAATGCGTTCTTATTACTTAGTGCTCGGTGCTGATAAAAGAATTTTGACATTTTATTTAACTACAGTAGAACTTGTTTTAAGCGACCACTAACAGGGCCATCGTAAAGTGGTCGTTAAAGGAAATGACCGCTTAATACACGTTTTGTTTACAAAAAAGAAGCATACCTTTTGATTTAATACACATATTATTCCGAAATTGTCAATAATCCTATGTTGTTAAAACTCTATAGAATCGTCTCATTGAGACGATTCTTGTGAGTTTTAACAAAATATGATTCATTTGATGATTTATTAACCAACTCTAAAACTACTTTTTAAGATATTTTGATTTAAATAAGGGATTTTGAAAACCGTCGTTTAAAAAAAAATGGTCGCTTAAAAGACGTGGTCGCTCGAGCAAGATTAACTGTATATGTGACCCGTCACTTGAAAAGGGACCATCCTGGTAGTGTGTAAAGAGGCGACCCCATGACGGAATGCGCAGTCTGACTTGCGTCAAATTTTTTGCAACTGACTTATTTGCTGAATCTAAAATGATAAATCTTCCTTCCTGTGAAAAATGTTTTGAAATGCTACCTCTGGTTGTCCTGTTCCAGAATCGATCTCTTTTTCAAATATGTGTCCCGTCAGGCGAGGAGTGACTATCTGGGAACTCTGTGCAAAAAAATATTTGAAAAAGAGATAGGGTTCAGCATAGGTCAACCAGAGGTCGCATTTCAAAATTCTTTCAATGGAAGGGTCGACACTTTACGCACTATCCATATGGTCCCTTTTCGCGTGACGGGTCACATATTGATTTTACGCATTTCCCAGATGGTCCCTTTTCGCGTGACGGTCAGACAAAAATGGGCCATCTGGACAATGCGTAGTATCGAAGCTAGCCAGACTGCACGGAATGTAAAGCCTGACTAGTGTCCAATATTTTCGGACATGGCTGCTTTTCCTAGATCCAGAAATATCACGCTCTCATCATGTATGAGAATTTTTAAAATGCGACCTAAAGCTGGACTCTTCTATAACCGTTTTTTTTTTTTTTTTTTTTTCAAATACTTATTTTACTGAGTTCTCAGATAGTCGTGTTTTTGTATTTATTTTTTTTTTGTTTGTTTTGTTTTGTTTTGTTCCTTTTTTTTTTTTTTTTTTTTTTGCGTGACGCGACATATTGGTTATCCGTCACGCAAAAAGGGACCATCTGGGAACCCCGTGAAATATATATTTGAAAAAGAGATTGATTCTAGTACAGGACAACCAGAGGTCGCAGTTAAAATATAATTTCACTGGAAGGTAGAATGAACATTCTAGATTCAGAACATAAGCACACTGTGAAAAGTTTCGACCCTAGTCAGTCTGCGCAAACCGCGCAGTCTGACTAGGGTCGACATTTTACACACTACCCAGATGATCCCTTTTCGCGTGACGGGACATATGTGTTTTGTTAGTTTACAATTTCGACCAAAACTTATTTTTTATTCTCCATCTTCGCATCTACATCTTAATTGAGTTGTGTGATTATAAAAACGATTCCACATCATCACCCGTTTAAATCTCGGATCAGCTTGTGCATCCGCGCATTTTCAATTCTTCTCTGTGCTCACTGTATGAAAGATAAAGGATTTAAAGATTGTTTTAATTAAAGCGAGCAGCTCACGTATATCGTTCAAGTTTAGCACACATGTGCCTGTTCAACGTCCTTGCCGTTTGCGTTAGAAGCGGGTATTTTGGTGGTGAAAGTGTTAATGAAAATGTTGTGTCCTTAATACAAGTCTCGATTCTACATTTACAAATATCTGACTTGAGATGCGATTTGCGTCATGATAATTTGAAAACAATAAGAATTAAATCCAAATTTAGGAAAAATTAATCAAACTTATTTTTCACATAAGCTGTAGGCCGTCTCTCTCCCTGAATATACAGACAAGAAGGGCTATTGTCAGTTTAAATCATTATTTCTCATAAAAATCCTATGTTGTGGGTTCTCATTTGAAACATATCGCCGCGGCGATTCCAAAAACTACACACAATATAGTAATTGTGTAAGTATTGTTGAAATAATTGAAATTGAAATAAAAAACATTCCTTCTATGTGCATTTCGAATATATCTATAAATGTTGTGACGATTTACAATCATAAATCTTGACGTTTTAAAGCAGTGACTAGCTATTGAAAATGCTTTTAAGCCAAGTGCTTTGCTTAATTGTATAGATATTATTTTTTTCAATAGGACTATACATCGATGACTAAGTGCAACACTATTGTAAGTGCCTATATATTAATAGGCACTTACAATAGTGTTTCACTAACCTCTTAATAAATTCATCTCAATCTAAAGCCAATTCTAACCATCATAGACAGTGGCAAATCCGGGGGGGGAGTCAAACAAATCCCCCTCTGAGGACTATATATGTAATACATACTTAGAGTTTTGTATGAAAAAAATAACTAACGAGGCTGGGAGATTTGATCATTGCCGAGGCTCTGTATGCCGAGACAATTATCAATTCTCACGACCTCGTTAGATATTTTTTTCATACAATACACTAAGTTCGTATTATATTTATCTTATAACCTCTATTTGTCCTGTTTTCGTTGATCTTTCTAACTGAAATGCAAGTTTCTAAAAAATAACCGCATTATATCCTTGTTCTAAATGACTATGTAATAACATAAAAAATATCATACGGGATGTTATCACACTGATATTTGTGTAGTTATAAGATAAATTTCATTATGAAGGGGAATTTAATCACAATTGGGTAAAAGTAGGATTATGATCCCACAATGTATGGGATAGATATGCACCTTCTGGGATCATTGATTAATTGAATGGAGTTTTACGCCACTTTCAACATTTTTTTCAGTTATATCGCGGTGGCTGGAGCGCCTAACAATGGATTCCTGGTTTTTCATTCACCGATACTACCATCACATCCTTTCCGAGCCTCCAGCTGCTATCACATAGGTCTGCGATTATCAACCCATTGGTGAGAGACAAATAGTCGAGAAGAATGAGTACCGCCGTCGGGGATCGAACCCGGGACCTCTAGACTGACATTCCGACGCGCTACCAACTGCGCTATGGCGGTGGCCCTTCGCGGATCAACTTCAGAAATAAATTGAAGATTGAGCTTCAAATCTTTTCTGCGGTTGATTTCCAGTAGACTGCAGCCCTGCAAAATCTTCGTCCATTTAAACCCTGTCGGTATTTGTATTTGAAAAGCCTCTACATGAATCTTAGATCCACCATTGCTAGAGAGCAGTAAGGCCAATTGTTTCAACCATTCAATATCAGCTCGTAAAGAAATTGTCTTAATACCTTCTTCCTAATTTCTGTGCTTATTTTTCTCTTAAATTATAAAATTACGAGTGTAAAATTTCATACAAGACTAACTTATCGAAAATAATTGGACATCATTCGGAACATCACTCGGCCATTTCCGTAAACTGAAACATACATAGGATGTATGTAAGACGGACGGGTATGTAACACAATAGTGCATTTTGTTGGGCGGAAACAGTGTAAGAAAAACTAGCACTGTAGATTTATATCTTTTACAGTAAATAACGGCTGAAAAATCTTAATTTTTGAGAATGACGAATCATTCTCAAAAATTAAGATTTTTTCAGCCGTTATTTAAGAATCTAAGATATTTTTATTAGGATACATTGGTTTCACGTCAGTGACTTAAACAAGTAGCGTTGGCGACGCCGAATGTTTCCACTCAAAAGTTTCGAGGGCTTACGCCATTTAAACTGACGTCATCGAGTTTTTCCAAGGTTTTCCCGTAATTTTTAAAATAGCCCGTCTATGTACATCCGAGGTTCCGAATGAATTGGACATGTGCAATATTTACGGGCTAATCGGAGTCTTAACGTTGCGCGCATGAGTAATTATTGCTTATGTCACGCAATTACCCAAAAGTTCAATTGCGAACAAATATCCACAGCATTTCTCGCATTTTTAGCGAAATTTATAGATTGCGATGAGTGTACAAAATTTGATGTCATTTTTAATTAAGCGCGGCATTAAAAAGTGGAGGTATACGTATAATATAGAAAAATAGAGTCGTGGTATATGGGAAATAGACACGAGCTTCAGCGAGTGTCTATTTTCCATATACCGCGGCACGAGATTTTCTATCTAAATTAGACCACGCTTTACTAACATTGTCTGTATTTTTTACCCGAACCTCCGAAGAACAAAAAGAGTAAAACTCGCTTTGATAAATTACTGTGTAAAAATGCTGAAATTACTTATGAATCTTTTTCCGTTACTTATTGCAGATCTTTTGTATTTTTTGCAACTGTAGAAAGTCTTTTCGAAAAAAAAACCGCTCGTATACAATGCTCGTTATCTTTTTGAAATGACTTGGCGCGCAAAACCTGTTGAGATCCACGTGCACAACACACTACCATCGTATATCTGTAAATACATAGCTCAGAGTGGTATCTTTGAATTTTGAAATACTGTTCTCCGGATGGCTAATTCGCTTCAAGCGTGGTCTAACGTGACATCTCCAGGAGGTTGTAATAAAAGTAATTTAAACTTAACGCTAGATAAGAACATATATGGTATCATACATTCTCGGTTGGTGAGTATTTTAATACGTGAACAGCCTTGCAATGAGGATTACAAAACATTTGCAAACTATCGAAAACTAGACCTCGCTTTGCACTTGTAGAAACGCATGTAAATCGGGCAATCACTTCGTATAGTTAAAGCTAACGTTTTTCCTGAACGCCAGGCTTATGATACCTTTCAATAAGATGTTTTCACAATTACTGCTGCCTTCTGGGGTAACGGCGGAATCTATATAATCAACGTCTGATCCAAGAAGACCGGCCCTGTGTTCAGTATGACAAAACGGTGCAAACTGTTTGCCAATTTCATCCCGATTTGCACGTGCACTAATCGGCAAAATGATGTAAAATTGGCTAACAGTTAGCACCGTTTTTAAACTGAAAACGGGGCTGCCTTAGCCGTAAATACCATTACTTGTAAATATACAAGACATTGAAAGTCAAGTTATTATACTGATTACTCATAGATTCGAGACAATCATCAGATTAAAATCCGGCCTCACATATTCGCTGAAGCCATAGTTAATCGTGTACGAATGATTGGTGAAAAAACATGATGTTCTTTTTATAAAGGCCTTAAAATACATGAAATGGCTCTTTTGGCGTTCCATGCGTAACAGTGTTGTCATGTCGAATATAACCAGACCGAACATCGAAACTACATCATTGGAGAGGCTTCTACAATTTCGATATACATGTATACTATTGGCTAAAAGTTAAGCATATCGTATTCAAAATCACTTATGTAATGTATGGGACAAAAAAATGAAATCAATCTCCCTTGACTAAATTCAAAGTGAAATTTATTTCAAGACCAGATGCGTGACTATTTCATGAGTGAAATACGAGTAATTGGCACTTTTGCTCGCGATCGGTCAATTTCAGATAAAAAGAAAAACTATCGTAATTTAGCTTATTTACAACTTGTAAATAAGCTAAATTACGATAGTTTGTTTTTTTGCTGGAATTGACAGATCTATGTCCTCACTTCTTCATCTCCATTACGACAAACCGCCTCTGATATTTGTCTACAAAATACATTGTCACCGACACAAAGATAAAATCAAATCACTCGATGTCTATCTAAAAAGCGGAACTACAGCTTTCATATCTGAGGTTTCGAGGTTAAAGTTGCCCATTTATGGAAATAACTAAGCCAAGTGCAGTTTTGTCTAATTGATTGATTCGATTGGTTTATCTACTTTTCATTATTGGCACTAACGATCTATTTATTGGCGATACGTATAGAGAAGACAATCTGGAAATATGACATTTTGGTCGCTAAGGAATTCTATCTGTGTTTCTTGAAACATTTTCTGGTGAACATGCTATTAGAATGATAAAACATGTAGAGGCGTTGAAGGTAATTTACATTTATGGCTTGTGACGTTATATGTTGCTAATTAGTTATTCGGATAATTATTGGGGAACGTATAAACATAAAGGGCAAAAAAAACACAAAGATGGAATCGTGATACAGCCCTGATTTTAAATAGAATAGAAGGTTTAATCTCCTAGAAGACAATGCCCTGGCGATATTTATTTTTTTACAAAAGACTGACATCGAATAACAAACCCTTCGGAGATGCGTTTTTCAATGGAGATTTTTAAGACGTCAAATTATGACTCTTATTAAATCGAAACGAGGAAGCAAATATTGCTCAGCATAGGATTTCAAAGTGTAGCTTTCGTGACGTCGAATGATCCTTATTTCGAAAAAATGTTACTATTAAGACGACAAGTAAAGAGAAGACAATCTGGAAATATGACATTTTGGTCGCTAAGGAATTCTATCTGTGTTTCTTGAAACATTTTCTTGTGAACATGCTATTAGAATGATAAAACATGTAGAGGCGTTGAAGGTAATTTACATTTATGGCTTGTGACGTTATATGTTGCTAATTAGTTATTCGGATAATTATTGGGGAACGTATAAACATAAAGGGCAAAAAAAAACACAAAGATGGAATCGTGGTACAGCCCTGATTTTAAATAGAATAGAAGGTTTAATCTCCTAGAAGACAATGCCTTTACGATGTTTTTATTATAAAACACTGACATCAAAAAGCAAACCCTTCGAAGATGCGTTTTTCAATTAAGATTTTTAAGGCGCCAAATTAAGAATCTTATTAAATCGAAACGGGGAAGCAAATATTGCTCAGCATTCGATTTCAGAGTGTAGCTTTCGTGAAGTCGATTCATCCGAATTTCGAAATAAAAAGTTTCTTAAAACGACTCAAAACTTTTCTTTTTTTTTCATCTCGCTCCAAATAAGGTATTCCCGGACTTGATTATTGAAATCTGAAAGCTATGAGTGTGGACGTGTCCTTTGAAAAATCTCTCCCATCTCTATAAGAAAGTGACAAGACCTTGGGTAATGGATGGTATTACCTAATGACAGGCGACGATTACCTAACCGATTCTTTCGTATAAGATATTATTTGAGCCTGTGCATGAGACTTCCAACAATTTCAAATATGCGCAAAGCAAATACTCTGACCAGTCTGTGCATCCGCACAGTCTGACCAGAGTCTATACTATGCGTTTAGTAGATAGATAGGGTCTCATAGTATCTGTAGACCGGCGGGTAACTTTATATTTACAGTCTGTGGCTTTCTACGCTACTCAATGTGTGCAACTCACGAAAATTTCTAATTGTTGGAAATGTCACAGATAGGCTCATTTAATAATCTTTAAATAATGAAACAATCGCCTTTGGTATAAACGAGCCTGTGTGTGACATTTCAAAAAATTTATTCGTGTGATGCCAATTAACATTGAACAGCCGTGACGGCCACATAGCGTTTTAGAAATACATGTATTCTGCAAAATTGTGAGCAGATACTAATTAGAATCTATATTTTAAATGTGCAGTAAAGACCTTGGTCAGTCTTAATAGATTCACAGACTACCTGAGTACTGGCATTGTTAGAAATGTCACGATCAAGCCCTGCGTTTAGGATCACCAAACGATGTAAACAGTTCGGCAATTTCATCCCGCTTTGCAAGTGCACTTGCGTGCAAAGCGGGGTATAATTGGCAAACTGTTCACACCGTTTCATCATCCTGAACGCAGAGATGCTCAAATGTTAAAAGTTCAACATAGTATTCTGCGTTATTAATGAACTGGCAGGGCGTGGCTTAGCCGTGACGTAATTTGGCGAGTTTACTTTTCAATACTATGGGTAATTTCAAAATTGAGTCCGCAGTTATCGTTAATGCGTGCAAATAACTGTATCCAAATACCAAAAGGATTTACATGCTAAGAAGAAGTGAACACGTTTTATCGTTGGGTTACAAAGCATCGTAACTTCAGCTTGGACAAGCTGAAGTTACGAGATTTTGGTACCCAACCTTTGATTAAATGCATTAAGTTATTTATGTCGACTATCTATAGAAGTATGTAGTTGTAAATAAAAGCTGATTTACCTTAACCTTAAGTGCAGCAACCCATTACTTAGGCTCCGCCCTGCCAGGGCATTTTTCGTAGATAATACATAAGCATGGAACAAAGTCATTTGTGCTGACTGCAAATAAAGACGACGATTTGTGACAAATTTGTTTCATAATCAAATAAAAAGTTTAGCACATCAGCCTTGCGTTCAGGATGACAAAAGGGCACGAAGAGTTTGCAAAACATATCCCACTTCACACATGCCCTTACGTGCAAAGTTGTATATACTTTGCAAACAATTTGCATCTTTTTGTCATTCTGAACGAACGGCAGGACCTGATTTTCGAAATAAACGTCATGTGACCGTGTCCTTTATCAAATATTCCACTTTCATCATTTGATTAGAAGTTGGGTTGCAGATGCTTTTTTTTATAAAACTAATATTATATTACATTTCAATTATGTTTAAAAAATGCCAATTTTTGACATTATCCTACAAAAATTAAGTAGAAAAGAGACAGATTAAGCTAAGATCGGACTGCGTGACTGTGCATTCTGGTCTCAGTCTTTACTGTCTGTCAAGGCTTTGTGTTTAACTGCGGTGAACAGGGGGGAAATCGTTAAGTAAACAAAAGGACCAGAATAGCCCCAAAATAGCTCACCAGAATTCTGTAAAATAAATAAGATGAAACTTGGAATGAAAAAAAGAAAGAACATTTTCTTAGTGTCTAGGAAGGGTCACGCTAATGATTTCAAAGTCAAAATAAAATCAAACTTGTCGTGAAAAAAAGTTTGTGTCAATTTTTATTTCATGAACAAGTTTGAAAAAAGGCCATTTATAGAACATTCGGACCACGATTGATTAAAATTGGCCGACTCGTTTTTGAGAAGATTGTTTAAAGATTTCACGGTCAAAATAGGCCCCATTTTCACATGACCATATTAATGTGGCAATCACAATTTCATGACCAATTTAAAAATAGAGACATGCAAGGAAAACTTCTAACAAATTTGGTTTTATTTGTAAGACGAAAAGATGTCAAAAGATTTCAGTGTCAAAAACGGACCCACTCAACCACGCCCGATTGGGGGTCAATCCAACTTTTATGATCAAATTTGGTTGATATCTGCCCATTGATTACTGGGAGAACAATTGATAGTTATGGGTCAAACTCAGCCCTACCCTGCCACGCCCACATCAGGGTCAATAAAAATTTCATAAAAAAATTGAGAATGGTCACCCAAGGAACAATTCTGCCAAGTTTGGTTGAAATCAGCCCATTGGTTCCTGAGGAGAAGATGTCTATAGATTTCAGGGTCAATTAGGGCCTACTGCCTCGCCCTGCCACACCTATATTTGGGAGTCAATCAAGATTTCGCGAATGAATAAGCAGGGTCACCAAAGAAACATTCCTGCCAAGTTTAGTTGAAATCCGCCTATTTGTTACTGAGGAGATGATGTTTAAAGAATTACTGACGATTTCCGACGGACGACGCACAAAATGTTATCATAAAAGCTCACCCTGAGCACGTTGAGCTCAGGTGAGCTAAAGAGCCAACATGATACAAAAACATGCATAGATCTCAGTCAGCTTTTGAAAACTAAAAAGGATAACCCGATTTTTGATTAACCTTTTTGGTAGTAGAATAATCATATGATACAGGGCCATTTTCGTCGTTTCAGAATAAGAACATTTCTCTGTTTATTGTGCTTGCGCCAAAATTGACCTCGCCTGTCGAAGGGTCGTAAAGCACCATTAAACAAGAGGACCATGATGGTCCTAGATCGCTCACCTGCGTCTCTTTGACCCCTGGGACATCACATGAATTAAACAAGCAGATGTCAAAAATGAGATAATTTCTACATAAGATCAATACCGTGGAATGTTTTCAGCCAAGAGCAAGACAGATATACATTTTCGCTTTTTGATTTTATGTAAAACAGGATGCACCCAGGTGGAGCCAAAATGTGACCCCAGGGTCTTGATATGAACAAACTTGGTAGAGGTCCATTAGATGATGCTACAAACTAAATATGAAAGCTGTCTGCCTTCTGGTTTCAGAGAAGAATATTTTTGAAGGTTTTCCTATTTTCACCCATCGTGCATAGATGAGCTAGAATTGATGCGCCCAGGAGGAGCGCAAACATGACCCCAGGGTCTTGATATGGACAAGCTTGATAGGGGCCCACTAGATGATGCTACATACCAAATATGAAAGCTGTGTGCCCTCTGGTATCGGAAAAGAAGATTTTGAAAGATTTTCGCTCTTTGGTTCTATGTAAAAAAGGGTTGTGCCCGGGGATGAAGCCCAAATATGATCCTAGGGTCTTGATATGAACAAACTTGGTAGAGGTCCACTAGATGATGCTACATACCAAATATGAAAGCTGTCTGCCGTCTGGTTTCAGTTTTAAAGTTTTTTTTAAGATTTTTCGCTCTTTGATTCTTTGCAAAAAGGGTTGCGCCTGGGTGGAGCCCAAATATAACCCCAGGGTCTTGATATGAACAAACTTGGTATAGGTCCACTAGATGATGCTACATACCAAATATGAAAGGTGTCTTCCTTTTGATTTTGATTTCAGAGAAGAATATTTTTGAAGATTTTCATATTTTCACCCTTTTTGTTAAGGGTTAAGGTAAAGTTAAGGGTGGATTTCATTTATTTGAACAACTTTGGTAGAGCTTGACCAAAGGAACATCCCTGCCAAGTTTCATCTAGATTGGTCCACTTGCTTAGGAGGTGAAGATGTTTAAAGTTATTGTGGAAGACGGACGACGCACGACTGACGCCGGACATTGTAGGATCACAATATCTCACCTTGAGCACTTTGTGCTCAGGTGAGCTAAAAATGACATTTCTCATTACGTTGGGTTTTTACGCCCCTTTTAATATAATCTTTTCATATTGCGGAGACTGGAGCATGAGCTAACAATCGATTCCTGGAATTTCGCACCTAAACTACCAATCAATCCTTTCCTGGCATCTAACTGCTATCCCCCATGGGTTAATTCTGCGGCAGATCCAGGATTTCTGTAAAGGGGGTTCGAACATAAAAAGGGGGTCGATTTCCTTGTATCACCTAGTATTTTAACCCTTAAAGTGCTGAAATCAAATTATGTATTTAATGAATTTCCTATTTCTTTCTGTATCAACAAGTCTGGCTTAAGATTTTTTTCCTTATATCAAATAGAAGACAGACAGTGTATCCTAAGATCAGACTGCACAACTGTGCGGGCTGATCTTATTCTATACTGTCTGCCAAAACTTCAGAAAAGGACTGTCTTGATCAGCAGGAGAATGTTTAACTGAAATGCTCACTAAGATTAAATAATTGGGCTTCAGAGGATTATGCCTTGCAATATCTCGTTGGAATAGTCTTTAGAAGACGATTCCAATGATATGATGCAAGGCAGAATTTAATATTTAGTTACTACTGTAGGAGCCACTTTAATTTTTGACTTACGCAAAAAAACATATTATGTAAAACAGGCCCCGGGACCCCATGAACGGAAGTCCGTCATGCTTGCAGCAGAACTATGACGGCAGAAAGACTGAGGTGTGATCTTATGATTATCAAATATGTGTTTTACGAATTTGGAATTTGTCCCTAATCCCCCTCTCCTCACGCAACGGTGTTGAAATAATTGAGACTTTACTTATCGAGGTTTATATACACTGGAGCATATCAAATATGCATATTGCATGCGAAACTAATTCGATCAACGAAATTTGAAGATTAAACATGGTGATATGATATGAATGCCCTTGACAAATTTTATTATTGTGCATTTTTTTCTACTATATTTACAGTGCTGTCATTTAAGATCCGTCACGCGGTAAAATGGCCGTGTTAGAACTACGCAATTGGAGGTCTAAAGTATGTTTAAATAGGTCAAAAATTGACACAAAGGGATCGCCTGATATTTTTATAAAGAAAATCAGACATGATACTACAGTCAAACCTGTCTTACCGGCCACCTGTATTTAGCAAGCAGCCTGTATTAAGCAAGCAACCACCGAGTTACCTAATGGAGTGCTTGCACAGAAATTTACCTGTATTAAGCAAGCACTTTTTGAATGTCCCTTTGGTGCTTGCTTAATACAGGTTTGACGGTAGTATTTACTTAAATTTTTAATCACCAAAACATGGAGTTGAAGAAAGGACGTAATGGTTGCTAATAAGTCGTTGCTTTATTCGCCAAATGATTATCTTATTGTCAAGAGTTGGAATGTGCAAACAGCAAGGAGAGAAACCAAAAATATGGGGTTCAAACACTCACTCAAACCATTCAAAAATGCTCCAAACCCACTGAATAACACATAATCAACAATGTCAATCAAAATAAATAATTCTGGCAAAAAGTCATGATTTCACTGGCATGATTCAAATCGAAAGGGTCTGATAGCTTTTTGAAGAAATAAGAAGCCATTCATAGAACTTCTATGCAATTAATTATGCAAATTCTATTACAGGGAGGTAATAAATATCGCTAATTTTGTTCATCATGAACAAAATTTGCGATATTAGATTACCTTCTATTAATAATTCACTCAAAACTAACTCCATACACTCATTCAATTTCATTCCTAAATCATTCCAAAAGCATTCACATAGTCAATTTCACGATGCTGTTAACTGTAACCCCTCTACTCCGTGTGTAGAGGGTTTAATGACAAGATAACAAGTTTTGTTTCATAGAGCTACAGATAGAGGTTTTTTTGTTTTTTTTTTCAAATTTAATTATTTCAACAAAACTCACACAAATCCTATGTTACGGGTAGTCATTGGAGCCGTCTCGACGGGACGATTCCAACGAGTATCCATATCATAGGGTTTCAATGAGTAACAAAGATTTTAAACTGGTGATACCCCTCATCATGCAATGAAGCCTATATTGAACTGGAATCACCTGTCTGACCACATATCATTATATCAGGCGGTCTATTTTTAGAAACAATTTGCATACACTTTCACCTGAATTTCTTCGATTTTTAAGGGTTGAAAAATGGTTGCATGATATAAAGAATGACATGTAAGTTTCTAAAAATATTAATGTTATCTGGTCTCGGCAAAGCCTCATCATGATAAAATTTCCCAACCTCGACCAGATAATATTGATTTTTTTACGACACTAAAGTTTTATTCTCCATGTCCTGTAAATTAAGATTTAATAGGCTGTAGATACCATGTTGATCCAGTCTTCACCTCTATAAATGTTTTTCTTCAAAGTAGACAGATATCACTGTCTAAATGACTAATGATTCTAACAATAATTTTGATTGACTTCTGTGATCCATCAATAGGCTAAGGCATTATTGAATCTCAAGCACAACCCTGATGACAGCTTCAGATATCATCTGATAACATCACTTGTTAACCAGTATATCATCGTGAGGGTGATACAAGAAGAAATTCTTTAGCGGGCGAGGGAAACGTCGTAACTACAGATAAAACAAGATTTGTTTGTGAAACACGAATGCCCCCGTAACAGCATTTTTTTTTCAAAGTTTGACATTGACAGATGACCTTGACCTTGTCACATGACCTTGACTTTGGTACCAGCGGATGCGGATCATTGAGATCTATCATCATGCCAAATATTAGCCTTGTATCTTGAATAGGCTCGAAGATATTGGCAATGTTAAGTTTTTGGTTAACTTTTGCAGACAGACAGACAGACAGACAGACGGACGGACGGACAGACAGACGGACAACAGTAAAACAATATGCCCCCGATCTTTCGATACGGGGGCATAAAAAAGCTGTGGTGATATTTAAGTGGCCCAGCTTCGACTGATAGATTGTTTGACAGATAATGACGGAAGTCAACCCTGTGACTAAATAAATATTTAATTTAGTCATGCAATTGTTCCATGGGGAAATATGAAAGAAAGCATGAACACATCTATATTCCTATATAGCCTTCATTTTAATTCTGTATAAATAAAACAAGTGCGATGACTTAACAATGATAAAATATATATTACAAAATATTCAACATAATTACTGTCCATTACTTAAAACGTGTCTTCCTATGAACGTTCTTAACCTTTTTAAAGACTATTTTCATTGTTCATATTTTCTAAATCACACGAGAAAATCACATGAATACATAACGATTTTAATATGAGAGGTGGAGTTGTGCTAGAACTTGCAAAAAAGATCCCATTTTGACCATCAAAAATTTCCTGCAGGGGTCATTCTGACCAACTGAATTTCCAGTGGTGCACCCTATATCATACAAGAGCTGTCACTGTAAGATGACAATGCCCCCGACACCGCTTTGATTTAGAAGTTATGGCCAATGTTAAAGTTTTTGGACGGAATGACGGACGGACGGACGGACAGACGGACGGACGGACAAGTCAAATTTATGATGCCTCCCTATCGGGGGCATAATAAAAGGTGATATAGATCAATTATTTTCTTTAAATACTATTATAAAAGAAACATATAAATGAAACAACATAAACAATAAAGTGTGTCTACACTTTGTTGTTTATGTTGATTCAGTTATAAAGACTTCTTTTTTAGACTGATAAATTATGTTGTTTTGCTATTTTTTGACCCCTTCAAAACCAGTTTTGACTCCCAGAATTTAATGGTCAAGGGGTCAATGACTCCCAAATTTAAAAAGCTAACACAAGCCCTGAATATAAACAGGTACTTCATTTCAATGGCTTTGCTTCAAAATAATGAACGGGATGTGGTAAAACCAATTAGAAATATAACTTTTGCTTGTTCACACAATGAAATATCTATCAATCCGAAAAGCAAACAACTTTTCTATTTCTTTGATAAAAAAAATGACATTAAATGTGTAAATTTTAGGATTTTTTTTCAAAAGCGCTTCATTTTGCATGTGAGTGCTATGCGATGTTCATGATGATATCACTTTTTTGGTTTAGATAACATCAGATAGGGTGAAATAAAGGAAATCAGGGTATAAGCTTTTGATAATTTCACTGGTTTGGCGATGAGTTTATCAAATGATAATTTACCATTATTTCTCGATAATCCACTGAAAAACATTGAAGAAAAATATATATTCAAACATGTGTACTTACAATCTTCCATTGACAAGTGCTTTTCATCTAACACCATAAAGTAAGGTCTTAAAAGAACAGGAAAGAAAACATACATTAAACATTCATAGAGAAGAACAAGAAAAACAAACACAATCTTAATTCTACCCCAGCCCTGCTAGGAAACATTGCTAAAAACCCTAAGGGCCAATAATCATAACTTAACAAAGTCTATTAATTTGGGTGTTTGACACCCTGTATTAAAACAATACTTAAATTCAACAGGGATCTACATTAGAACAGGAAAAAACTCATCTTTCCTAATTTTCATGTACACATTGAAAAGACAGTTCAATTAACTTTCAAGAATATTCATAAAGAATCAAAAGCATTAATAATAAAATCAAATTCAAGTATATTAACCCTTGCCATGGTAAACCTGGACAGTCCCTGCTTTGGCAGGTGATAAAGACAAAGATCAGCCTGCAAGAAAATGCAGCGTGATCTTAGTCTACACCATCTCATTTTCCCATCTAAAACCAGTAAAGATAAATTACTTTTGAAAAAAAAAATAGATTACTTTTTTTTTTAAATATATACCACCCCAAAATCATCATAACCAACACATTTAATATAATTTAATATAATTTTGTATAGGTTTTTAATCAGCTTGACAAGGGTAAACAATTAAAACTATTACATGTAATATCACTTTTATTTTTGTTTTAAATTTTTTAAAATCTCTTTTTTTTTAGGAAAAATGCTTTATTTATTTCTCTAAAGTACCAAAAACAAATCCTTCAAGCAAATGTATGATAAAATAAACAACATGGTTACAAAACCTGCAATATAGGTAGCTTAAAACAAATTCACAAGCTTAAATAAGATTTAACAATAAGTAAAATACACATCTAAAATTCAAAAAGTTATGTGCATTTTTAACAAATTCATTCCATATAAGAGTTTAATTAAGTTTCACTGGATAAATCATGAAATTAAAATCACATGTATTCACAAATTCTATCCTGAGCTTCAACTTTCTATGACAAAAATAATAACATCCAAAGTATCATGGCTCAAGGTGAAACAGTTGTAACTGCCTATATGTTTATAGGCAGTATGCTGAGCCACCGATATGTAGCTCTCCATGAAATAAAGACCTACATTATTAGTCCAACATCTTTCTGTTTGGAATTACAACAGTTTTGTTATACTGACTTACTTCATAATGACAATTGATGTGAGTTGGTAGACCATTTGAGGTAATTTACAAAAAAAACAATTTCTTCTTTAAGGTAGTGGACCTGTTTAAGTTTGTTAACATTTCACAATGTTGACCGAGGTTTAAAAAATCATTAGGAAACCTCTGTTAACACTGTTAAAGTTCATTACTTCCGAAATATCTCAGAACTATTACGGGTCCACTACCTTAACCCTCCTTATGCTGTTCATGACATATACGGAGCTTTGGCAGTCAGTTTAGGGTGACAAAGATAGGCAGATTAAGGAATAAAGCAATTAATTACTTGGCTACACCCCTGGTCTTGAGATGAACTGATCTATATATATAAGCAAGCCCTGCACTCACAAAACAAAAACATTTGCAAACTTCTAAAAATTTTGAGTACACACATGCAAAGAGAGGTACAACTTTTTTTAGCCTTGCATAACTTTTTTATCTTTAAAAACAGGCCTGTGTTCAGAATGACAAAACAGTGTACTGTTTGCGAGTAAAATCCCACTTTGCACATACCCTTGCACACAAAGTGGGTTTTAATTTGCAAACAGTTTGCACCACTTTGTCATCCTGAGCTCAGGGCAAACTATTATTTTGTTAGTCCATTGAGAGTTGTCAGCCTTCATTAAGCAAAGGCTTTCCCCTAAAACTCTTATAAAGAAACCTCTTCATTGTATGGGTAGCTATTGTCATAACAAGAGCTTTTCAGAGGACAGCGAAGCTCGACTATTCCTAGTGCTGGATAGTAACAGCAAACAATATCGACATTGGAAATTCAATACAATTTAAGTCAAGAGAAAAGAATCTTTGTCTAGAGGCTGATATTATGGTCACAGAAGCATGTGCAAAGTTTCAAAGAAATAGCTTTAGTAGAAGAAGAGATATAACTAACATAAAACAGTTGCACATAAAAACATAACCAAGATTTTTAAGGTGGAAAAAGGGTTAAAATTCCACTAAATTAAATATCAGAGTAATGAATCTGTTCTGTGGGCTAATATTATGGTCAAAGAAGCATGTGTAAAGTTTCCAAGCAACAGCTTTAGTAGATACAGATGTACATCAGTTGCATGTAAAAACTTAACCAAGATTTCTAAGTCCAAAAAGGGTTAAAAATCCACTAAATTCAATACCAGAGAATTGAATCTTTGTCAAGAGGCTGTTATTATGATCACAGAAGCATGTGCAAAGTTTCCAAACAAGAGCTTTACTAGAATTTATATAATAAGAGATATCACTGATGTACAACATTTGCACGTAAAAACTTAACCAAGAATTTCAGAGTCTAAAAAAGGTTAAAATTCTATGAAATTCAATATGAGAGTAATTAATCTTTGTTAAGAAGCTGATATCATGGTAACAGAAATATGTGTGAAGTTTTGAAGCAAAAGCCTAGGTAGAAATAGAGCTATAACTGATATACAACATTTGCATGTAAAAACTTAACCAGGAATATCTAAGCCCGAAAAGGGTTAAAATTCCACTAAATTCAATATCAGAGAAATGAATCTTTGTCAAGAGGGTGATATTATGATCACAGAAGCATGTGTAAAGTTTCAAAGCAATAGCTTTTATAGAAACAGAAATATTACAGATAAACAACATTTGCACGTAGAAACTTAACCAAGAATTTCTAAGTCTGAAAAGGGTTAAAATTCCACTAAATTCAATACCAGAAAAATGAATCTTTGTCAAGAGGGTGATATTATGGTCACAGAAGCATGTGTAAAGTTTCAAAGCAATAGCTTATATAGAAACAGAAATATTACAGATAAACAACATTTGCACGTAAAAACTTAACCAATATTTCTAAGTCCGAAAAGGGTTAAAATTCCACTAAATTCAATATCAGGGTATTGAATCTTTGTCAAGAGGCTGATATTATTGTCACAGAAGCATGTGTAAAGTTTCAAAGCAATAGCTTTTATAGAAACAGAAATAATACAGATAAACAACATTTGCTCGTAAAAACTTAACCAAGATTTCTAAGTTTGAAAAGGGTTAAAATTCCACTAAATTCTATATCAGGGTATTGAATCTTTGTCTAGAGGCTGATATTATGGTCACAGAAGCATGTGCAAAGTTTCAAAGCAATAGCTTTAATAGAAACAGAGATTTTAAACACTTGCATGTAAAAACTTAACCAAAGCATTACGCCAACGCCGACGCCGACGCCCGGGTGACTGGAATAGCCCCCCTATTCTTCGAATAGTCGAGCTAAAAAACAAATATTACAAGTTTAGAGAGAAAAGGGATGATGGGTCATCTATGTTGGATTATCCATTATCCTTTTTCTCTCTAATCTTGTAATATTCATTCTTTCCCTAACAAACATTTTAGGGGTTTTTTTTATCAAAGAATTACAATGAATCAATATTACTTTCAATAAGTACCAACAATACAAGGTTCTGATCCTAAATAACAATTTACAAATGTCATCACCATCTATTTAACAATCAGCTCTAAGGTAGTGGTGGACTCATAATAGTTCTGCAACATTCTGGAACTCATGATCTTTCATACTGTTTCATTACTTCAGAAATGTTGCAGAACTATTACGGGTCCACTACCTTTGGTCATTAAAAGTATTGCACAACTAACAAACTCTAAGTAAGGGAGTTCTTCTGAATGACACATTACCCCATTACATAACTTTACAATGGTACAAGCTACAGAAGCTGTGGATAACATTGTCAAATAGATGAAAATTTTATTTTTTTATGATATCATGTGTTTAAAAGAAAAAGGGTAAAAATATATGGAAATCAAGTTATTAGGTAAATGTCCATAATAACTCTTTTAACAACAATTTCAGAACCAACAATTTAAATCAATATCTCTAAAAATCATAACAATAAATTAGTTTAACTATGTCATATAAAGGCTTTCAATCATTCATCCAATTATGCAAAGACTTAATGAGATTTGAATATTGTAAAATTTCAAGGCATCTATTATTTCATCCCTTTTTCATTACATACATAATAACAAGATAGAAAATTAAAGGTGTCCTCATTGCAAATTCCTTTTTAGGGATCAGTGCAAAAAGAAACAAGAGCTGTCGGAGGACAGCGAAGCTCTACTATTCCTAGTGCTGGATAGTAACAGCAAATCAATATCGACATTGGAAATTCAATGAAATTTAAGTCAAGAGAAAAGAATCTTTGTCTAGAGGCTGATATTTTGGTCATAGAAGACTGTGCAAAGTTTAAAAGAAATATCTTTAGTAGGAACAGAAATACAACTAACATAAACCAGTTGCATATAATAACATAACCAAGATCTTTAAGGCAAAAAATGGTTCAAATTCCACTAAATTAAATATCAGAGTAATAAATCTTTTTCTGTGGGCTAATATTATGGTCAAAGAAGCATGTATAAAGTTTCCAAGCAACAGCTTTAGTAGATACAGATATAACAGATGTACATCAGTTGCACATAAAAACTTAACCAAGATTTCTAAGTCCGAAAAGGGTTAAAAATCCACTAAAATCAATATCTGGGTAATGAATCTTTGTCTAGATGCTGATATTATGGTCACAGAAGCATGTGTAAAGTTTCAAAGCAATAGCTTTTATAGAAACAGAAATATTACACATAAACAACATTTGCACGTAGAAACTTAACCAAGATTTTTAAGTCCAAAAAGGGTTAAAATTCCGCTAAATTCAATACCATAGAATTGAATCTTTGTCAAGCGGCTGATATTATGATCACAGAAGCATGTGCAAAGTTTCCAAGCAATAGCTTTACTAGAATAAGAGATATAACTGATGTACAACATTTGCACGTAAAAACTTAACCAAGAATTTCTAGGTCTGAAAAAGGTTAAAATTCAATGAAATTCAATATGAAAATAATTAATCTTTGACTAGAAGCTGATATAATGGTAACAGAAGCATGTGTATAGTTTCCAAGCAAAAGCCTAGGTAGAAATAGAGATATAACTGATATACAACATTTGCACGTAAAAACTTAACCAGGAATTTCTAAGTCTGAAAAGAATTAAAATTCCACTAAATTCAATATCAGAGTATTGAATCTTTGTCAAAAGGCTTATATTATGGTCACAGAAGCATGTGCATAGTTTCAAAGCAATAGCTTTAGTTGAATAAGAGATATTACAGATATACAACATTTGCATGTAAAAACTTAACCAAGAATTTCTAAGTCCGAAAAGGGTTAAAATTCCACTAAATTCAATACCAAACAATTGATTCTTTGTCAAGAGGCTGATATTATGGTCACAGAAGCATGTGCATAGTTTCAAAGCAAAAGCTTTAGTAGAAATAGAGATATTACAGATATACAACATTTGCACGTAAAAACTTAACCAAGAATTTCTAAGTCCGAAAAGGGTTAAAATTCCACTAAATTCAATACCAGAGTTATGAATCTTTGTCAAGAGGCTGATATTATGGTCACAGAAGCATGTGTAAAGTTTCAAAGCAATAGCTTTTATAGAAACAGAAATATTACAGATAAACAACATTTGCACGTAAAAACTTAACCAAGATTTCTAAGTCCGAAAAGGGTTAAAATTCCACTAAATTCAATATCAGAGTATTGAATCTTTGTCTAGAGGCTGATATAATGGTCACAGAAGCATGTGCAAAGTTTCAAAGCAATAGCTTTGATAGAAACAGAGATTTTAAACACTTGCACGTAAAAACTTAACCAAAGCATTACGCCGACGCTGACGCCGACGCCCGGGTGACCGGAATAGCCCCCCTATTCTTCGAATAGTCGAGCTAAAAAAGAAACTTTACATGACTTACTGAGGGCTGTAGTATCGATATGAAACCATAAAGAATACAGATGTAACTATCACATGAAACTTGAAGGCAATATCCGTCGATTTATGGGAGGGTCAGTACCGGATGTTTGTAAAATGAGTTTTTTATTGGTGGTCAAAGGACAAAGGGGTCGACTTCAAAAATCACAGAAATGAGATCAAGATTGTCGGTGATGTTTTTGAGTATAGGTCCTTGAGGTTTTCGTGATTAGAGTCGTTCCAATATCATGATAGACCAACGTCTGAGCTAAATACACGTACTTGTCTAGCAGTTATCCCTCCTTTGATGAAATGAATTGAAAAATATGCAATGGTAACTGGGCCTCTACATGACGTCAAAAGTGGCATATCTCATCTCGGCCAACACCTCATGTGGTTGTAACTGATTTTTTGTTAATTAATATGGGTTTAAAGGTCACTTTCGATAGTTTTACATTTAAAATTCGACCGCTGGTGCACCTATCCCTAGTTTCTTGTCGTTTCTCACAGTACAGCTAGAGATTTCATCTCAGGAACCAGTCGCCATTCTCTCCTAGGCGTATCACTTGCCAATAGTGTTGGAGAGAAATGACACTTATCACAATGCTTTTTGTCAAACATGGGATGAAAGACGGCCGAGCCAGAGGTCGAACCCACGACCCGATGAATGAAAACCAGACGCGTAACCGATTGTCATAACTGGGCGCGGCAGTTCTAAACCGAGACGTTAAAATGTGAATTGCCTGTCCCAAGTAGCCAAACTTAAGAGAGGCGGTACAAACAGACAGTTAAGCTCTATGTATACCTGTAGTCTGATTCCTGCCTTTATTTGATTGTTCCTTCATACCCGTTTCAATAAAAATGTACAAACAATTTAGTTTTTGCGTGCCAATGCTAAGGAATGAGTGTGACTGTGTAACAAAAATCACTCAAAATGAACTTTGGGTAGCTCAACACGAGTATGTGACCAAAACCGGAAGTTACAGACGCATTAGCTCGGACGCGCTTCAATCGCACAAGTTCCTGTGTCTGTGTAGTCTATGTAGCTAGTCAAACTAACACATGTAAATAAAGTTGGCCTTAAGCCACTGTAAGTCATTCAAAACCGCCCAACAAGTATGTAAAGTTTCTTTTTTTGCTATTTATATATATAAGTATATATATAAATAGGTAAAATACAACTCTAACTACTCAACAAAAATTATTAACAAGAGCACCACCACTTACAGGTGCCTACGCTCAGCTGTTGAGTGGGAGATAAAATTCTAAGTTGAAAAGGGGGCATAATTTGCACAAAATGCATCGAGTTATCACCCTTGCTAGGATAGATTGCTCTTTTGATGGTGAGCATGTGTGCCAAGTTTCAAGTGAATGCCTTCAGTAGAACCAGCACAAGAAAAGGTTCAAAATTACCACTGCATGTATTGACTTAACAAGACACTGCTTATAGCTATGTCGCTAAATTTGAATAGTAATGTTGAAAGACGTTCAACAACAGAATCTTTAACATTCAACAAACTAATGAAAAACCAGAATACGAGATAAATGAAGATAATAATTCAAAGATTAATATTTTTTCAAAAAAGTTTCCAAATTGATCAAAAATGGAGGAGGTAAAGACAAATAAATTTCTTGCTGTCCTACAACACTTTCCCAAAACAACTGCTCGGGGGTAAAACAGCTGTTGCTTCCTTTATATAATTAAAGGCAATTACAACTATTTCATGCTGATTGATCATTAAATAATACAATTTATCTTATAACTATACAAATATCCATGTGATAACATCCCATTTGATATTTTTTATGATATAACATGGATATTTTTAGAACAATGACATAACACGGTTATTTTTAGAAACTTGCAATTCTGAGAAACATCCACAAAAACAAGGCAAATAGACGTTATAAGATAAATATAATATGTACTTTGAATTTTGTATGAAAAAATATCTAGCTCAGTTGAAGGAATTGATAATTGTCTCGGCAGAGCATCGACAATTGTCAATACCCCCAACCTCGTTAGATATTTATTAATACAAAACACTAAGTACGTATTAGATACAGTGCCCTCCAAAAGTCCTTGGACAAACTTTTTTTTTTCACTTTTTCAGTAAATTTCTGATCAAAATTTCATTTTTTTTTCATATTTCTTGCTTTATTATTATTTAATCAACAACTACCAAGAAAATATAAAAAACAAATTAAATCATTCTGGCACTTTATTAACAAAAAACACATTTCTATGAAAATATGCACTAAATAACAATCATGGCAATTATTGTTTGTACTTTGTATGGCCTTCCCTGGCTTGTATAACAGCACGTATACGACGCGACATGCTTCAAACAAGGCGTCGACATGTCTCTGGAGTAACTTGGTCCCAGCAAACCCTCACATTATGCTTAAGGTCTCAAACGTTATGGCTGCGTGTGTTTCGGAGACTGGTTTTCATTTGTTGCCATAGATTTTCAATTGGGTTGAGGTCAGGGGACTGAGGTGGCAAATTCAAGCACTGGAAATGGTTTTCCTGCTTCCACTCATTCACAATTTTAGCTCTATGGCATGGTGCTCCATCATCCTGGAAGATAAAGTCATTTCCATATCCAAGTAGATGGGCTGATGGTACTGCATGATCATGTAGAATCTTGATGTTATCCTGAGAATTCAGCCTCCTGTCAACATAAGTCATACATCCAGTGCCCCTGTAACTCATTGCTCCCCATACCATAACACTACCACCTCCAAACTTCACAGTGGGCGCAATACAGTCACTACAAAGCTGCTCACCTGATCTCCGTCTCACGTACACTCTACCATCATTCTGAAACAGATTGAATTTGGATTCATCACTGAAGAGTACAGCAGACCAATCCACTACTGACCAGTCCTCGTGTTCCCTGGCAAAGTCCGAACGCAATGGTCTATGACGAGGGGTCAGCAAAGGCTTCCGAACAGCCAAATGGCCATCTAGTCCAGCGGCATGGAGTCTTCTCCTTACTGTTGATGTTGACGCAACAATATTTGTGTCTCTCGACGTAGACTGCAGCTGCGGAACAGTCGCATGTCTGTCCCCAAGTGAAGCTCAAACCAACATTCTGTCATCCCTTGCACTAGAAACTCTTGGTCTGCCACTTCTAGGCCTGTCGTCGTGGCTTCCGCTTGTTGCATACCCCTGCAACACATGGTAAACAGTCGATCTGAAAAAGAAAAAGTGAAAATATTTCGAGAAAATGTTACATTTTTACTGCAATTTTAACATTACTTTGTCAAGTCATTCAGCAAGCAATAAAATTTGAATGCAGATTCCTACCTTGGATGTCCAATCTGCCTGGAGATGTCTGCAACGGAGACACCCTGCTCTCTCATGACTTGGCATCGAATTCTTTCCTCTTCGTGCAGCATTTTGGTAAATTCTTTTTGAAAGTGGTCAGGGATCATTGATCTGGTCACCAGTAATATGATGCTTCTATTCGCTTTTGAAAACAGGTTAAAAAATATGCACATGGGCATGAATAATCAATGCATTCCTTATTGTGCCGGATTTTCATAAATAATGGATATTTCATAAAATTCATTAATTTCAATGTATCAAAATTTAAATTTGAAGAAAAGTACTAGAATTATCTTAGAGAGTGCTCAATTACCTCCCTTTATTCAAGAGAGTAAGAGAAATCCAGGCATTTTTCCTTAAAGTCATGAAAAAGAGCCAAAATGCCTAATAAATTATTTGTCCAAGGACTTTTGGAGGGCACTGTAGATAAAATACAATAAGTTCATAAAATTAGGTGGTTGTATTTGAAAAGATTAATCTATAACAATTGTTTCCGTTAACTTTCTTCTTTTCTTGTTACTGGAATATGGAGTCAAATTTTCATTCTGGCTATCTTCCGAATCCTCAATTATTATACATTCATCATCATTATCATCATTTAATTCATCACTACCATCACTATCACTATTATCACTCCCTGAATCACTTTCATTATCATCATTATCACAGCTTTCAAATTCTAGACTGTGTTTCCGTTTTACACCTCTGGACACCTGCTGCTGGAATGGTTTACATTCTGACATGGAATTATTTGACTCCACAGATGAAGAGCTCCTCACTTCCTGTACTGATGCACTCTGGGAGTTTATTGAAGAGGTCTTATCTCCATCTTGACTGTTCAAAAATAAATCTTGGTGGGAAAGTTCTGAAGCACTCTTATGACTAGAAATGAGGTCAGTTGTTGACGATTTTTGAGGCACAAATCCAAGACTATGTGTCGAGCTATATGATGCTGAAGAGGTGTTCGAATGATTAGAATTACTAGACAAATTTCTGACAGGCGAGTCCCTTAGAGGGCTTTGAGATGCTAATCCTGATGCTGACTGAGAATTGTTTAAACTTGAGCTAAAGGAATTATTACTGTCCGAAGATCCACTACGTTCATCGGAATCCTTTTTACGTTTTCTACGTTGAGCAAGAGGGGCTTTATTGACGTCCTGAAGCAAAAATCCTTCGCGGGTGGCTTTATGAAAGGCATCCATTGTAGCTGACAGCTGTTCCTGTAGTATATTGCTTGTGTTACTTAAAATTCCAGGAGTTTGTAAAGTTTTCTCCGAGAACATACTGTTGTTATTCCGTAGCAACCACTCATTTTTCTTGAGATCTGCCATAGTGAGTCTCTTTTTCGGGTCAACAGTCAGTAAGCCTAAAACAAACAATCAGAGTAATCTTAATCTGTTTACTTACTAGGAATCTAAATCCAAAGTTTGAATTGCAAGCTGATCTTTGTCTATGCATCCTACTAAAGCAGGAATATTACTGGTAAATCATGACAGAGGTTAATATGGCATCTACTTCCTGCATACATGTAATTTGATGAGAAAGTATTGTTGCCAAAGACCACAATATTAATGCAGCTGATAAAATGTTTATGCTACTTGCAAATGCTTAATAATGTTCAATCCATGTGTGGTGCAGCATACATGTACTTAAATAATGAAGGATCATGATTACACATATAATTGAAAATAGACTAGAAAGTAAGTATTATAGGGTCAGACTACCAAGTATAGGTCAATCATAAAACTTGGTCAAGCTCATTATCTTACAATTGACCTATACTTGTTCAAATTAAAACATTTACACTCAACATTTCAAAGTACTAGTGAACTGGTTACAAGTATCATATGGGTAAAATATCCAATGAACTTTCTCTGAATGATGTAAGATAAATTCTATCTTTTTTTCAAAAAGATTTTGACGAATCTACACAAAATTATATTAAGTGCCTATATTTATAGGCACATACAATAGTTTTGTTGTGACTCATCAATTTCAACAAGGTGCCAAATTGTCACAAGATACGCCCGTCACACTGCTAAGTATAAACTGGGGGTTTGAATAGAACTGAGGTTATTTTGAATGAATGTTTTTTGCACCCATGAAGTTTCATGATCCTAGCTGTTATACTTTTAGAGATATACTCCGGACAAGATTCAAGTCTGAAAAACAACAAAGGGCAATAACTCAAAAAAATAGGCCAGGTAGAGTTATGGTTCTTGTGCACTGCACTCCCCCTTGGTGAGATCTATACACCCATGTAGTTTCATGATCCTAGCTATTATACTTTAAGAGATATACACCGGACAAGATTCAAGTCTGAAAAACAACAAAGGGCAATAACTCAAAAAATAGGCCAGGTAGAGTTATGGTTCTTGTGCACTGCACTCCCCCTTGGTGAGATCTATACACCCATGAAGTTTCATGATCCTAGCTATTATACTTTTAGAGATATACTCCGGACAAGATTCAAGTCTGAAAAACAACAAAGGGCAATAACTCAAAAAATAGGCCAGGTAGAGTTATGGTTCTTGTGCACTGCACTCCCCCTTGGTGAGATCTATACACCCATGAAGTTTCATGATCCTAGCTATTATACTTTAAGAGATATACTCCGGACAAGATTCAAGTCTGTAAAACAACAAAGGGCAATAACTCAAAAAATAGTCTAGATAGAGTTTTGGTTCTTGTGCACTGCACTCCCCCTTGGTGAGATCTATACTACCCTGAAGTTTCGTGATCCTAGCTTTTATACTTTAAGAGATATACTCTGGACAAGATTCAAGTCTGAAAAACAACGAAGGGCAATAACTCAAACAATAAGCCAGGTAGAGTTATGGTTCTTGTGCACTGCACTCCCCCTTGGTGAGATCTATACACCCATGAAGTTTCATGATCCTAGCTATTATACTTTTAGAGATATACTCCAGACAAGATTCAAGTCTGAAAAACAACAAAGGGCAATAACTCAAAAAAATAGGCCAGGTAGAGTTATGGTTCTTGTGCACTGCACTCCCCCTTGGTGAGATCTATACACCCATGAAGTTTCATGATCCTAGCTATTATACTTTTAGAGATATACTCCGGACAAGATTCTAGTATGAAAAACAACAAAGGGCAAAAACTAAAAAAATAGGTCAGGTAGAGTTATGGTTCTTGTGCACTGCACTCCGTAATGATGAGAAGAACACAATTGCCAAGTTTGAAGTCGATCGGACTTCAAGTGACAGAGTTATGCTCCGGACAAAGAAGTGGACGCCGCCGGACGCCCGGACGCCACGGGTGATCCCATAATACGTCCCGTCTTCGACGGGCGTATAAAAAGGACCTGACTTGCATGAAGGGTCACATTATTAAAAGAATCGGATGAGAGGTTCAAGATCTTGTAATGGGTTAGCTTGTTTCTATCCAGCATACCTTGTATGAGAGATTTTGCAGCATCCGACACGTCTACCCACTCAGCACCATGAAAGTCAAAATGGCCCATCTTTATCTCCTGCATTATAGCCTTAGCCTGATCTTCTGAACTACCAACTTGAAATGGTATTCTACCTGACAGCATTGTGTACTGAAATATACAAGCTCACTGAATTTAAATTGTTTAAGCTTGAACCCGTCTTTTACTGTTCATGCAGGAATGAACTGTTCAAATCTTGGATTTTTTGCACCCCAGCACAAAAGATCTACCCCTCCTCCCCCCTGGAATTTCTGCATATAAACTCTTTAAATTCTCTTAGTGTATACGCCAAAACACTTATGAAGAATTTGTCGCATAAACAGATACGCAAAAATGTTCAAGAATCCTTTCTCTTTTTTCTGTTACCAAAATTAACTCTATAATAGAATATGCACTTTTTTTGTTCTTATGGATGATTTTGGGGTATTGATATGTAGATTTGTAGAAAATACAGCTTTTGTTGTTCACTCATGAAAAATAAATCAACCTTATACTGAAACAAACAATTATCATCAAAATCATACATAAATCAAACTATTAATTCATTTTTCATGTTATGCCAAATGATCAAGGAACTAATTTGCCATTTTAGAATTTACCTTTCTTTGCCATTGTGGGGTATAATATTTGTATATGCACTTATGATAGTTTTGCATTAACTCCTTGATGTGTAACATTTGTTTTTAACATAATCATTTGATTTTAGAGAATACATTGTAGGTCAAGTCAACCTCCATATTGGAGGAAAGGCAAAGTAATTAATAGGTCAGTTGAAACAATCTAAGTAGAATATTGACCTATTTCCCTTTTTAGGTCATTGAAATACTTCCTATTTTAGGTCATTGAAATATTTACCATTCATTTCTGATTATAAAACATTTTTCTATCCTTCATTCATTTTACAGGATAAGATTATATACAATACTTGTTCAAAATATATTTCTACAATTGTGATAGTTGCTAAAACTTGTGATAGTTTGTGGCAATCATGAGTAGATCAGACATAATAGCAATGCAATACTATTATCTTATCAAATAAGGAAAAGTTCATTCTGGCTAGTTGAACTTCTAGGCTTATTGGTTTTAACAAAATCTTCAAACTTTCAAAATCACCAACACCTCAGAGGTCATACTACACCTTAAATCCGTCATAATCTACGTCTACAAGTAGGAATACTGCATAAAAAAACCTCGAATAATTACAGAACGGATATTAAACATTTCTTACCAGAATCGCACCCAGACTCCACGAGTCACAGGCCTCATTATAGCCCTCCTGATCTGGATAAACTCTTACCTCTTTGCTTGAACAGAGTAACATACCCATAGCTCTTGAAATTTCCCTGTTTTTTGTATCCTTTTTTTTAAATATAAGCCTGATCTAGTCCTAATTCAATGAGGTTGAAGCAAACAATGAAAATTTGAAGCCACTTGAAATCAAACAATCATATGGTAGTTAATATTTTTTGAAACAGAAGAAATAGCTTTTTCAAGCAATTTCTTCTTTTTCCAAAATATTTTCTTAAGAGTAAATTCACAATACTATACAGGGTATTTTCGTTGAAGTTAAATAGAGTCATTATTTACTTGAATTACACCAAGACTGCATAGGTCACAGGCCTCACCAAAGCCCTCTCTATCCATCCATTTGATTGCCTCTAGAAATACTCCAATAGCATTCTATAAAGTAGACAATACAAGGTCAAAACTTACCAGAATTACAACAAGACTCCAGAGGTCACAGGCCTCATCAAAGCCCTCTCTATTTATCCATTTGGTTGCCTCTAGAAATACTCCAATAGCATTCTATAAAGTAGACAATACAGGGTCAAAACTTACCAGAATTACATCTAGACTGCAGAGGTCACAGGCCTCATCATAGCCCTCTCTATCCATCCGTTTGGTTGCCTCTAGAAATACTCCAATAGCATTCTATACAGAAGACAACACAAGGTCAAAACTTACCAGAATCACACCAAGACTCCAGAGGTCACAGGCCTCATCATAGCCCTCTCTATCTTTCCATTTGGTTGCCTCTAGAAATACTCCAATAGCATTTTATAAAGTAGACAGTACAGGGTCAAAACTTACCAGAATCACACCAAGACTCAAGAGGTCACAGGCCTCATCATAGCCCTCTCTATCTATCCATTTCGTTGCCTGTAGAAATACTCCAATAGCACTCTATAAAGTAGACAATACAGGGTCAAAACTTACCAGAATCACACCCAGACTCCAGAGGTCACAGGCCTCATCATAACCCTCTCTATCCATCAATTTGGTTGCCTCTAGAAATACTCCAATAGCATTCTATAAAGTAGACAATACAAGGTCAAAACTTACCAGAATAACATCAAGACTCCAGAGGTCACAGGCCTCATCATAGCCCTCTCTATCCATCAATTTGGCTGCCTCTAGAAATACTCTGATAGCATTCTATAAAGTAGACAATACAGGGTCAAAACTTACCAGAATCACACCCAGACTCCAGAGGTCACAGGCCTCATCATAGCCCTCTCTATCAATCAATTTGGCTGCCTCTAGAAATACTCTGATAGCATTCTATAAAGTAGACAATACAGGGTCAAAACTTACCAGAATCACACCCAGACTCCACAAGTCACAGGCCTCATCATAGCCCTCCTTGTCTGTCCGTTTGGTTGCCTGCAGTAACACTTCTGGTGCCCCATATGGCAGAGTAAAACAGGGTGTGCTTAATTGCTGGTTTCCTGGCTTCAAGCGAGCAAATCCAAAATCTATAATCTTCAGTTCTGCTTGTTCAGTATCATTTTCAAACAATAAGTTCTGAAGAAGAACGATACAAATATACATAAATAAAATGGTCGATTTTTAGTCTGAATAGGGTTTTATTCCCCTTTCAACAATCTTTATGTTATAAAGTGGTGACTGGAGCACCTAACAATGGATTCCTTGTGTTTCTCACAACAGTTCTACCATTACATCATTTCATAGCCTCCAGCTGCTATCTCACATAGGTCTGTGATCATTTACCATTAGTTGGAGACAAAGAGACAAATAGTCGGAAAGAATGGGTGTCACCTTCAGGGATTGAACCAGGAACCTCTAGAATGACAGTACCATGCGCTATCAACTAGGCTATGAGAGCCTCTCAAATAAAAGGTAGAATACAGTTTACATAGCATTTGATTTATTTCATGACCAATCAATGCAAAATTAGAAGTAAATATGTTTCCTTTGACCATTAATCTAAAAGATATATCTATTCTAACCTCTTTAAAGATTGTTTTTTTTTTTAATCATTTATAAAGCATGTATGTCTGTAAAAATGTAAAGCATTTTTAAAGCACAAATTAGCAAAACCTGAATACAACATGTTACACATTCATGCTATTGACCATCATAAGATTTTCTCATAACTGGCCAGTGGTACATTTCCTTCATGTAACGCAAATGAGCTATACAGTCAATCTTGTCTTAAACGACCGCTCAAGGGGCATCACAGAAATGATCGCATAATAAGATGGTCGCTGAATACAAGACATTGAAATATAAATCTTCCCTTGGAACTCGAACACCCCCCCCCCTTCCTTTTCCAAAAATATATTTCAAAAGTTTTTGTAGCTGAGAGAAAGTGATATTACTCATACACTCATTAAAAAAGTGTTACCTATTAAAGATAGGCTATTAATTTTTTAACATCACCTAGCAAAGATCGCGAGTCTGCTGGTTTGTTTACATATTCAATGTTTACATTCACCTTACCCGTACGTGTTTGATTAGTATCTTTTTTTCTCTTCTAAATCAAAATATTTCAATATTAAAGTATCAGCAGTAATTATTACCTAAACACCCTTGCAGCTTTTTTAATGACATTGAGATGCAAAGGAAAAATTAAATGATATAAATTACAGATGTTCAAGATTGCTGATTTTACATCAAACTGGAGTACTTCAAAGCTTTCAATTAAATATTTCTATTGACAGTTCATTTAATCTTCCAGCGAGAAGGTGTGATAAACAGAGGATTATCAAAAGTTAATTAGTTTGTACAGAGGAATCCGCTTAACAGCAGCACGAATTTGTCAGAAGAAAAGTTGCTATTAAGCAGAGGTCTCTATTATCCAAAAATCACATTTCAGTCAGTATCCCAATCTCAAAAGTGCACAGGTACATCATGGGCATTGGAATCAATGCATACATGTATAAATATATCTGTGTATTTGGCAAGTTCCAATCAATTGCATATTTCTGTGACCCCTTTTAATTGTATAAAATTGAAAAAATGTAGTTTCGAAATGTATTTACGTCAATTATTCCGAGAACCAACAGCTTTCAAATGCAAAGGTCACCAATCAGTACAAATTAAAAGTTCTGAAGTGTAAAAGTTAAATACCTTTTTCTAAGAAGGCCAGCTAATTGTTTAATATTCCACTTTTTATGCGATTCGATAAGGCTGCCGAGTACACACGACAGAAAAGAGTGTCATTGTGAAAACATAGATGCTCATGACAAGGCCAGATGTTTGGCGGCACATTTAAAGTCAGGTCATTCCCCGAGAAAACTAGAGCTTGTCACTGAATGTGACTTAATACCCCCGCAAGTGCTTTCAGAGAATGAGATACTTTGACAGAAGAAGCAAAAAATGCTTCAAATATAAAGATAACTCTTAGATTTGAGACCTCTAAATTGCGTCTTGCAAAACTGACACATGTGATAAATGTTTTCAAGCTATTGAAGGAAAACTGAAGGAGGAGTTTGGGAAACAAAATTACAAGTATATGTGTTCAAAAAGAAAAATTGTCTTAAGTTCCAGGGGAGATAATTCATAAACCTGTGGGAGTTAACACTTGAAATTTGTGTCTTGCAAAACTTCAACATGTGATAAATGTCTGTATACTGTTTCATTACTATTGAATGGAAATTGCAGGAGGAGTTTGCGACACAAAATTATAAGTACATGGTAACAAATAGGAAAAAATGTCAAAGTTCAAGGGGAGATAACACATGAACCTGGTGGAGTTGACACTTGAAATTAGTCTCTTGCAAAACTTCAACTTGTGATCAATATTTGCATAATGTTTCATTACAATTGAATGAAAATTGAAGGAGGAGTTTGCGACACAAAATGATAAGTACATGATAACAAATAGAAAAAAATGTCTAAGTTCAAGGGGAAATAATTCATGAACCAGGGGGAATTGAGACTTGCAATTTGCGTCTTGCAAAACTTCAACTTGTGATGAATGTTTGTACAATATTTCTTAACTATTAAATGAAAATTGAAGGAGGAGATTGCGACACAAAATTATAAGTAAATGGTAACAAATAGAAAAAAATGTCTTAGGTTCAAGGGGAGATAATTAGTGAACCTGAGAGTTGACACTTGAAAACAGAAAAGGTCTCTGAATATGCGTGGACACTCAAGCAATATTGACTGTAGTTGCAAGGTCTTAGAATTACACAGATGATATGAGGTTTAATCTGAGATTCAGACAACCTATCTCTCATCTCAGATCCCTATGAACTACCCCTTTATAATGCATTAACACTTTCCTGTTTTACAAAATTTTGGACCTGTCCAAATTCAAAGGTTTTGCAGACGAAAATAAAAAGTGGATTTAATTCGAAAAATAACCGTTCAGTATGGTAGAAAATAGTGTGGAAAAAGAAGAAATTGCTTGTCAGAAGCAATTTCTCCTTTTTTCACAATGTTTTCTCAATCATAAAATCACAGGCACGTAAAAAGCAGTGATTAAACAGCAAAGGGTTAAATCAAATGCAAGTTCTAGCTTCAGCATGATTTCGCTGACACTAAATTGTTTTAAAATTTCACCTTTATGCTATTAAATGTGACACTTTTTTTGTAAAGTCTCATTAAGTTATCTTTTCAGAACATGCCTCAGTAAAACGTAACATTGATGTAACTATTTAATACTTTATGGACTAGCTTCAACATGATTTCAATGAACCAAATTGACATAAAATTGCACCTTATATGCTATTGAATGTGACTCCTTATTGTCAAGTTTTATCAAATTGCATAAAAAACAAAAAAAAATCCTTTTCGTCAAAAATCTTTCATAATAGTGATGTGGTTGGAAGGAGGGGTTTAATGAAATATTTTGTAGCCAGGTAAAGATCTTCTCACAACATGCCTCAGTTAAACATACCATTGATGTATTTCTTAATCCTTGTAACAAGCTGTAGTTACAAGATTTTAGAAATTACATCAAAGATATGAGGCTCAACGTGAGATTCAAACAACCTACCTCTGGTTTCAGATCCCTGTGTGTTACCCCTCTATTATGCATAAAACAAATGCAAGGACTAGCTTCAGTATGATTTCACTGACACTCAATTGATATAAAATTGCACCTTTATAATATCAAATGTGAGGTCAGCCCGATTAGCTCAGTTGGTAGAGCATTGGACTTCAAAACCATTGAAGTTCCCATTGTGGGTTCAAACCCAGGCTGGCACACTAACAAACAAATTGTCTTTTGGATGAGACGTTAAACCGAGGTGCCGTGAGTCGGTGCTTTACACCGAGCACATTCAAAAACCATGGCAGATCTCAGCAGTAGTTTCGTCAGGTATCCCTGCACTATCCCCCGTAACAACCTATCTTCTTCTGGGGGCATCGCTCATATTGGCATGTGCTACGGTAGCAACGATAAATAAACAGAAATACACACATCAAATGTGACACATTTTTGCAGGGTCCAAAGAATCTACTTGTCCGCTCATAATTACGAGTAAGAAATCCCGGAGGACGAGTGGAAATTCTAAGGCAATCGCCCTCCCGGACGAGTGAATAATGAATGGTATAAAACTTTTATGTAAAGTGTCAGGATAAAAACAGATAAAATACAGAAAAGACGCTTTAAAAAAGATCCTGATGATAGAAGTTTGCAATGAATTAAACTGAAAACAGTCATGTACTTTGATTTCTAAAAAACAAAACTTCTGGTTTTCGCATGATATAACCCGGTACCAGAACTTCGTAATCGAGGAAACTATGGAAACTTATAAATATTTTTTTAAAATGTTTTCTTCATATCTACTACTTCTTTTGTCGCATATAGCCACAATCATTGAATTTTACCCGAAAAAAATCCATGGTATTATATGTTTACAAATGAGTTTTATTTCACTTGTCCAGATCGTTTTACCGGTGTTATGACCCCGAATTAAATGTTTTGGATGTCGTTTATTTTTGTACTTTTGTTTCGTCTGCACTTTAAGATGACGTTTCCAGATACAAAACATGTTCTTCAAAGATCCATAGACCTTTTGTAGGGCGAGTGATAGTCTAAGTAGGACGAGTTACTTTTTCAAGTCACTTGTCCTGCAGGACGAGATCATTTTTCGGAATTCTTTGGACCCTGTTTTGTAAAGTCTCATTGAGTCATCTTTTCAGAAAATGCCTCAGTATTGATGTATTTCTAAAATCTTGTAACTACAGCTTTTTTTAAAGCTGTAGTGTACTAGATTTTAGAAATTACATCAAAGATATGAGGCTCAATGTGAGATTCAAACAATATACCTCTGGTTTCAGATCCCTGTGGACTACCCCCCTATTATGCATAAAATCAACTGCAAGGACTAGCTTGAGCATGATCTCACTGGCCTCGGGTTCACAAAAACTTTTCTTCTTGCGGATCCGGTCCAACAACTCTCCTCCTTCACACAGCTCTAACACTATGTAGGTATGTAACTGGAAAAGAAAAAGTAAATAATAATAATAATAATAATCTATAAGTTTACATAATTACATGGACTAGTTGCAATAAATAGGGTTTTATATAAGAAATAACAAAGTTAATTGGGTTATTTGGTCATGATATACACATTGACATAATTTTGTCCTGTTTTCGATGGCTTATGGTGGTTGTTATCAAAGTTAATTGACATGAATCTAGTGTTGGGCAATCAGTTTCAAATCACTATCAATACAGTCAATCTTGCTCAAGCCACCACGTCTACTAAGCGACCATTTTCCAAATCCCTGTCTTTAAATCAAAGTATCAAAAAAAATGATATGGTTGGCCTTAAAATTATTGAAAATAAATCCTATGTTTTTTAAAACTCACAAGAATCGTCTCAATGAGACGATTCTATTGAGTTTTAACATCATAGGATTATTGAAAATTTTGCAATAATATGCATTTTCAATCAAAAAGTATGTTTCTTTCAAAAAGAAAAATGTGTATTAAGCGGCCATTTTCTAAAACAACTGCTTTTTGGTGGTTTTGGTGGTCCGTTAGTGGCCGCTTAAAACAAGTTTTACTGTAATCAGTTTTTTAGTTGGAAGAGTATATCAACTTTTGATCAATTGTCCTATCATTTTCTTAGAAAATTAATACAGAAATTGCAGTATCACCCTTTGAAGAATAGAATGTGGAAGTTAAGTTGAAACACATTCCCTAAAGACTCTTTTTTCTGATTTTTCTACCAACTTCATGACTTAGCCTGAAAAAGTTGTAACTGCCTATAACATATAGGCAGTTACAACTGTTTCATGCTGGGCCATCTACGTCAATGGCTTTCATGTATGTGTTGGAAACTGATTAATTGATTATGAAATTTCTTAGTCAATTATCACAATCGGAAGCCTAAACCAACTGATAATGGATTATTCTTAAATGCTTTTTCTTAAATGCTTTTTGGTGGTTTATCGAGAAATAACGATAGATTATCACTTAATAATCTCAACGCAAAAGCAGTGATATTATCAAAATTTTATACCCTGCTTTTGTGCATTTCACCCTATCTGTTGTCATCTACCCGGGGAAAAATAAGTGATTTCACAATGAATGTTGCATAGCAATCACACGCTAAATGACACACTTTACGAAAATATGTCCTAGAAATTTAACATTTTGTCTCATTTTTGCAATAAAGAAATAGAATAATCGTTTGTTTTTTGAGTAAGATCGATTAATAGTTCATTTTGTGAACAACAAAAGCTATATTTTCGCTCATGGCTCCAACACTCGTGGAAATATAGCTTTTGTTGTTCACTCAATGAATATAAATTGATCTTGCACTGAAACAAACAATTATCCTCTATATCTGCCCGTCACTACATGTAGTTATTGGGCCAAGTAAAGAGACTGCACAGATGTACTTTTTATGCATCAGTTCTGCTGTCAGCCTTGTCACTTCCTGTTTTCCTTACATATTCCTCTTGAGCTCCACCCCCACCCCACCCACACACACACAAAAAAAAATCTTGAGTGCAGTCTGACCAGAGTCATTTCTTAATTAACAGATGCTCCCTTGGGGTATGACAAGGTACAAACAAGTATCTGGTGTTGTATGCAACACATAAAGTCCCCTACCGGCTTCGTTTGTCTCAATGTTTTCCCACGCCAATTCTATCAGGGACGTCAAAACCAGGTCTTGTTTTGGAAAGGGTTAAACAAGACTTACATGAGTTGTTGTCTCTGCTGTGCTCACTATACAATTCATGCAAGCAATAGACAGATGCAAGAAATAGTATCAATAACAGTTACCTTGTCTGATCCAAGATGTTTTTCTTCAGTCTTGTTGGTAAGAAATGAGAACTTTCACTGGAGGTGATTAATACTGCTGCATCACCACCCTGACTAACATGGCTTATAATTTTTTTTACATTTTAAAACAGGTTTCATCAAGTTAGCTTGCTTAGTTATTAAGTTATTGCAGGATCCATTTTTTGCCATATTTTCACTATTTCCGTTACCATAGCAACCGCACTTTTTGTCAAAGAACAAAGATGAAATGATGTGCATAATCTACACATTGCCATCTAGTCATATACCAAGTCTCATCAAATTAGCTTGCTTACTTATTAACTTATCGCAGGATCCAATATTTTTTGCCATATTTTCACTATTTCCGTAACCATAGCAACAACAATTTTAGTCTAAAAACAAAAATAAAATGATGTGCATAATCTACACATTGCCATATAGTCATATACCAAGTCTCATCAAACTAGCTTGCTTAGTTATTATCTTATCGCAGGATCCCATTTTTGGCCATATTTTCACTATTTCTGTAACCATAGCAACCTCAATTTAAGTCGAAAAACAAAAATAAAATGATGTGCATAATCTACACATTGCCATCTAGTCATATACCAACTTTCATCAAAAACGCTTGCTTAGTTATTAAGTTATTGCGGGATCCAGATTTGAGGGGACAGACGGACGGACAGACAGACTGACAGACGGAGGGCAAACCTATAGTCCCCTCCGGTGTGAACACCGGTAGGGAACTAATAATACAAACCTCATCGTGAAAGACATCCACCAATCTGACGATATTACTGTGACCTTGACAGAGTTTTAACAGAGTTATCTCCCTGCTGACATCTATCCGTCGACTCACAATCTTCACAGCAAAGGCTAAATGAGTCTTCTTGTGTAGACATTTCCTGTAATTATAAATACTTTTTTTTTTTCGCGATTCAAGATTTTTCATCCATTTTTTTGTTCAAGCTGTAAGATTGGTGTAAACAAAATAATTGTTACAAGTCACAACCTATTTCTACTATTTTTATGTTTGTTTAAATGGAGTTTTACGCCGCTTTCAATAATCTCTTATATATTGCGGCAACAAGAACCTAGCAATGGATTTCTGGTATTCTTCTCACCAGTTCAACCATTACATCCTTTCCTAGACGCCAGCTGCTATCTCACATAGGTCCCGGTGGCGGCAAATATCCTTTCTGACATTTGTCTCTCACCAATGGATAGATAATCCTAAACCTATGTGAGATAGCAGTCCGAGGCTAGGAAAGGGTGTAATGGTAGTACAGGTGACAGAAATACCAGGAATTCATTGGTAGGTGCTCCGGCCGCGGCTATATAACTGCAAAATTGTTGAAAGCGACGTTAAACCCAATCAAACAAACAAACAAACAAACATAGGTCTACGATTAACAACCCATTTGTGAGAGACAAATAGTCGGAAATGATGAGTTGGGGATAGAACCCAGGACCTCTTCAATGACAGTCTGAAGCGCTACCAACTGCGCCATGACGGGGAACTTTTTTGATGTAAGTAATTTAATCCATTCCAGTTTCCTAAGAAAGTTAAGTCCTATGATTAACTTCACAATAAGTCCACATGGCTTGATATCAAAAAATTAAATATTGCAGAAAAAGAAGAAATCGCTCATTACAAGCATATTCTATTTTCTTCATACCTTTTTTACTACAAAGGTTGCTTTCCTATCAAACTTCTTTTATTTTTTTTTTCATTATCAACTCCAACTTAAATTTTAATCAAAACATCATTCACACCATTTAGAAAACCTTAAATCTTTGTTTTAAGGTAGTGGACCCGTAATAGTTCCGCAACATTTCTGACCACATATTCTTTCACAATGTTAACCAAGATTTCCTAATGAAAATCATTAGGAAACCTCGGTTAACACTGTTAAAGTTCATTACTTCTGAGACGTGGCAAAACTATTACGGTTCTACTACCTTAATTTACCTGCAAACTGAGAAGCTTCCATCTCCTAAAGGCTTTGTTTTGAAGTCTATCTCATAGTTCTGGAAAAATGTTGAATTCTGAAAGAAATGAAATAATACACTGTCAGAGAAAGAAACATAGTCTATAAAGAGGACTTAATGGTATAAATAACAAGGTACATAATTGATGTCAAGTTGGGTTATTTGTTTGAAATCGATTTAAAGTTACTGTCAACTGTATTATGGTTGTAAGAACATTAACTCTTGCAAGAGAAAATATATCTAAAAGTAATTATCTATTTTTGCACTAATCCATTAAAATATTCTTGATGATATAAACCTTGCCTTTTCTTTCAAACAGGAGTTGTCAAAGTTCATTATGACATGCATTAAGATGTCCAACTGAAACTTTTGGTTTTTTTTACATTAGTCTGCCATGCAATACATGTATGTGCAGTCGGATAAGGGGTTGACACAATTTGTCCTTCCCAGATTGGACCTTTTTGAAGGGATCATTTTTATTCTTTTTTTTTAGAGGTAGAGCGTCGGCCTCTTGACCCAAAGGTCCAGATTTCATTTCCCGGGAGCGGCTATTGATCTTGGTTCTTTCATAGGCCCACACATTCGGCGCATGTACTGGTGAATTTTCCAGGAAGCAGAATCGAGAGGGATTAATCTAAGTTGTAAGAACTTGTTTCCCAATCAATGTAAAATAAATAGGTTTAAACCAAAGAGATGTATCATAAACCTAGCTTCACCAAAAATCATACCTTAAAATGACTAGCATACATCAACTGTCTATTATCAGGTTGAAGATCTCTATTTTGCTGCAGTAAATCACTACTTATTGTGTTATCACTGAATATCACTGATGGTGCTACATAGGAATAACCCTGAAATATATACAGAAAAAATTAGATTTTTAAAGCTGGGCTGATTGATTTAGTTTGTTTGAATAGGGTTTCGCATAATTATGGTCATATTGTGGCTGTGGTAGCACATCATCAAAGAATCCTTACATTTCCCATGTTTGTAATACCTTGACTTTCTGAGGCTCGAGCTACTAATACCCCAAAAATATTTGTCTTTTTTTTTCTTTTGTTTTTTAAATACTTAATTTGACAGATTTTGAATTATACTAATAGAGTGCTCATCGGCAATTTAAAAAAAATTGAAAGCCCTCTGTAATGAATAACGTAGAAGGATGAAAACATATATGTTAAAATAACACCCTTTGCAGGTAAAGACAAATGAAAAGCAGGGTGCTATTAAATATATTACAAAACATTTACAAACATTTTTTTTTTGTCAAATGTTTTTTTTACTTTTGTACAGCATGAATCTGGGTTCTCAATTATCTTTTTCCATGCAACTAGAAATGATCCCACATTGGCTTAACCATAATCAACTCACCTGGGTTGACTTGGACTTGGCATTATAAAAGACAATAATTTACCTTAAACAGCTTTTCCCCATTTAAAGGGACGACAGCTGGCGAGTCTGTGGCTTGCATCAATGTGAATTCATCAGCAAAGTTACTAACATCTAACTCATGTTTTATCTTAGGCACAAATGGTGCTGGCATGACTTTTGCTGCAAGGTCATTCCAACTAAACCCCTGTATTGAAAATAACACAAGTGTTTAAGTAAAGCAATGTTTGGCAAATTATGTATAACTTGAAAAGTGAAGCTTAAAATATGTTTTTCGGTATGAAATGAACACATCACTGTCCAATTGAAATACTACATTAGAAATGAACAAGAAATTGTCATTTCCAAACTAATTGAACCAATTTCAAATTTTAAGGTAATAGTGCAAATAGAATTTAACCATTGTTCAACAATACAAGCATACCGAGGGTTCATTGCAAGACTACACTACGTGTATATACGATGTTTGTACACTAAGTACACTATTGTGCTTAACCCTCGATATATTAGACCACGCTTAAAGCTGTAGAAAGTCCTTTGAAGGAGGCGCTCATATAAAACGCTTATCTTGTTTTTGAACTGATTCGGCGTATTATTGTTGAGTTTCACATGCAGGACATACTTCTTTTGTATAGTTGTAAATGCAACACTGGGAGTTGTATCTGTGATATGTATTTTTAAAATACTGTTCTCTCATTAGCCGAGTCTCAAAAAAATGCATGAGATCAACACAGTTACAAATTATAAGGGTAATATCATTTTTTATTGTTTAGAGGTTTAGGTTAAAACTACAGACAATGTAAGAAAAGAGTGGTCTAAGTCAGATAGAAAATCTTGTGCCGCTTCATATGGCAAATAGACACTCACTGACACTTGTGTCTATTTCCCATATACTACGGCACTTGTTTTTTATCCTATACTTAAATATTTCCAACAATTTCTCAATCCAGACAGTTTTACCTGTGGCTTTGCAACATGATTTGTAGATTGGGTCTTGAGCACCCTCTTTAGGTGGTCAGCAAATATATAATATGTACTTTGTGTTTTGAAAGAAAAAAAAAACTAACGAGGTTTGGGGATTTACGCACAACTGAGTTGCATATTTTTCATACAATACACTAAGCACTTATTATATTTATCTCATAACCTCTATTTCCCTTATTTTTGGGGATGTTTCTAACAGTTCACAAGTTTCTAAAAATATCCACTTTACGTCATTGTTCTAAAAACATCCATGTGATATCATAAAAAATTCATATTTCACAAATATCAGCAAAATCAAGATATGTTCATAAACAATAATTCCAAACTAGAAAGCCATGAATGGCTTGAGTCGCCCAACAGGCTTGAAATTCTTGTAATAGAAAATCTAAGTTTTGACTAGATTTTTAGATATTTTGGGTTCTACTGATTTTGAAATGATTTTCAAAGTTTCCACTATATAACATATAGAGAAATGACCTCCGCCCATAAAATACAAATTTTCATCTGATCACAATAATTTTTGGTAAACTGATAAAGGGTCACTCAAGGATCATTCCAGTGAAATTTGATTGATACCCATCCATTACATTCTGAGAAAATGATTTTCAAAGTTTCCAGCATATAACATATAGAGAATTGACCACCGGCCATAATATACATGTTTTTCATCCGATCACAATATTTTTTTGTAGACTGAGAAAGGGTCACCCAAGGATCATTCATGTAAAATTTGGATGATATCTATCACTTAGATTCTGAGGAAATGATTTTCAAAGTTTCCTATATATAACATATTGAGAAATGACCTCCGCCCATAAAATACATATTTTTCATCCGATCACAATAATTCTTTGTAGACTGATTAAGGGTCACCCAAGGATCATTCATGTAAATTTGGTTGATATCTATCATTTATATTCTGAGAAAATGATTTTCAAAGTTTCCACTATATAACATATAGAGAAATGACCTCCGCCCATAAAATACATATTTTTCATCCGATCACAATAATTTTTAGTAGACTGATTGAGGGTCACACAAGGATCATTCATGTAAAATTTGGTTGATATCTATCTGTTATATTCTGAGAAAATGATTTTCAAAGTTTCTATAATATAACATATAGAGAAATGACCTCTGCCCATAAAATACATATTTTTCATCCAATCACAATAATTTTTGGTAGACTGATAAAAGGTCACCCAAGGATCATTCATGTTAAATTTAATTGGTATCATTCAATTAGAGCCTTAGAAAAGACACTTTTTACCATATTTGGAAATTAGCCATGCCCATTAAATCCATGTTTTTCATTGGATCAAAATTTCTTGAAAAACTTTGAAAGAGGGTCACCCAAGGATCATTCCTGTGAAGTTTGGTTGAAATACATCCAGTAGTTTCTGAGGAGAAAATTTTTAAAGAAGAAGTTTACGACCGGACAGACGCACAGATGGACAGACGGACGGAAACGACGCCATGACAATAGCCCTAGTGGCTTTCAGCCAGTGAAGCTAAAAAAAGGACTTTTGTTAGAAGTTTGGCCGAAGTAATTGCCCCTGAGAGATTACCTTGATCTTGCCAATAAGTGGACAGACGGACATCTGTAAACCAATTTGCCCCTAAGCTATGGATGCGGGGTCATAAAAAGTTTGGAGAACTTCCTTCCCCCTAACAGGGCCAGCTAAAGCTCACCTTGAAGAATTTATGTCTTTTGACCTCATCAGCCCCTCTGGCCCCTAATCTTTGGCTCGGATCTTTGGTTAGTAATCGTTGTATGAAATCCTTGACAAGTGGTGAGAAGGACTTTGGCATTGGAGGTTTAGCCTTCAGTACCCGCCTGTGAAATTATTTACAATAAATGAGGTGAAATATAGCTTTTCCACTGTGAAAATTATATTTCTAAATTATTTCTCATTTACCACTATATTATTATTATCATATTATTTCTCATTTAGCATTATATTATCAATATATTATCTAGCAAATTTCCTACCCTGGTCTGACATACGGGTTAGTACTGTCTTGAATTTAGAAAATGAGTTTAGAAAAAATACTTGAAGAAAATCTCACCATGGCTCGCTTAATAACTTTTCGATTCTAGACTTGGTTAAGATCAGCTTGTCTCAAACAAAATTTCAAAACAGATTCTATATCTTTCATTTTTTTTATATCTATTTTTCTTTTTCTTTTCAATTTCTGTGTGTTTCATACAATGAGGCAATTTCTTCAAAAGCGAATTATGGAATAACAAAGGTAAATCGAACCTTGATATTTCTGACTGTGTATTGGATTCCCCTTCCACTGTAAAAGGTGAGGCACCAGTCAACAGTTCATATGTCAGGACACCCAGTGACCACCAATCAACAGTCTGAAGAATAAAGAAAGGTGTGCTAACATAGCTCTTGAGGTAAAAATCTGTAGTTACAATGTTTGTTTCAATAATCAAGATTTGAGTTTGTTTTTTATCCTGAACAAAAAAAGACAAATGACTCACATGTCTGAAAAATCTTTTGCCACAGAGCTTCAATTCACTAACTCCTTTTTCAAGGCGTTTCAAAATAATAGAAAGTCTATGTTGGGATGGATTTTTTTATTTTTATTTCAAAAAGGTAAGGGAGATTACTTACAAAATCATGACCAGAGTGACCTCCCTCTACCACTTCAGGGGCCATGTACTCTATTGTCCCACAGAAGGAATAAGCCCTATAATGTTCATCTGTGGGTAGAAATTCCTTGCTCAGACCAAAGTCAGTCAACACTATATGGCCACAGTTGTCCAAAAGGATGTTCTCTAGTTTAATGTCTCTGTATATTATGCCCAGCTGAAAATTACACAAACCATTACACATCAATGTGATCATCTGCATACCAAAATACCAAACCCGCTAAATCAAATCAAGGATAAGTTTGATCTGAAACGGTGTTTACGCTGCTACTAAGTAATTAAAGATAGATATGGTCTTCGTCCATCATCAAACAGTCAATAATCAGTTGGTTCTGGCTTCTGATTGTTATAATGGATTAAGAAATTTCATAATTGATTAATCAATTCCTAACATGAATGAAAGTCATTATAAATTGTTTTTGAAACCAACATAAGCTTGATGGCTCAGCATGAAACAGTTGTAACTGCCTATATGTTTATAGGCAGTTACAACTGCAGGAGGTTTCATAAGGTCATGAGTTTAAAAGGTATTCATCTGCCCATCACTACCACTGAGCCACTGGGACTCCCTTCAATGAAGGATATGTGAAAATAAATTCAGAAATACTTGTACAACACAAATCTTCATGCCAAATGACTCACATAAAATGTATGTGTGAACTTACATTTAAGGTAGTGGAACCATAATAGTTTCCAACATTTTGGAACTCATGATCTTTCACAATGTTGACTCCAGTTTCCTTATTAACAAGAGGACCATAGATTGCACACCTGAGTCTTTTTACCCCTGGGACGTCACATCAATTAAACAGACCGATGTCATAAAGAAGATAATATAAACCAAGTTTCATGAAGTTTGGAAAACAAAAATGGCTAGCCTCTAGCGCGTTAAGACCCCTTTTCAAGTGATATGTCCTTGTGACCTGGCCAACATTCTGACCAACTTTTGTGAAGATTCGACCATATTTGTGTCCTACAGAGCGTAAACAAGAAAATTGCTAATAAGGCCCCTTTTCCTTTGATATGGCATGGATCCTTCCCATTTTCAATAGGGATCATCCTTGTGACCTGGGGAACATTCTGACCAAGTTTCATGAAACTTGGGCCATATTTGTGGCCTCTAGAGTGTAAACAAGAAATTTGTCAATAAGGCCCCTCTTCCCGTGATATGGTATGGATCCCTCCCATTTTCAATAGGGTTCATCCTTGTGACCTGGCCAACATTCTGACCAAGTTTCATGAAGATTGGGCCGTATTTGTGGCCTCTAGAGTGTAAACAAGAAATTTGTCAATAAGGCTCCTTTTCCCTTGATTTTGCATGGATCCTACCCATTTTCAATAGGGTTCATCCTTGTGGCCTGACCAAGTCTCATGAAGATTCGATCATATTTGTGGCCTCTAGAGTGTAAACACTTAAATTGTTGACGCCGGACGACGAATGACACACGACAGACGACAGACATTCAATGCTCACAAAAGCTCACTGTGCACGATGTGCTAAGTTGAGTTAAAAATCATTAGGATACCTCAGTCAACACTGTTAAAATCCATTACGTCCAAAACATTGCGGAACTTTTACAGGTCAGCTACCTTTACCAAAGAACAAGATCATCAGTTTCAGTCAAACATCAATAAATATTGTATTGATTTTAAAGTAATAAATGATTCATCTATATCTTAAACATACTTACTGCTTAAGTTATATCTAGCAATGAGGATTATTCAACCATGAATATTATACACTTTAAGATAATTAGATTTAGTTGTTGTGACATTTTACTTTTATCTATTTTTTTCTAAAAAAAAAAAAAAAATTATCAAAACAAATGTTTTAGTTCTTCTATCCAATATTGTACAATAATGCTCTTTTAGCAGAGGTTTTGAATTCCAATGCCCGACTTGTCCGACACAGGCTTTTCCACTTGTGGGAGAGTACATTTTTCTAGGCAACTTGTCCATGGACAAGTAAATACCAGAGCATATATAGTACTAAGAAGATCTAGGAGAAAAGCCATCCTCATGTTTGTATCAAAGGTTAGAAAACATTGTCTTTAATGAAGAAAATGCTGGATTACAGCATTTTCTTCATTAATAGATATTTACCAGTCCATTTTTTTCTGACAAGTTCATATTGATCCTGGACAATCACTTATCCATGGACAAGTGGAGAAATTTCATATTTACAAACCTCTGCTTTTAGTAACATGTAGACAAAAGCTTTGATAATCTTTTCGGAAAATTGAGAAGTTCTTCATTTTCCACCATGTATTTTACCCACAAGGACAATTTTATATTTGTGACCCATCACTTGACAAGGGGCCATCTGGGTAGTGCGTAAAGTATTGACCCAAGTCAGACTGCCTGGATTGGGCAGACTTACTAGGGTCGAAACTTTTTCGCAATGTGCTTATTTTTTAAATCTAGAATGTTCAATCTACCTACCAGTGAAAGAATTTTTGAAATACTACCTCTGGTTGACCAATGCTTGACCCAATCTCTTTTTCAAATATTTATTTACAAAGTTCCCAGATTGTCCCTATTTGCATGACAGGTCACATTTCTTTTCCTTTTTTAAAGTCTCACTACTTATAATCAATACCTGTAAATTATTTCAATTTAGACAAGTCTAAAATTTTGCCTACTGAGCAAACTAGGTGAATCCCCATGCACTACTGACCTTGTGTAAAGTTTCTAGAGCCAACACAATCTCCCCTATATAAACCCGTACTTCAGATTCAGTAAAGTATTCTCTTTGGTTTAGATGTGTGAACAGTTCACCTCCATTCACATAATCTGTAAACACATAATGTTATAAATCAATCCATCATTAAAAATTCAAAGACTGCTGCATAGTTGGGGCAAAATATGGCTGTTTGATGCTGGATAGCAGACAAAATCCAAGTTCAATTGCAAAAACATAGATTGTCCTTAGTGAATGATTTTAGTAAATGTTGAGATATCAAAAGATCTATATCAAATTTTTAATGTTAAACACTTTCATAACATGATGATGTAAAACGTATATATGAAATAAGAAGATTAACATAGAACTTTATTCACAGTAAAATTATTGTGCCATGTGTTTTACTTTGTACACAAAGCCCATTTAAGATGTCATACGTCTTCTTTAGCAGGATTTTTGATGCTTTTGACTTCATATAACTCATGTGCTAAATGAGGCATGTGGTTTCTGTGAAATTCTCCCAATGACAATATCATTACTTATTTTATCAATTAATTTAGATCCAGAAAAGTGATATTTTACTATTTTACATCCACCTATTTTCAGAATCGTGATTGTGTTATACTGGATATAATTTGAGCATGTGTGTGACATTTCAAACAATTTCATGTGTGCACAAAGCAAAGCTTCTGGCCAGCCTTTGCAACTGCAGACCAGACCAGAGTCTTCAGTATGCACTTTATAGATAAATGAAGTCTTAATCACTCCTTAGGCAGTCAATATATATTTTTATTCCATTGTGTCGTTATCTAATCTGCTCAAAGTTTCTGCCTCTACTATGAGTGAAATTGTTGGAAATGTCACCCACAGGCTCATTTCATTTTCGCATTGGTGTGTAAATGTAAAACGTCTGATAGGGGGAGGATGTTATACAAATCAAAATCCTTGGGATCCTCCCTCATATTTTACCTTATGCTTTTAACTCCCCTTCCATCAGATTATATCCTGGACACATCAATGCAAAAATGTAATTTTATAAATAACAAGGAAGACACCAAAACCACATTTTTTCCGGGAAACATATAGGCCAACCCTTTTCAATATTCCAATATAAATTATCTAATGTTTAACAAAACTATTGGTTTTTAGTGTATTAATTCCTGATAACATTTTTTTTTATAAAATTTTTGCTCAACTGCATGTGCTTATCATTCAAATGAATATAATAATGCACTTACCTAAAATGAGGTGTAATTTGACGTCTTTTTGGAAGGCCTAGTGAGGGGTGACAGTCTAATGGCCACAAGAACCTCTGTGTACTCTGTTCTTTTGGTCTAACAATATCTAATTGTCAACAGGCAACCAGGCATTTTAAGCTGGAGTTACATGGTTTGGGTTGCCAATCAACATCATAAAGTACCTACCCAGAATGAGGTGTAATTTGGCGTCAGTTTGGAAGGGGTAGTGTAGTGTGACGAGGAATAGTGACTGTCTAATGGCCTCTAGAATCTGTCTCTCTATGTACTCTGTTGTTTTGGTCTAGCAATATCTAATTGTCAACAGGCAACCAGAACCTTGTAAATCCAGCATTTTAAGCTGGAGTTACAAGGTTTTAGTCGCCAATCAAAATCAACATCATATAGTACCTACCTAGAATGAGGTGTAATTTGGCGTCAGTTTGGAAGGCATAGTGTAGTGTTACTAGGAATGGTGACTGTCTGATTGCTTCAAGAACCTGTCTCTCTGTCTTAGTGTGCTCTGTGGTTTTGGTCTTCTGTACAATGGAGGCTTTCTTCAATACCTTCATGGCATACAACTTGTTCTCATCTGGACCATTTAGTTTACGGACTAAAAACACTTTACCATATGCTGAAGAATAAAGAAAAAGATAATGATTGAGTATTATTTTGGAAATATGAGTATTGTCATTATATCATGACTTTTTGACCGTTTTTATGAGTTCAATCAAGCAATGTAATTATTCCTGCTAAATGATGAACAAAATTATATCATGTAACAATCTAAAAATATTCTTAGTTATAGCTTACTTGAAAATCTGCAAGTATATGTAATGTTATAATATCATGGCCTGAGATAATTAACTTTTTCTTGTTCACAAAGGAAAATTTTCTGAAATTTGAAATTTAAATTAATGTATAAACATTTAAGAATGATATTGATAAGACTTTATTAATATTATTTTTCATGTTTATATATTTTTATAGTTTTCAAACAGAGATAAAGCTATAATCTCAAGTCGAAATTCGAAAAATTTCTCTTTTGAGCATGAGAAAAGTTTTATAATCTCAGGTGCTGGTGAATAAATATCTACTTGGTTAAGAAAATAAACTTCCTTTACCTCTCACACTTCTTTGTCAATTCCTAAGAACCTTGAGAATCAGCAGCTTTGCTCAAAAAAAGTAATTAACATGTAAATACACTTATTCTCTGCGTTTTCTGTGACCTTGACACTATCTGAAAATATGTTTTAAAAAGCAAATGATGAGGTACAATTGTGCCAATTAAGTTCTTTGAAAACCATATATACATCTTCAAGTAATTTCCAGGACAAAATCAGAAAGACTGACAGGACTAATAAATATTGACACACTGATGCATATCAACTAAAATATTACTTTGACAAATTTGAACTTTGTCTCATTCTCTGCCAGCAGTCTATGCAAAACCCTTTAAGATGACTTTAGCCCTTACCTCCAGTTCCAAGGACTTTCAAGAGTTCAAAATCTTTCACAGTCACATGGTCCTTGGATTGCATGTTAACTGAAAAATAAAGAGAGATAACAGTTAATTTAGAAAGTGGACCAGTTATAGTTCTGCAACATTTAAGACCTCATGATCTTTCACAATGTTGACTGAGGTTTCTTGATGAAATCATGAAAAAACCTTTGTTAACACTGTTTATGTTCATGGCTTCTGAAAGTTAAACATTGCAGAACTATCACAGGTCCTCTAACTTAATGTCTTATGTAAAACAAATGACGAAAAATATGAGACTTACTTCTATGACTTTTCCATTTATTCAATAAACATATTGATGGTCACAGAGCCATCAAAGAAAATATTGATGGCTCAGTGCTAAACAGTTGTGACTGCCTATAAATATATAGGCACTTACAACTGTTTCATACAGAGCCATCAATATTACAACCTTTTCAATGTCAGAATTATCCTATGCAGTCTATACAAACCAATAATATGTATAGCCATTTATATTATTTTTGCACTGATCTTTCAAAATGGAGGACATAATTTCTGCCATGTCAAATTAAGTTTCCCCACTGTCTAGTGTTATTTTAATATCACATGTAATCCCACAATATTCAATACAAGTAAAATTCAGCTTTTCTTCAATGCCATTAAAGTCCTTCATATTTTGTGCTATTTTTTTTTAAATCTAATCAATGGCTCCACTAGGGAGGATATCTTAACAATAAGCATGCGGGGGCATTACCTACCCTGGGTTCAGGGTGACAAAATGGTGCAATTATACCCTGCTTTGCATGTGCATCTGCATGCAAAGCAGGGTTCAGTTGGCAAACAGTTTGTACTGTTTTGTCATCCTGAACACAGGGCTGGTTACTGGTATGTAACTTTCTCTGTGACCAAAAGAAAGAAAACCTTTGCAGGAAATTTGCAGTTCTCATATGAATATCCTTTATCTGATGAATAATATTTTTTGTGAAAAATCCAATTAGATGCACATAAATAAAAAAGATTAATTCAACCTCACAAAACATGAAAATGAAATACCTAATTTTTCATAACAAATTCCAAAGGATCTAAAACTCTAGAAAAGCTTTAAGGTTAGAGCTTTTACAATTAAGCTAGTAGAAATGGTGTGTGTGAACAAATCTTTTCACAAAATATATCAAGTAATTTAGGAAAATCTTCTATTGTTCTATTTTTGTAGACAATAGGGAAAAAAAGTCCTTATAAAGCAACAATTACTATTTATGGCTTTCTAATTATCAATATATATCTAGTTTATCATAATACATAAAAGTACAGTTCAGAGACCATAGCCTCATTTAACTCTTTATATATTTTTGCTGTAGTAACAAGGCTTTTGGATGCACATGTAATTACTATACAAGAAATCTTATAGATTTGAAACAGCATATTTAACAAAATGCTCTGTAGATATTTGATGGCACTAAAGAATAAAGCTTCAGAAAACAAAATTGTGGAAAATGAAGAAATTGTTTGTTACAAACAATTTCTTCATTATCCAAAATATTTTCTCCCGCAAAAGACTAGTTTTTCCAGTATTAATCAATTGAAATTTGTCTTCTGCAGTTTCTTTAAAATTGGACCAGACTAAAATCTTGCCACCTGATAATGGGTTTTGTTCTTTTTTACCTTTATGGCTCCACATGTATGAACTATACTAGATAGTGTTCTTTTTTTCCAGGGTTTTTAGTGTCACATCAACAAAATGGGGTCCCATGAGTCCCAGGGAATCAATAGTTAGGCTCATAGGGGTCCTTGCTTAAGCTTTGGGAGTCCCTGAATTAAAATGTGGACTTTTTACTTTTGACCTATCCTCATGATTTAAAAGATGTGTAAATATTTTTTTCTCTGGATTTAGCTAAGCAAGGTAATGAATCGATGTGTACTTTTTTATTATCAACTTCAGTCTTCAAATCATCTCTGAAGTTGATCCCCAAAGGATCAAATGCATCAGAAAGTTTTCAGAGTCCAGGCCACTTATTTCAGAGTCTCAGACTCACAAAACCTACATCCTTTAAAACCTCATTTTTCTTTTTTGGGGGAAATCCATTCATTCCTTTAAGGGAAGGGGAGTTGAGTTTCATTCAAGATAGCTAGTTTTTGCATAAAGGGCCAGTAACAAGCCAAACATATAGTATTTTTGCTCAACAATTCACAATGCAGTTGCTGTTTAGTGAAAGTGTACAATTTGACCCACAAAGCAACATTAGGTGCTATTCAATTTTCAGATAATTGCAAAAAACTTTGAACTTGTGAACCACAATAAAATTTATTCAAGATACATGCAAAATAATCCTTTAAATGCAATAATGAATGTTTTTACCTCCAAGTAAATCCTGCCCCATTGTAAAATATTAATTTAAGTTTCACTATATTTCACATATCCATAATGATTGATCATATAGAATAATACTTTTGCATAATAGTGTATATCATAATAATATATAAGCCCAGTCTATCAATGATCTGAATAGGTTGACGACCTGGCCTGACCTCAATCTTTAAAGATTTTACTAAATTTCAAACTACGTTTTATATGGGTTATGATAGCTCTGTAAAATTTATAGCACATACTTTCTGATAAAGTGAGTTTGAAACAATGTAATTTAATAAAATATACTGTTAAGAAACATGCAATACTTACATGTTAACCCTTGTCATGCTCAATAATCCCCAGTGGCAAAAGTTGCACAAAAAATCAAAATGCTGAATGCAGCAGATGCACTAATGTTTATTTTGAAAATACTTTTTAGGAAACTCATGTGATTTGAAAATGCAAATCAAGTGGTATATACATATAGTACATTATGTGCTAGCTGATCTTTGCCTACGCCTCCTGCCTATGCAGGAATATTCCAGGTTCAGTATGAATAAGGTTTGAGTTCTCATAATGATGCCCAAAAGGAATATCAATCGTAGATTTTTACTATTTTCAAAAGTGTTTTGCATTATATCATATGTGCATACAAATGTAATGGAATCACTCTTGAAGATATAACTTTTGCATTATAGCCGATCAGCCAAGTAAACCTTGTTGCAAAGGAAGGAAATTTGTTTTGTTCCATGCATGCTCCACAGCAAAGGGCAAAAAAGGCAAAATAGAAATTACATGAATTTTACATACATTCCATTATTTACATAGAAATAAATCCATCAGACTCATTAATGATTATTTAGCAGCAAATGATCTGAGGCTAAACAAACATTAATGTAACAACATTGCGAGCATAAATTTTGAGCCACCAACCTACCCTAACTACAGCTTAAACAGTTTGAAGTTACGCTGTTTTGGAAGTCAACCAATACAAATTATGGTCAATGGAAGCATTAAGAGTTCAAACAAGGTTGTTGGATCTTTGTTGTCACTGACCCTTAGTTGATATTACAGAACTACAGATAAGAGGAGGTATTTTGAATTTTAGATCAAAGTATTTTAATAAGACTATCATAAACCCTATATTGTTGGTACTCATTAGAATCGTCTCCTCAAGACGATTCAAATGAGTACCCACAACATAGGGTTTCTTTCGGAAATAAAGATTTTAAACTGGCTTTACCCTCTTATCAGTACCTCTGTAATAATCTTTATTACACTCGAATTAAATACAATGGTACCCATACAGGTCAACTACACAGTGTGTTTGTTTATTCGAATTGAGTTTTAATGCCACTTCAACATTATTGCAGTTTTACTGCGACGGCTGGTGCACCTACCCATAATTTCCTGTTGTTTCTCATGCCAGAAGAAGCACATTTTACATCTTACTTATCAAATGCCTAATGGAGACTTATGACTGGTGTTTGTTTGTTTGAATGGGGTTTTACACTGCTTTCAACAATGTTTCTGTTATATCATGGAGGCTGGGGCACCTAACTATGGTTTCCTGGTGTTTCTCTCACCAGTACTACCATCACATTCTTTCCTAGCCACTACCTGCTAGCTCACATAGGTCTATGACCCATTGGTAAGAGGCTTATGGTCGGAAAGAATGAGTGCTATGACTTGTGTCACAATGACTTTTGCAAATTGTTTGATGAAATTGTAACAAAGTAAAACTGTAGGAAAAAAAGATTTTGCATTTTTCTCACATTATTAACCCTTGCCATGCTGAATAAATTTTGGCAAAAAATTTTCATCAAAATCAAAGGGCAAAAAGCACTGAAAGTAACAACTGTAGGTTTATTTTTATTTGAAAAACTAAATCTGGTTTGAAAGTGAGAAACAGGTGGTGTAGACTAACATCAGACTGCACATACGTCTATATAGCTCCTGACAAAGCAGGAATATTCTGGGTTCAGCATGAAAAGGGTTAAAATTTATTGAATATTTCATCGAGTAATTCAAACAAAGGTTGGTCTATATGAAAGAGCTATAGGTCAATCTAAGATTTTTATTTCTCAATAAAGCTATGTTGTTGGTACTCATTTAAATCATCTCAGTGAGACGATTTACATAAGTACCTACAACTTGGGGATAAATTGCAAGAAATGTATTTGATCTAAAATTCAAAATGATCTGACTATCTGTAGCCAAGTTTAGATGGATCATGCAGTCTTGTCCATGCTACAACCTGATGCATCAGTAGCCTTGATTTGCATTTTCAAAGATTGACTTCAGAGAGAAAAACCTCAATTTTTTTCCTGAATGATTTCTAAGAAATGACAATGCAATTTAAATCATTCTCTCATTCTACAAAAAGCCAATATGAAATGAATACAAGAGGACAGACAAAGCAGTTATAAAGCAAAAATTAGCTAAGAAAAAGGTAGAAGTATAGTCCGTTTGACTTCTATATGGACCGACCTTTTCATCAATTGCATAAAATCGAGTTTGAATTAGCAATTTGTATGTGGTAAAATCTTAATTTCAACTTAATACCATTCCAAAAAATATTTTTTGAAAATAAAATGATTTCAAAATAATGAATTTGTCTATCTAGTTAATGTTAATAATTTCACATTTTACGCTCTTAAACACGAGGGGTGAAGAAGGCTGTTTAGGCTGTAACAAGATGTAAACAATAGTAAAAACACGTGGTTTTATACTAAACATTTGACAGAAGAAATGTCCATTCTTCCTTATTTGGAGGTGCTAATTAGCATATCGACGGACATGTCATCTTAAATTTAAATATCTCGTGATTTGTACCGTTATTACTCGCCTGCTTATCTAGTTATCCTCGTGAAACTCACACCGACTTCGTTAAATAATGCTTTTTGATTGGTCTAAATATGTGAATATGGGGTTCGTCTCAAAATAGATAACAACAATTATAATTTATCTGGCCAAACGGTTTTTAAACAAAGAGAAAATACACTCAGATTTGATATCCCTAGGAATTAAAAATCTTCGACCAAAGTAATTTTATAAAAATACTCGATTTTATACCAAAACGACTCACTTGAAATCATACACTTTTGACTCGGCCCCTATGCAAATCAGAACTATTTTTGGTTGGGCAAGTCGCTGTTCCGTTTATTACAGACACGAGGAGGTATGAAAGGCTGGAAGTTAACATGTAGACGGACGGACAAAATCATTATTTTACATTCAAAAATTCTGAAAAACAAGATTCGTCATGGTATTAGATGGAAAATATGATATGACAAGAAAAAAATACGTTTTATTAATTCAATTCTGAGATTTTTTGCGAAATGTTGGTCCATATAGAAGTCAAACGGACTATAACTCTATATATAGCAGGGAGTTTAATCACCTTCTGGCCAGCAAAAACTATCAGAAATCAATATCATATAGAGCTCCAGATAGATGGCGTGATTTGGATATCAAATGAATAAGATGATTATTTTCTTTGAGCATTGATTTCCCCTTAAACAGAACTTTTTTTTTATAATATGACCAACGACGCCAGAGTGAAATAACCCCCTTGAATATTTTTTATTTTACACGGGTGTTATTACTCTAGTGGAATAACCATGCAAATGAGCTCAGAGCGAATAGCAACGCTGTATTGTAACCGCGAAAATGACGTCATAATCTATGTTTTGTGACATCATTTTGAAACAGCGTTATAAGTTTCGCTGAAAATTGAAATGTTGAATTTCAAGAATTTGGATGATTTTTCTCTAAAATTCAGGTCATATTATACTCCTTGACCCTATCACCGGTGGTCTTAATGTAAACTGTCTGTGTTGAAGAATTTCTTTATCTTTTCTTGGAATATCTTATATCATCACATAGGCAAATCATTTCTTAATCAAAATCAGTAATTTTATTTCTAGGAAAATCCATTTAAAAATATTCTTAGGTTGGAAATAACATGATCCTAAAGATTCGCCGGAACTATTTTTGTACCAATTACCGGTGTACTTACAAAAAACCTCCAAAGATCAAAAATTACAAACCCTTTCATATGCTTTTTATACATTATAAGCAGACTTTGACCTTTTTGGGTGCAATCCATCATATTTTCTGTTGCAAACATTGCTTAACTTAAGCTAAACAAATGAAATAAATAAACCACCATATCTGAATTTTGTTTTCCTCTGTGAGATAGTGAAATTGAATGATGATTGTTTTTAAATTATTGACGGGATCTAACTAGGGACAACCTAGTTAAATTATTGTAGAAAAAGGTGAAACTAAAATTTGAAACATTGTCTGAATTATTTCTTTATTTGAAATTCGAAATTTATTGCTACACCGGTAATTGGTATACCCCGGTAATACGGTAACTGATCATATAAACAGAATATAAAATTTGTGCTCATAAAATACAAAATTTATTAAACTCGTCATCTAAAACAAATAAAAACTCGGCTAAGCCTCGTTTTTATCTGTTTATAGATGACTCCTTTAATAAATTCAGTATTCAATGACCACTCATTCAATATCCTCTATTTCATGTTGGACCTTGGTCCTGACTGATGACCTTTACATTAAATGTTGTGTGACTATGAGATGTACCTTTGAGTTAATGATTGTTGCTTCTCAGATACTTTTGAAGTTGTTCAAAAAATAGTTCACAGATTGAATTTTAAGACATAAAGACAGAGGGACAGACAAAATGCTATAATTAATCAATAAGCACCGTATCTATTGATTCATGGCATAGAAAAAATTCCATACCGTCATATCCAATCCTATGCTTTGGTTACTTGTTTGAATAATCACATTAAGACAATTCCAATGATTACCAACAAGATAAAGTTTTGATGAGAAAAAACAAATCAAGTCTGGGCTTGTGTTAGTGTTTGAAATTGACTCCTTAACCATGAAATTCTGAGGATCAAAACTGATTTCAAAGGGGTCAAAACAACAAAATAAGCAAATCATGAGTATAATTTTGCAGTTTGAGAGTCAATTCACCTTTTTTTGTATCAAGTAAGCAATTTCTTTATAAAACTTGAGATCATTCATTGAAAATTTGAAGGAAAACACATAGTTCTGACTTTTATGAAATTTCTGTCAAGGGGGTCAAAATGAAATTTTTAAGGGTCGAAAAAGGGAATTACAGATTTTTGAGGGTCAAAACCCTGGTTTTAGGGTCAAAAATGAGCACTGATCAAGACTGTCATCCCTGCCTCTTGTCTGTAGCCGTTAATTTTCACATATTTTCTGCCATACCAGAGGGGCTTCATTGGACTTCATACAGGGACTTCCAATATTCACTCTTCAGCAAATTGCTCGATAGTTTTTTGCTTCATTCCACAGATTTCTTGATATGCCACTCAATTCTATGCATTATTGATGTCGCATACATTGTAATCAACGATGAAAATGATTTCTATAATTTTCACACAATTCATGTGTTCCAAGTAAAGATTTGAATCAGCCTATGCACATTTTCAATTTTCTTCCAAAGCTTCCTAACTACAGCTATGAACAAGCTGTTGTTGCCGGGTAATAGCTTTAAGAAGTAAACAACAATTTTAACAGGCTGATCATTCTCTACGCTCTTTCCTGTACATTAGTCAGCTTTTATACTAGGTAGGGGAATTGTCTCACTTTTTTTCAAATATTCCCCCATATTGACAATGGGGAATACATAGCCTGAATAAGAGGTTCAGAGTGACACTCATTTGCTCACCTGCGTCCCCTACCATACCAACATTTAGAAATCAATAAAAGTAAGGAAGCCTCTTATGAGATGGGTCTTACAAGGAACATATAATATCTATATTGTCGTACATTGTCTAATTTTAGATGCTCAAGTCATTTACTTAATGTAGAAAAAGGCAGACATAATCACATTGACTACAATTTTAGATTTTGTGACTGGTGTTTGAAACGAAATTTATTTACAATAATTTTTTTACAATCGAAGATGAATATCGTTTCCTACTTACATGTCTTCTTTACGAAGAGCTTAGACGTTTTTATTTTGCCAATGAATGGAAGAATTCATATCCAACAAAACCTTTATTCTGTAGAATCTTATCAGACTCTTAAGAAGGCAATATCAAACAACTTGCTAAATATCTAATTGAAGCAATTCAAACTTAAGAAAATCCACGAAAATGTAGTGTGATAAAAAAATAAAGTTATACTGTATAGATGCATTGAACAAGAGCTTCGCAGAGCGGCTCATATACGCCCAATGGGGCTTGTCAGTAACCTTGGCTTGTCAGTAACGCGAGCTTGAATGATAGCTAAAAATATTTCAAACAGACAGACAGACAACTGGTGCCATAACATAGCATGACCTTTTGAGTGTAAATTGAAAATGATTTTATGCACAACTATATGCCAAACATTTATTTTGCAAGTTTCAGTTCATTCCAATTCAAAGTGTGACAAGTTGCTCACAAAAGAAAAATAGTGAATTTCAATCAATTCAAGGGCAGATAACACAAGAAAGACCCAAGCTTTTGGAATTTCTGAAGTCTTATGCTTAACCAAATATCAGGGTTACATTATGGCAAGATTCATTTCAATCCAATTAAATTTGTAGGAGTTGTGCACACACACGCACACAAAAATTCTGTAAATTTAAACTATTTTGTGAAGTAAAGGGCAGATAAATTAGGAACTACTTTAAATATGAAAATATATTTAGTCCTAAGCACAAATAGACAACCAACTGATTCATTATGGCAAGTTTCCTTTCATTCCCATCCAAAATGTAGGAGAAAATGAGCTGACAAGAAATTTTGTTTTTCATCAACTCAGATAATCCAAGATACCTCAAGAATGTCTGGAGCATATTGAATTGAAAAGTCTTATGTACAATTAGACATCATAGATAGTAAATGAGTCTAGTTTCAGCTCATTTCAATTGATAGTTAGGGAGGAGTTGCACACAAAATACAGTGATTTTCTTTAAATTCAAGGGCAGATAATTGAAGCTTTCTCAGGAATGACTGGAGCAATTTGAATTTCAAAGGTCTTATGCACAACTACACATCATAGGGAGTAATTGCGTGTAGTTTCAGCTCATTCCAATTGATAGTTTAGGAGGAGTTGCGCACACAAAAAACAGTGATTTTGGTTATATTCAAGGGCAGATAATTCAAGATTTCTCAGGAATGACTGAAGATTTGAATTTCAAAGGTCTTATGCACAACTAGACATCATAGGGAGTAATTGTGCCAAGTTTCAGCTCATTCCCATTGATAGTTTAGGAGGAGTTGCGCACACAAAAAATTGCTAACAGACGGACGGACAGATGGACAGACAGACAGACGGACGACCGAGGCCATAACATAATACGACCCTTCGGGCGTATAAAAAAGGATTGATTGACAATTTTACAGATATTAAAATGATATTTATGTAACCCATTTGTCACTCTTGAAATGTATTTCTAAATGTCATGTATGTATAATGGGCAAGAGGCCTGAATTACTGAACAAATATATTTTATGTTATGTTATTACATGCAAATCTAAGTTTGGCCTTCTGGATTTACATGAGATGTTTATAGATTTCTCCTTCAAAAATAGTTCTGCCATGCCATGTCCATGATTAATCCAATTTTCATCAACCAGTTTTGAGAGGGTTTTTCAAACTAAAGGAACATTTATGCCAAATTTGGTTGAAATTGGCACACTGATTTAGAATAAAAAGGTATGTAAATATTCCAGGGTAAAAATTAGCCAAACCCTGTTTAGCCCAATTTTGGATATCAAACAATTTCACATTAAATATTTTCAGAAGGATTATACAATGAACTTTCTGTCAAGTGTGGTTGCATTTGGCCCACTGGTTTGAAAGATGTTTAAAACTTTCAGTGTCAAAAATAGCTCTGTCCTTCCAAGCCAATATCAGGGGTCAATCAAAATTTCGCAAACAAGTCACCAAGGGAACATTTCTGTCAGTGTCTATTCTAGGATTCAAAAAGCAGGGGGGAACTTGTCTGAAAATCATCAAAATTCCAAAAAAGATAAAAACTTTTATTCTTTCTCTATGTACAAAAATCCCCCATCACCTTTCAAAACAGGGGGGATTTTTCAAAAGTATGCACTAAAATGTGCAATCCCCCCTCCTTAGTCCTAGAATAGACACTGTTCTGCCATGTTTGGTTGTAAATAGCCTAGTGGTTACGAAGGGCAGACAAAAGGTGATCACAAAGGCTCATCTTGAGCATGTGTGCTTGAGTGAGGTAAAAACCAAAAATTTTCAACACCTCAAATTTTCACTGTAATTTTCACATTCTTGAAAGGCATTATCAGCAGGGGTGTGGAAATACAGAGTTTCTCCATTTGTCCCTGAACGAGTAAAAGCTGATTTCTTACTTGTAACGTCCAGGATCAAAGTGAACTTGTCCACAAAAAATTTAGTTAGATACATATTGAGAAAATATTCTTTTTAATGAATAAAATGCTGTAACCCAGCATTTCTTCATAAAAAAACAATTTTTTCTTCCCTTTGATACAAACAGAGGGATGACTTTTCTCCTGGATCTTTTTAGTACTGTATCAAGATTTGCTCTGGTATTTACATGTCCACGGATAAGTAGCCTAGAAAAATGTACTTGCCCGCAAGTAAAAAGCCTGTGTCAGACAATTTTGGCATTTCATTCACTAATATGTCCAGATACCGAAACACAGTGTCCTACAAATTGAATAAGCTGTGCCTATTGGATGACCTGCAGAGGATATATGTAAGGCAGGGAAGTGGAACTACGACTTTTCTCCATTTCTCGATTTTTTTCACATGCGGGATGTTAACAAAGTCGGGTTTTCCGGCATGCTTGACAACATTAGTCAACATCATTAGGAAAATTCCCAGACATTTTCAACTTCCAGCGGTTATTCCACGGAACCAACCGATACTTAATACAAATAAGGCAATTTAAATAATTTGTTGGGGTTTTTTTTCATTTGTGTGTCATTCAATTTTCCCAAAGGATTTTTGTGCAAAGAAGAGAAAAAAAGTTATTCTGATAAGAAAAATATACTTGCAAAGCTGACAAAGAGAAATCCCCTCCAAGATTAATCGGTCAAAAAAATCTTTCCATAGTTCAGACAAACAGCAATGTTAATGTTTAATAGGAAGATAAATAGAAATACGAATTATCTGATATTGTTATCAACCAAATAATATGCTGGTCGCTCAGACTACAAAAATAACGTCTTGATTAAGTAAGCGTCAAATGCATACAATCAGCAAGTCACCTTAAGGAATGCTTAAGGAGATAATAATGGGTGCGATTCAGACAATTGAAGATGGCCACTGGCTGCATATGACAGGATGTCGCTATCCACAGTAATGGACCTGAGCTGGTCACTATTCTCTGGTGATAGCTCACATAGTTTTGACTGCATAATAAAAGTCAAGACACTCACTTATGTTGCTATGAAATCTGAAAATCACATTTTTTTTCTCACTTTCATTTTCAGCTAAAAGGCCACTTTTACAATGAGTCTAATTTGTAAAGATTAGCACAAGTACATAAATACTTATATTCAAATAAAGACTACTTTCAGTTTTACTTTAATTTTTGCAATTTTTGTTAATTTGTAAGATAATAAATGACATTTCAGTAGACTAAACTTGTAAAACAATTTGGGATTCCTGGGGGAAACACTGATCTATCAAGAATCATTTAGTATTTTGTTCAAATACTGAAATTAACTAACTCTAAGAAATCCCCAAAACATTTATACAAAACTATCATGGGCAAAAAGTATGGTGAACCTTGAGCCTAGATTATCTCCCTTTCTTTTCTATGAATGAAATCAAGGTTTCACCGAATTTTGTCTTCTACGCACATAATTTCTGCAGCAAAATTTTCGATTATCTGTCCTATTTCATTTTTTATTTCTTCGTTACGCTGACCAGCAAAATTCTACCGTCTTGATCACAAATCGATTCGTTCCGTTATTTCCCTCTACGTTTTGTAACTCTTGACAGTTGTGTCAAGTGTTTGCCGAAACTAGAGCAGGAGATAGTACGAATAAACGTCGACATTAGAACAATCAGAGCTCACTTACCGTCCTTCAGCTCGTGTGTGACCGTGTCCGAGCCCTGGGAGGAGGCATCGCCCTGCGAGGTGGATGCCATGGCCTCCGTTTCTGCAATATTTGTTCTCGAGAGTCGGCCTTGATGCACAGGTGTCTGTCTCGTAGTCTAACTGTAAACTCTACCCACAATGCAACAACAACTTGAGCGGAACTGTCACGTTCAGACTATATTTAGTAACAAACCACGTGCTGAATGTAAACAATGTGAGAGAGGGAGAAAGGGTGTTTTTACAATCTTCTTTGTGATTTAGGATTTCTGCAAAGGGATTCATTCTTTCAAATGAGCGGGTTCGTCTATCATAAACCGATTTTGATTTAATGTCCCACGCCGAAAATGAAATAATCTGGCTACAGAGGGATCGGCCTCCCCGGGATACGCCACTGGATCATCCGATTTTCTTTAGGCACAAAGTTCTAATAGGAGCATGAGTTAGATCCGTTTATAGAAACCATTGATCGATCGCTGAAGTGAACGAACGTAATTATTTCAATGACTGAAAAGTTCCTAATTTAAAACGGCTCTGTTCATGATTGCTTTCTTAAAAAGTAATTTCTTAGCCTATCCTAGTTTTCAGCTTAGTTATTAACTTAAAAACTAGGCTTAATGGAAAAAATAGTTTCCTCTCAACAACTATTGACCATAATCGCTTTAGATTTACTCCACGACAGACAATCTATTATTAATTGGGCCAAGTTTCAAGAAAATCATTGGGATTTAGACTAGATTGGGAGGATAGGCTATATGCACTTTTTCCGTGGACAGAGTCGTTTGGGTGTCGCCCGAGTTCGAAAGAGTTTCTGGTGATGCCGTCGATTCAGGTCCATAAAGTTTTTATTAGTTTAATTGAAAATATTTAAAAATTGGAAGGGGGTGTAATTTAGGAATCACTGAAGAAACGTTTTAGGATGTTTACTCTGTTTTGTTAGTTTATTAAATTGGTTGGGTTGTATTTGATTTGTTTTTTGTTTTTTTTTTTTTTTTGTTTTTTGTTTTTTTTTTTTTTTTGTCATTTCAAAAATGCTGAAGATGGCACAGGCACCCCCCTACCTCCACCCCCACCCCTACCTCTACCCCCCGGCATTCTCTCCACACTCACACACGCTACAGAGCAGAGTGAAAGAATGGTGGCGAACGTTGTTTCAAAACTATTTTCGAAGAAACCAAAAAAAAGGATAGCTCCGACGCACTCGCAAATCTTGATCAGCGAAACTCCGTCAAAATTCATAAATTCAAATTCATTCGGAACGATGTTTTGAATAAAATGATAGGATCTATGTCTATTTATAAAGGAGGAGAGGCGAGGGTTATGGCACCTATTCATTTACAGAGTTTCGAGATAATGACTATTTCGGCTAAGGAGCTAGTGACCTGTCCTGCTTCCAGGATGACAAAACGGTGCAAACGGTTTTCAAAATATAGACCTACCCGGCTTTGCACGCAAGTAGGCCTTCATGTGCAAAGCGGGGTATAATATGCAAACAGTAAGAACCGAACCATTTTGTCATCCTGAACACATGGTTTAAAAGGCAAGCAAACATATGCACATATTGCACATAAGGGAAATGTTAACAATCTTGGATGAAAAAAGATGGGTCTGTGAACATGACTGTACCACAAGTCATTAACAGATCGATAACGATATTCAAAAAGTCGATTATTCAATAAACAAAATTCGTTTACAGAAAATCCCGTATAAAGCGACCACTTAGGATACCACCCAAAACGGTCACTTAAGGGAATGGTCGCTTAAAACAATGTATCATGGTAACTAAGAAAGGTCATTTTGATAGCATTTATCGATTGTGGTATGGTATTCACTGAATCTTATGATAGTGTTCAAATCCATTAGAATCGTCTCAATGAGGGGCTACGGACAAAACCCCACCAGGACAAAACCCCACCAGACAAAACCCCACCAGGACAAAACCCCACCAGGACAAAACCCCACCACTGTATTTGGCAAGTAGGACAAAACCCCACCACCCTTTTATCTTTAATTTATTATTGAAATCTATATTGATTTAATTATGTTTCAATGCAATTAATGAAAAAAAGAATTATTAAGTTATTAATAATTTCATAAAAATTAATTGAATATTTTTATGCCCACATATCGAGAGATCAGGGGCATATTGTTTTACTCATGTCCGTCTGTCTGTCTGTCCGTCTGTCGGAAAACTTAACCGAAAACTTAACCTTTGCCTTATCGAGAGATCGCTGTTATGGAGGCATTCGTGTTTCACAAACACATCTTGTTTTCTTCTGATTTTTACTAGCTCTCTTTCTTTACTTTGTTGAAATATTGTGAAATATTGCAGTTGCAATTGTATAGTAATTTCCTTTGCCTTTATACTATAAAAGAGTAAACATATTGTTTTACAGTTGTTTTTTTCTCTCTGTCCAAGATAAGCACTGCGCGCAGACTGTTAATCTTAAGCTACCAGGTTCAATCCCCTATGGCAGCAATCAACATTTATGGATATTGGTCTGCCACCGCTGGGTTGATAATTGTAGTCCAATGTGGGATAGCAGCTGGAGGCTAAAAAATGATGTAATGGTGGTACTGGTGTGTGAGGAATACCAGGAAATCATTGTAAGGTGCTCCGACTGCTTAAATGTGACTGAAAGATTGCAAAATCAGAGTACTTATTGCATTCAAACATAAAAAAAAAACAGTTAAAGGAAAGGTTTATTTTCACTTTATTTTAACCTTATACATGTATCAATGGTGTTGTGTGGTTAAAAACTAACAGTATTTTAGGAATAAGTTAGTTTACTCTTTCAAAACACACTTTCAACACTTACACTATAATATATATTGGTGGGGTTTTGTCCTGGTGGGGTTTTGTCCCGGTGGGGTTTTGTCCTGGTGGGGTTTTGTCTGGTGGGGTTTTGTCTCGGTGGGGTTTTGTCCTGGTGGGGTTTTGTCCTACACTCCTCAATGAGACGGTTCTATTCGGTTCCAATAATATGAGATTCAATAACAAACAACTGTTCGTTAAAGGATGTCCACTATTTCAGGGGTTTTGCTAACGGCGAAGGGACTTTTTATGGTGGTCGCTTAATAAAAGTTGTCGATAAAAAGAGGTGGTCGCTCGAGCAATATCGATTTATAAGAAGCTGACCGTTGACCTCTGACATTTCCACCATTTTTTTCGTGGATGGGCGACACAAACGTTGTAACTGTAGCTCTAAATGGATGTAGTTACGACGTTTAGGTTGCTCTCCAATCTAGCGCTTTGCTCATTGTTACACGTCAATTACACATATGTGACCCGTCACGCGAAAAGGGACCATTTGGGTCGTGCGTAAATTGTCGATCCTAGTCAGACTGCGCGGATTGCACAGACTGACTAGGATCATAACTTTTAGGACTTTTATAAATTTTTTTTGTCTTCTTTTGATATAGAATGATCATTCTTCCTTCCTGTGAAAAAAATGAGGCAACCTCTGGATGATCTATGCTCGACTCAATCTTTTTTTTTTTTCAAATATTTATTTTACAGGGTTCCCAGTTGGTCCCTTTTCGCGTGGAGGGTCACATATTCAAAATTTGCAGATAAATAATGAGGGGTTTTTTTGCATGACGGAGGTCAAGCGGCGGGTCAAGCGATCCGTCAATTGACATTCAGCTAAATGCTCTTACCAATGTGCCAGCGTGACAGTCTAGTCCAACAGCTCTTCAAAAAATGAATGAATAGATAAATAAAAACAAAAAAAAAATCAGCCAAGACGATAATTTATCGAACTTGCTCGATATTCCAGCTCAACAAAAAATGAGATATGTATGTGTAAGTATTGTTGCTCTTCAGTATTGCTGCGCTGAAATGTCGAGCCATCTCAATAAACCCACACCTCTGTCAGTTTTACTGTTTAGTTTGCAGTTAAGGTAGTGGACTCGTAAAAGTTTCATTTCGGAGAGCACGAACTTTAACAGTGTTAACCGAGGTTTCCTAATAATCTCATTAGGAAACCTCGGTTAACATTGTGAAAGATCATGATTTCCGAAATGTTGCATAAATTATGACGGATCCACTACCTTAAGCTGTCCAATGTTGAGCCAGCCCAACAAGAAGTAATCTTGTCGGATAGATTGCCGTTGAACTGCAATATCGAGCCATCTCAGCAGACGGCGGCACTCTTTCCTTACGACTATTTGTCTCTCACCAATGGGTTGATAATCATAGACCTATACGGGATAGCAGCAGGAGGCTGGAAAGGAATGTTATGGTAGTACTGGTGTTAGAAATACCAGGAATCCATTGGAAGGTGCTCCAGCCGACGCGATATAATTGAAAAATTGTTGAAAGCGGCGTAAAACCATATTCAAACAAACACGCAAATTTCAGTTATGCTGTTTAGCTGCCTGTTTAGCTGGAATTTCGAGCTTTCACAAACAAAGACTGTGTTGAGCTATATGTTGAATACAGATTTTTTCAGTCAACTTCACAGACCCATCATTTCTTCATTTGGAATTCTTATTATAGTACCACTTTTTGCGAACCGGTTTGCACGTCGTTGACATAGAGCAAAAATTTAAAATTAGGCAATCCAACTATCCTTTTGTGTGAAATGCAACACCAAAAGAAACGTTTTTCGAAATTCGCGTTCTCATGGATCTCATGGATTTACCATTTTTGTCAATTAAAATATGAAAAAAAAGTGGTTGGCCTTGGGAACCATTTTTAAATACACAAAGATTAAAAATCTAAATTTCAAGCAGTTTGATTACAAACTTTTAATTAATTTTCAAATATGTCAATGACATCAAAATTTAATTAGTTAACCCTTTACATGATTATACAGTTGTCATCATGTTACAAAAACGGTGCAAAGAAAATTTTTATTCTAAAGATAACCACCAGAAAGGGCTTTGAAACTATACAAATCGTTCTTTAGCCCCCAAAATGTTGCAAACGCAGCTGTTTTAAAACTATATCTATGGCATTCTAGTCGCTTGGAAAGAATATAATGTATATCTTACCTATTCTGCGGTGTTTTCGAATTTCAATGCCGAGTTTAGCGTTTTTGGGCATTATTCCACCAAACGTAAATTATCCATGCGATCAAAATTATCTATAATTCAACCTCCATTGACAGAACTTTTTATTGTTCATTTATTCTTTGTCACAGCTGTTTGCGCTTTCTTTAAGTTTCATTTTTTTTATAATTCAAATCAAAAGTTAGATATCACCCAGACTCTTACACTGTTGCAAGAATTAAAAAATAAAGGAGAAAGATAAACAAAAGTCCTTTCATAAGCCGCAAATCACAGGTGTAAGTGTCATAAAGATCGCCTTTTCTTACGCAACGTTCCATACCACGTGTCAAAGTTTCTTTGATCTGTCCGTGAAGATGCACCAATCAATTGTCCATGTCATATATTGATAAGCCCCTAATCACACGTGCGAGTCGGCTTTATTTTGGTCAATATAACAGACCACAAGACAAATTTTCTTTGATCTATCCGTGACAATGCACTTATCAATTACCCATGTCACTGATTTTTTTTAATTACACATATATTCTCAAACTATCAAAATATCAGTTAACACAATCTGAACTATCTCATACACAAAAAGCACTTTTTCGAATGCTTCAAAACAGTGCAGCTATAGATTTGAGAAAGCTGAAAATACAACGTTTCTAATGTCAAATTGATGTCAAGAGAAGAAATGGTGAAAACGGTTATTTTTAATCAATCAAATTCTAAAAATCTGTTAATGAAGTTAAACGATTTATATATTCAGAAGGTAGAAATAAAAAAACAAGAGGGCCTAGTGGCCCTTAATCGCTCACCTGAATGAACTGTCAAAAATTTTCAAATGAAGTATGAGAAATAGAATGATGAATGACTGAGCTAAACAAAGCTGTTGCTTCTATACGAATTGAGAATCCCTTTTTTTTACAATTTTAAGGTTGGCTAACAAGGATTTTTATAATTGATTTCGTGATCTAGTTTTTAACCCAAGATGACCAAATTTCGAACTCGTCTGAGATTTCATCTAGACAATCAATTTGACCAAATTTCAGGTTGATTGGCCAAAAATTGGGGCCTCTAGAGTGCAAACAAGGTTTTTCTTAGATTTGACCCTGTGACCTAGTTTTTTACCCAAGATGACCTAATTTCAAACTTGTCCGAGATTTCATCGGAAACAATCATTCTGACCAATTTTCAGGTTGATCGAGCAAAAAATGTGGCCTCTAGAGTGCATACAAGATTTTTCTTAGATTTGACCCTGTGACCTAGTGTCTGACCCCGGTTGACCCAAGTTTGAACTCATCTGAGAGTACATCAAGACAATCATTCCTACCAAAATTCAGGTTGATCGGGCAAAAAATGTGGCCTCTAGAGTACATACAAGGTTTTTCTTAGATTTGACCATGTGACCTAGTTTTTGACCCCAGTTGACCAAATTTCCAACTTATTCGAGATTTAATCAAGACAATCATTCTGACCAAATTTCGGGTTGATTGGGCAATAAACATGGCCACCAGAGTGCCTACAAGGTTTTTCTAAGATTTGACCCTGTGACCCAGTTTTTGACCCAAGTTGACCTAAATTCAAACTCGTCCGAGATTTTATCAAGACAATTATTCTGACCAAAATTCAGGTTGATCGGGCAAAAAATGTGGCCTCTAGAGTGCATACAAGGTTTTTCTTAGATTTGACCCCGTGACCTAGTTTGTGACCCCAGATGACCCAATTTTGAGCTCGTCTGAGATTTCATCAAGACAATCATTCTGACCAAAATTCTGGTTGATCGGGCAAAAAATGTGAATTCTAGAGTGCCTACAAGGTTTTTCTTAGATTTGACCCTGTGACCTAGGTTTTGACCCCAGTTGACCCAAATTCGAACTTGTCCAAATTTTCATCAAGATAATCATTCTGACCAATTTTCAGGTTGATTGGGCAATAAAGTTGGCCTCTAGAGTGCCTACAAGGTTTTTCTTAGATTTGACCCTGTGACCTAGTTTTTGACCCCAGTTGACCCAATTTCGAAATCATGCGAGATTTTATCAAGGCAATCATTCTGACCAAATTTCAGGTTGATCGGGAAAAAAATGTGGCCTCTAGAGTACATACAAGGTTTTTCTTAGATTTGACCCTGTGACCTAGTGTTTGACCCCAGTTGACCCAATTTCGAACCTGTCCGAGACTTTATCAAGGCAATCATTCTGACCAAAATTCAGGTTGAAGGGGCATAAAATGTTGCCTCTAAAGTGCATACAAGGTTTTTCTAAGATTTGACCCTGTGACCTTTTTTTTGACCCCAGATGACCCAATTTCATACTCGTCCGAGATTTTATCAAGACAATCATTCTGACAAAAATTCAGGTTGAACGGGCAAAAAATGTGGCCTCTAAAGTGCATACAAGGTTTTTCTAAGATTTGACCCTGTGACCTAGTTTTTGACCCCAGTTGATCCAATTTCGAACTCGTCCAAGATTTCATCAAGACAATCATTCTGACCAAAATTCAGGTTGATCGGGCAAAAAATGTGGCCTCTAGAGTGCATATAAGGCAAATGTTGACGACGGACGTCGCACGACGGACGACGGACATCCACCTAACCACAATAGCTCACTTTGAGCACTTCGTGCTCAGGTGAGCTAAAAATTATTAATCAATAAATAAATAAATATTTTATAAAAAAAAAATACAATTGTTCAATTTAATTATACTTTGATGGGCTTTTTGTTCATGTTCATTTCTGGAATTTGCTAAATAAAAGCAATCAAGGAAGAAAAAGGTAGACAAAATATAAAAATGATGTTAAATATGACAAAAATGAATTAAAAACAATAGAAAATGTATTTTTTGAAATTATTAAGATAAGAGGTATTCCTATGAATAATTTAAATATTGAGTGGGCTTTTGTCCTATGTTGGGTGGGATTTTGTCCAGTGGGCTTTTGTCCGTTGGGGTTTTGTCCCAGTGGGCTTTTGACCTAGTGGGCTTTTGTCCGTACCCCGTCCCCTGACCCCAGGTTTTAATGCCCAGGAAAGCAAAATGGTGCAATTTAGCTCTAGGAAATTCGAGCTGTCACGTCATTTTAATGCGTCAATGGTTATCAAAAGTGTGTCATGCTATTGATATTAGTTAAGTTAAAATTTTATCTTTAACACCTAAATTGATTGTCAGTTAACAAACTCCGGCGATCGGATTGGCGATCGTAATTGGCAGTTTACTATTAATCTTCAATACTTGCTAGTCACGGGTTTACACCAAAACAATAATTGATGAAATGACGTTGCTAAAGTTTTTTTCCATAGTAGATGTGGTTCGGTGAGTCTCTTTTCTATTCTTTTTGGACTACTCTCGGTTCGGTTTTTTCCCACTTCGTCTAATCCCATTTCGTCTACACTATAAAAATCTGGGTTTAGACAAAAAATTCCCATTTAGTCTAAAAGATTTTGACACCTTATTATATCAATTTCCCATTTCGTCTACAAAATGGTTTTGACATGTTATGAGTGTCATAGAGGTGTTGATGTCAAATAGGTGTTATATACAGCACCCCCCCCCCCCACACACACACACACATACACACAAAGTTATTTTATGATAAATGAAAAAAAAAATCAATGTAAATAATTCCTACTAAATTCCTTTTTAAGGAATAAAAGTTTCCTTTTTTTTCAATATATCATAAAAAATACCTTAGTTTGTTCTTATTTTATATTAGAAAATAGGTTAAAAGCATATGTAAAATCATTTCTGATATGTTAAATAAAACCTATCATTAAACTCTTATTTACATGATAAAAACAGAAAATGTATAAATTAACACTATATAAAGCAAAATTATTAAGATAAAAGAGTAAATCAACTTTTAGACTGGCCAATTGGGAATTTATCAAGATATGGTTTTTAGACCAAATGGGAATTTGACTTTTAGACTGGCCAAATGGGATTAGACGAAGTGGGAACAACCCCTCGGTTCATGCTTTCTCGCTTCTTTAGAGTCCTACCCTGATCTAACAGGAACGAAAAGAGGATAATTCCCGAAGTATTTAGGTTGCGACATCCAGGGGCAACACAATAATGCAAAATTCCAGTACTTTTTTCGAGTGGAACTTATCATAAAACGATCTAAAATACGTAGCCGCTGACAAATTGTTTACTATGCCAGTATTATCTATCCCTCGCGGTGACGTCACATGCCTAAGTCACGTGACCGAGAAGTTATCAAGGACCGGCTACAGGTGTGTTTATCGAAAATTGTGAAATTCGCAGTTATAAATCAAAGTACTGAAAGTACTGATAAGTTGGAATGCGTTCGAGAGACGTTGACCTCAAACTACTAACGAAGCTGACGCCTCCCGCCCACAACAGGTAATCACATTATACGTCTCGTCTTTTGACGGGCGTATATAAATCAATGTATTTCAACAACGAGAGACGCTTATACAGGCCTGAATCTGATGAAAGAAAAATTATGATAAGGGGGCCAGAATGACCCTTAGCCGCTCGTCTGAATTCGATTGGTCCAGAGGATCTTATCCAAGAAACTTTCTGGCAAAGAGTCATTCAAATTTGCCTAATTGTTGAAGAGGATACATTATTCGAATTATAAGCAGTCATAATAGACCCTGCCAACCCATTCATTACAGAGGAGACTCAACATTAGCCCTACCCTGCCACACCCATATTTATGGGCTAATGAAAATTTTGCCAACAATATTTGAAGAGGGTCATCAAAAGGAACATTCTTGTAATGTTTGATTGAAATCTGCCCAGTGGTTCAGGAGGAGATGTCGTTCAAAGATTTTGGACTCAAAATACGCCCCGCCCTGCAATACCCATATTTATTGGCCAATTAGAATATAGCGACATTTTTGAAGAGGGTCACCCAGGGAACATTCTGGCAAAATTTCATTGAAATTGGCCCAGCGGTTTCGGAGAAGAAGAAGTTTTCAGAGAATCGACGACGGACGACGGAGTCGGGGTGATTCTCAAAGCTCCAATTGAGCACGTTGTGCTCAGGTGAGCTAAAAAAGAAAAAAAATGATACGGACTTTACAGCCGACTAATGGACGCACAGGCGAACATTTATACAACCAAAACTGTTTATATTTTTTTTCAAATGGCTTCTGCTCCATTTGAGTTATCAAATACATTTTTAATTATAAGTGTCACAAAGTGATTTGTCCATGATGAAAAGCTATTTTCGCAAGGAAGTCTTTTACTTAATGAGTTGGAATCTCCAGACAATTTTTGGACGAAGTTCAATTGTGATTTCGACCTTTGTGACTCCAAAATTGGGTAATTTCTTGGGTCATTGACAATATTTGTGTCAAGTTTTATGATTTGGGTCAATTGGTGTTCAGTAAGATTGGAAACTGTTAACTGACTTATTTACTGATGACCGTGACATGTATGACCCCGAAACAATAGAATATTTATTTGGGTTATGGGCAATATTTGTGTAAAGTTTCGTTATTGCAGGTCAATTGCTTCTCCGTTTATCTAGCGGAAAGTTAAATGTCAATGGACTGAGCGACAGACTTGATGAAATCAATACATGCTCCTCTACTTCTGAGTTGGGGGTACAGTTAATAACATCGTGAAATTGATAAGGTGAACGATTTTGGAATGATTTAAGCATGAGATTGAATGAGTGAGCGTGCGAGTTTTGAGTGAAATTTAAGGGATGGAATCCAATGTCGCCTATTTTGTACAAAATTAGCGATTTCGTCAAGAACCAATCAGACGCTTTAAATTTCAATTATATCAGTGAAATCGCGAATTGGTTCTTGCTTAATTCATTTTGAATGTACATGTTGATCTTATTTTTTTTAATAACTTGGAGCATTTTTGAATGGTTTTAGTGCGTGTTTGGAATGAATCAATGGAGCGCTGAGTGAGCGATTGAGAATTTTTTTATTGAGATGAATGTCAATTTCACGATGTAACTACATGTAACTGTATGACGGTGCATTCAAACGTGTTGATGTGTAAGAATGTGAAGAAAACAAGTTGAACTAGTTGGTTTGTTTCAAATGGTAACTTGTCTTGGTGATTAATGCAATTGGGCAAAGATATTCATAATTCAATTAAAGGTATGGTGACAAGGGTTTATGTGGATGAGTATTGGGTTTTTACAATGAAACCTTCATGTAGATAACTGCAACATGACGGAAAACAAACGACAATATGTTGCAAAAATATTCATTACCTTTTAAAAGTGTATCATCTTTTTAAGAAAATATTTTTTATTTCGTAGCTAAGACAGAAATTACAAAATAACACCTCGTCAAAAGTTAAATGTGTAATAATGTCGTTCAGAAAGAGAAACTATACCTTTAAATGATGCTATAACACAATTCCACAAAAAACAGGTCGCGACCTTACCAAATAAGTAGATCACGTGATTGGTCTGTGCTATTGCCACAGTACTGAGAAAACAGATCGCGACATTACTAAATAAGTAGAGGCTAGTGCTATTGTCTCTTGCTGACGCTGACCTTATTTGACTTGACTTATCACATGATTTCCAAATATAGTAATGCAAACATGTGATACTAATATATTCGTACACAACTTTCAATAAATATCGTTTAAAACATAAATTAGCGTGTTAATAATATACGTGAATTGATAGTTGTGTAATTGTATAGCATTATTACTTTTTGGTGAAATAAACTGTATGTCTTTGTCAAGTTGAGATATACAAAATAGGCCGAAGTGTATTCACATCCTGTTCACGTGATATGTGTTCTCAAAAAACCCGAAATGAAATTATCTTGTGTTCATTTTGCGGTTTTGTTAAATCTAAGTTGGAATTGCTCCGCATTCCAACTTAAAAATCATTTTTTTAATTCTGGATATTGCATTGTATATAATTTTTACTTATGAATACATAAAGAAACGGTTGTAAACGCTTTTCATTTGACCTTTTTTCCTGCGACTTTTCTGTATTGCCAAATGTAAATTATATTTCTCCGAATTCGAGTGATAACGTTATTTCTTTAATGCTTTTCGGTGGTTTATCGAGAAATAACGGTAGATTATCACTTGATAATCTCACCGCAAAAGCAGTGAAATTATCAAAAATTTATACCCTGCTTCTGTGCATTTCATCCTATCTGACGTCAATATGCGGGGCGAAATAAGTGACGTCATAATAAACGTTGCATAGCAATCACGTGCAAAATGACGCGCTTTACGAAAATATGTCCTAGAAATTCCACATTTTGTCTCATTTTTGCATTAAAGAAATAGAATAATCGTTTGTTTTTCGAGTAAGATCGATTAATATTTCATTTCGTGAACAACAAAAGCTATATTTTAACTCGTACTTGTGAAAATATAGCTTTTGTTGTTCACTCAATGAAATATAAATCGATCTTGCACTGAAACAAACGATTATCCTCTATTTCTTTAATGCTTTTCGGTGGTTTATCGAGAAATAACGATAGATTATGACTTGATAATCTCACCTCAAAAGCAGTGAAATTATCAAGGACTTGTACTCTGCTTTTGTGCATTTCATCCTATCTGACGTCATCTGTATTTATTATTTAGGCAATTTTATTCATGTATTTATGTCTGCTATAATATATTTTTTTCGTTCGAAAAAATGCTTGAAAAGCTACGCATAGTATCTAAAAATACGATGGTTTAAGTGTAATCGAAGTTGAAAATCTTTAAAATTCATTTTCTCCGAAACTAGAACGTACAAAGCTTTAAAAATTGGCATGTATATCATTTAGTAAACATCCAAAAGGCTTTTTCTTGACGAGCCCATCGGATGAAATATTGGCTCCGCCCGAGCGCAGCTCGTTTTACATAAAAACAAAGTAGAAAATAATTCAACAATACTCTTGTAGACATCTTATTTTGTGGTATCCGAGTAATCAACGAAAATCGGTTAATCAATATAGGACTCTCACTGTCCTCTTGTTCAATAGTTTGGACTAATCCAAATAAAAAGAGATTGTAAGGGACAATGATAAGCGAATAAAATCTGAAAGAAACCATGCTATGTGGAAAAAAATGTGGATAAAGTAGAAATTGATGACGGTGTAATTATCAAAAGAGATATCGAAATAGCCTGGGACTGAACGAGAAAGCAAAAAGAAAACAGCGTGTTGCAAAGGCAGATTCGTACTTTCTTGGTATTGAATAAATATCGAAAGAGATTATCGAAATAGCCTGGGACTGTACGAGAAAGCAAAAAGAAAACAGCGTGTTGCAAAGGCAGATTCGTACTTTCTTGGTATTGAAAAAATTGTATTTGCTTTTTGTTACGCAGATAATATAGTGTTTGGAAAATAAGGTACGCTATCTTATAATAGATAACTTTAAAAATAAATAAAATCTTTAAGCACAATAATGCAGGTTTTATTAATCAAATCAAGTTTACAAAACAGTAAAGATGTAAGATAAAATAGCATTTACAAAGATATCATTTTTATAATGCTCCTTAAATGAACAATATTTAATTGAATAAACATTATGTATGATTAAAGTATAAAAAAAAAAACATAATCAAACGTCATTATAGATTAGAGTGAGTGATCAAATGGCAATTTTGAGTTAGTGATCAAAGGTCTATTTTGTCTATACAGGTATAGACAAAATTGACCTTTGATCACTTACTTAAACTTGTGGATCTATAGACGCGTACAAAACTGCTGATATTGTTCTTATATGTGACCCATATGGTGAAGACGCAACCTAGGTAAAGTTAAAAGTAAATACTTGAAACAAATTGAAAAAAATGTCGAGTAAATGGTACGGGTGAACTAAAAACGTAAGAAATTGAGATCAAACATATTTTATGCTTGAACTAACGACACAGTCCACACAGTTTGCGGCAATCTACCTGTATCGAAAAGCTTCGATTATTGACGTCCATTGTCCACGCAGTTAGAAAATCTGTGCCAGGTTTGGTACCGTTTTTTCTTTCAATTCTTAAGAAGGACCATATTCGCAAACCAAGGATCCTACATGTAAATCAACTTTGTTCCTCACGAACAGATTGCAAGGAATAAAGTTGAGTAAGGGTCCTCAGCTTGCGAAGATGAAGATGATATTCGCTAGTTTTTCGCATATTATCATCCATTATTTAGCAAATTTTATAATTAAAGAAAGAAGAAATAATTTTCCCCTGGCTCTAGTAAATTCTGTTCTACCACAGAACTACAGGCCTAAAAATACATTTACCATAATTTAAAGGCGAGGGGAACGACGTAACTACAGATTGAGTGCTTCTTGTCGACATACTCCGTGAAACTTTTTTTTTCTTTTTGAAAAAAGATTAATTTTGAAAAAAAATATTTGGAAAATTATTCACGTGACTGAAGCCCTTGAGAAGAGCGTCATTAATATTGGCCCAGTGTTCGGCATGACAAACGTTTGCGACGATTAAAAATGATACACTACATTTAGTGCTTTGCACTTTAGTAATAGTACAAAGTGGAGTACAGTTGCTTATAAATAAGTTTCGCGCATGTTTTCATCCTGTACGCAGAACCGATTCTTTGTTTTGACCCGACCTAGACAGGATTTACAGATAATATCGTTCTATACAAGTTAATCACATCTCAGGCCAAGAGGCACTAGCACGCAAACGCCTTGTCTTGGGCAAAACATATAATATACATGTGTTTATGTAATTGCAAACAGGTACAATCTAGGAGTTTTGTAAAACAAACATTTGAAAGAAGGATAAGGTAATGGACCGGTAATAGTTCCGCAACGTTTCGGAAGTAAGGAACTATAACAATGTCAACCTAGGTTTCCTAATGATTAACATTAGGAAACCTCGGTCAACATTGTTAAAGTTCATGGGTTCCGAAATGTTGCGGAGCTATTACGGGTCTACTAACTTAAGTTAAATTCAAAGTAGAGAGGACTGCTCTTTCAAAGCGGTTTTTAGTTTTCATTGACGTTAAAATACATTTTTATAGAAGATAAGAAAAATCTAGTCAATTGTCTATTCATTTTTTAACGTCACTGGTTATTACTGAAACTCATTTTGTAAGAAAACGAAATCAGGGCCCAAAGTTATAAAACTTTTCTCAGACTCAACAAAGCGGAGTTTTCTCAAGTTTTAATTTAAAAAAAATGTATGAAAATAAAAGAAAATATTAATAAGCTGTTATTTATAACAACTTATTAATATCATCTTTTATGCTAATACATTAAAATGAGTATTAAAACAGAATTACGGCTTTATTCTCAAATGGAAATTTGAGAAAATTTTGATTTGAGAATGAGAAAGGTTTTATAACCTTTGGCCCTGAATGGTATAATTAGGTAAAGGATAAAGTTTAAATCTTACAAATTAAATGACGTGTAGGTATATAAGACTTGATTTCTTTCCTAAGTCAAGATGTTTGGCGTTCTGTTAGATGACAAATGATTACTTGAACACAATTTGTGATACGTTCTGTGTAAAGCGATCGTCTCTAAGAGTTAGCCTTTATAAATTTGGAAGCCTTCTCGTGAGCTCGTCGACAGTTATCTACAAATTGACCTGGAACGAAATCACAGAAAGTTTTACGAACATACAACATAAACGATAACCTCCAAAGAGAATTAAAGGTAGTGGACCCGTAATATTTCCGCAACATTTCGGAGCATATGATCTTTCGGAATGTAAAGCGAGGTTTCCTAGTTTAAATAGGGTTCACAACTTAATGACTTATAGTAAGTTGACCCCAAGAAAGACTATCAAATATAGGAAAACACTGGATTATTCGATAATCGAACGTTTGGGTCTTACAAGAAATAATTTCTTTATTGTATGATTGCCTCATGCATTATTACAATCCCACTAGCAAAAAATCAGCGCCTGTGTAGAAAAAAAAAGATAACACGGATTTGATAAATTGCGCAAATTTATTGATCTGCAATGCATGAATCAACCAAGGGCGTAACTACCATTACGTAAATTACGCAAGTGCGTAAAAACCTCTTTCGAAAAAGGTCGTTGATGAATGATCATAACTTCGAAACTACAGCTCTGTATTTCGATGTTTTGATTATTCAACAACGCTCAAATAATAGAAAAGGGCAGCGGACGTAGGATATTCATATTTTGCCAAAGTCCGTATTTATCCTATATATTCTATGTTGGTCGCCTTCTTAGTGAGTATAAATTTCAACATCCTAATTATTAAATTTCATATTTCTATATCTAGCATGAGTTTAATTTTTTGTAAGAAAATGCTTTGAAACCTTCACCTATGTGTGCGAAGTTTTGTGTAAATTGTCTGATGAGTTAAGACCATGTTTGTAGCGAAAGGGAACAACATGTTTTCATATTTTTCAATGAACGTTGTTCGCTGGTATTTTAAAAATACACGTATAAAATAACGTAAGTTCTTTTATGATGATGCCGTTCAACTCAACATTCGATTGCAAGCAGAATGCAAAAAAACCTTGCAAACGAAAAGAGTTTTCCCCCACCTTCCACGTAGAGAAACATGCAAATGGAGCCTGATAAGATTTTAAACATTAAAACGTATTTGCATCCTGAATGGGAGGCCAATTCGTGTCCGGCCTAATTAGATAATAAATTAAATTGTTGGAATTTTTATGTCTTGGATTTTCTTAAACGATATCATTCTGCATAATTAATGAACTGGCAGGTCGGGGCTTAACCGTGACGTAATTTGGCGAGTTTACTTTTCAATAGTTTGGGTTCTTTCACAATTTAGTCGGTAATTATTGTTAACGCATAAAACCTAAAGGATTCACTTCACGTGCTTTGAGGGAATGAACACATTTCATCGTTTGGTAACCAAGGCCTCGTAACTCCAGCTTGATTAAGCTGAAGTTACGAGGACTTGGTTACCAATCTTCGATTTAAGGTCTCGAGTTATTTTTGTCGACTCTCTGTAGAAGTAGGATAATTTAAGCTGATTAACGACCCGTTACTTAGGCTCCGCCCTGCCAGGGCATTAATCATGGATAATACCAACTCTAAACACCAGTATGAAACATTCAAACTAGCATTCTACTATTGGAAAGGTTCTATCAGTTCTAACTAGAATAATTTACCTGGAAATTTCCAGAAGCCATGTGGCACACCTTTTAAAGTCATTATCTGTGCTTTTACTCCGGCTCTTTTTAACTTCTCATAATACACTGCAAAAGACAAACAAATAAAATCAGAATATAATTTGATCCAACCTGCAAAAAGAGACCATCTGGGAAATGCGATTGTACTGATTCTACAGATTGTTCAAAGTAATCAATGTTTAAACTTTCACTTTTGTAAGATTGTTTTGCTAGATTTCCATAAGTCTAGAATGATTATTGTACCCGGCTTCCTATATAAGTTGACTATGTATATCTGAAATACGACCTCCGGTTGATTTATTGATGGATCCAATCTTTCTATACACATTCCTGTAACGAGATCATTTGCAGTAGCCTGCCTTATCATGTTATCGCATGAAGATCATATTTTCAGACATTGATGAAACAGAAAACACGTTTACAAACCCAATTAGGGGCCTAACAAGTTAATAATAAATAATACTAGAAATTAAAGTTTACCAGAAAGAATGTCTACGCTGTTGCTAAAAGAAGAAGATAAAGGAAGTAATTAAAATTATTTCGAACAGAATGTTTTTTCTCTTTCATTCAAGTCACGTCGATATCCAAAAGAAAGAGTTTAATAAAATCTTAGGTACGCGTACGCTAAAAGGGAAATAACTGGGGTTATTCGCCATCTCACACTTCGATATATTATCAGTTCGCTGCCGGAACGTTCGTTTGAATGGGGTTTAATTAACGCCATTGTTGTAACGCCTATTGGCCGGTGACAAACGTCGGAAAAGATAAATCCCTCCGCCGGGATAGGAAATCGCCCCCCCCCCCCCCCGTGTTTGAAGATCAGGGGCCGGTTTCACCAAAACATTTAGGACGCATTTTTGTCTTACCGATGACTTACCACACATCTAGGACAAAAATCCTGTATCACCAATTTATCAATACCTATGTAAAGTGATTATTATTTTAACTGTTTCGAAAGTCATTAGTAAGACAAAAATACGTCTTAAATGTTTGGATGAATTTTCCCCCAGAAGTCTGGGGTCCGTTTTGATAAACTTCTTACAAAAAAGTAATCGTAAGTCAAAATCACAAATCGTACCCTGTGTTTTCATTCATTGTTTGATTCTGTAGTATCTCATTTGGATCGTCTTTAGAAGACAATTCCAATGGGATGATGCATGACAGAATTCCATATTTAGTTACTACTGTAGAAGCAAATTTAAATTTTGACTTGCGCAAAAAAGACCGCAAGATGTTAAGTAAAACAGGCCCCTGGTGTGCAACCATTTGTACTTTGGCGGCGGCTTTTACGTTGTAAGAATTTAAAATTGATATACAGCCCTGCGTTCAGAATAACAAAAAAGAAATGGCAAATGGTTTGCAAATCATACCCCGCTTTGCACCTGCAATTGTGTGCAAAGCGGGGTATAAAATTGCAAACAGTTTGCGAGTTTTTGTTATCCTGTAGGGTTGATTTCTCAGAATCTTTCCTTTTCAGACCGTTCGAATTAGAACCGCTGTATTTTAAGTTAAAAGTCGTATTTGACAATTAGTTCTCCTACCATAACATCCGTCTCTGAGAGGGTCTAACTCGGCTACTATCATCAATGTTGGCGGTAACTTGGAGAAGTCTTCATACAATAACGGCGAGGCTCGGGCGGTCTGAGAATCTTTTTCTAGGATGTACCGCGTTCGAAACCTGCAAAGGGAAACATATATAAATAAGCAGGATTCGCTATTTTGACTCGTCGTTTGTGTTAAATGTACTTTAATCACAAGTCACAATAGCGTATTCGAGTTATATGTTGGTGTAATTTATGTTTATTGTCTGAGGTTTGTTGTCAATATTGTGTTTTTTTGTCAACCTTTGTAAGAAATATAAACCATTTTCCCCACATTCATATATATTTATGATGAATGCAGTTGCTTAAAGCCCCACTCTGCGTTTATAGTAAAAGAAAACCGCCCTTTCGTGAATATTCTATATACAAACCTATTAATCTAATCTAAGAATACATTTAAAATTTCGATAGCCGTGGAAACCCTCATAACGCCACAAATGATGGCATTTAGCGTATTTCAAAGTTTAAAAATGTCTGCTCCCTTTGTACGGCAAATCCACTTGCAAAAATATGTTTAAAGAAGTAGACCCCCAATAGTTCCACAACTTTCGGAAGTCATGCACACTGATAATGTTAACCGAGGTCTCCTAATGATTTCGTTCGGAAACCGCGATTTACACTGTGAAAGTTCACGAATTCCGAAATATTTCGAAACTGTTACGGCTCCACTATCTTAAACCAAACCAAACCAAAAGTTTCTCACCATTGTCTGGTTTCCTTTGACAATACGGGACCTGTTTCGAATTCATCTAATGACTTATATTTACTCATATAATGGACTACTGGATACACTAATACCTGAAAAAAAAGACGTTGATGTAGTGAAACCGTAGTAGTTCAGCAACATTTTCGTATTATTGATCTTTCACAATGTTGATTGAGGTTTCCTAATGAAATTCATTGGGAAACTTTGGTTTACACTGTTAAAGTTCATTACCCCGGCCGAACCGTTACGGAACTATCACGGGTCCACTACCTTAAATAAACAATTTGTAGACAACGAACAGCACAGGTGGGACTATAGTACTAGAAATAATTATACAATAATAAGGATATGCACAATAAAGTTTTACAACCAAATCAATATTTATCTAGTATCATTGGAAAAGGAACCAATTCAAGTTTGCTCCCTTTAGACTTGCAAAAGCATAAATACTATATGCACGAAGTATTTAATGTATTTTTTTTAAAAATGGTCCCTTTAAAAATTTAAGGTTATAAAGACAAACATTTCTCCATCTAGGAGATGAAGATAATATTTGTTGGTTCATCGAGGTATTAAACCCAATTCATAATCACACTTCATGAAGAGCTGCTTCCTAAAACAAATGCTTTCATTCAAATATAAAACTGATTTTTCAGCCAATGAGTTTGCAAGAAAACTGATGAAATCAACCAGAATTAATTATTTTCTCGTCATCCACACAGCTCTAATAACTTTAGTTTTCAGTCGTAATTTTCATCGAAAGGTATACATTAATTACTTAAAGCCCCACTCTGCGTTTATAGTAAAAGCAAACCGCCCTTTCGTGAATATTCATTAGATTTTTTTCTTGATTTAATCTTATGAAAGATGAGTTAGAAGAAAATACAAATCAATCGACAAACGGCGGCATATTCGTGAAACGTATACAGTAAGATATGTAAATGAGATTTTGGTCACGTGAAATACGCCCACGTGCAGGAGCGGTGTTCAAGTTAGAGTCCGAAATGTTGCGGGTCATAAATATTCATCAAGTAAGGCCTATATTTAAATAATTGCGTCAAAATCATTTGCATAAATATGCATTACCGAAAATTGTCATGACAAGTTAAAGCTCATCTTTAGGAATAGAAATATTGTTTCTGTGAATATAGTCGTCTGAGATCATTGTCTCGCGGTTTAACCTTCGTTGCAAATTCAACCCATCATTTAAAATGATCCGATTCTATTGACTTTTTCTGTGAATAGCTAATTAAGGAGAACTCCTACCAAATTTGGCATAAAAATATCATCTTCAATAATCGACTCAATATGACCCTATTAACACGAAGGTAAGTGCCAAATAGGGAGATAGCTGCCAAAGATCGACTAAAATGTCTTATGCTTTGATACCACGCGGCCTCGAGAGATTTGTTGTTAGCATTAGAATTACTTTCCAAAAAGAGATCAGAATCTAGGGTTTGGATAAAATTCTTTTTTATTACACTTGTCTTTATCTTGATTACTGATTAGAATGTCCGTAAGTCCTTTATTTTTGGTACTCAATAGAATCTCTCGTCGCTACTGTTTATATTAGTACCCTGAACGTTCGGTTTCACTTAAAAATTGAGGCGCATTATGGGCAAATGTAAATGTTTGAACTATTATCGAAAACTATGATAGCTTACATGAAAATGGACAAAACTTTGAAGTGTACGTTTATAATAAATAAGTTAAAATGGTTTCTTGCTCGGGTTATAGACGATTCATTGCCAGTCTGACACCCGGTTGTATCTCCGCACACACCTACATCACTCTTGTTGGAAGAGAGATGGACAATTATTTTAATCTTACTAAGATTTAGTTTTGATTTATGACCAATCGATTAACTTACTGTAAATCCTACGTCATCTGGTAATTCATGCTAAACTGTGGCTTCCATTCTTTGTCTGAAATTGTCACTGCATAAATCCACGAAATTCTTGTTGAAAGCAGGTGGACAACTTGACTGATTATTTGTTCGATTATAAGACCAATTCAATTGACTCACTTTAAATCCTACTACATCTGGTAATTCATGTGATACTGTGGCTGCCATTCTGTCACCCGGTTGTTTCACAACATACACCTACAACACTCTTGTTGGAAGAGAGGTGGACAATTTTAATCACACTAAGATACATTTATTGATTTATGTTATCATCAACTTGTTTAACTTACTGTAAATTCTACGACATCTAGTAATTCATGTGAAACTGTGGCTGCCATTCTTTGTCCGACATTCTCACAGAATAAACTACATAAATCAACAAAATTCTTGTTGAGATCAGGTGGACAACTTGACTTTAGCTGAGCTTTGATTATTTGTTCGATTATATGATCATTTCAATTGACTTACTGTAAATCCTACGACATCTGGTAATTCATGAGATACTGTGGCTGCCAGTCTGCCACCCGCACTGTCGCCACATACACCTACATCACTTTTGTTGGAGGAGAGATGGACAATTTCTATCTCACTTAGATACAATTATTGATTTATTTCATAATCAACTTGATTAACTAATGGTAAATTCTACGACATCTAGGAATGCATGTGAAACTTTGGCTGCTTTGGTCCGACATTGCCACTGCATAATCAACGAAATTCTTATTGAGAGTAGGTGGACTACTTGAGTCTTGCCGAGCCTTGATTATTTGTTCGATTATATGATTAATTCAATTGACTTACTGTAAATCCTACGACATCTGGTAATTCATGTGATACTGTTGCTGCCAGTCTGCCACCCGCACTGTCGCCACATACACCTACAACACTCTTGTTAACACCACCTGAAAAAATGTAAAAGTCTTAGTGTGTAAAAGACGTATATAGATCTGATTCAGAATTTAAATGTTATAACACTGAACAGGTTTGGTGTCAGCCCGACCTGAATTACTCATAAAGTTGTTCTTTGACAAAAAACGAGAGCCTGTTTCCTCAATTATCTAACAGTTTCTATGAGTAACTTAACTCTAACAATTGTTGTTAACTTGTACATTGTAATTGGTATGCTTAATGATGGTATTAAAAAAAAAAAAATTCTTTCACCAGACCACCTTGACCGCCTGTAACATTATTATTACCGTAATAGAGAATATAGGATAATTGTTTTTTTTTAATGTAAGATTGGTTTATATTTCATTGAGTGAGCAACATAAACTTTTTTTTCACTAGTGGCGAAGCCACGAGTGAAAATATAGCTCTTGTTGTTCACGAAATGAGATATTTGTCAATCTTATACAAAAACCAAATGATTATATTTTTCTTTAGTGAAAAAAACCTCGAAATGAGAAAATTTTGGGATAAAATTAATTAAAGCCAATCATTTTTTACCTGATTACAAGGTAACGTCATCATGACATCATCAAGATTTGTTTTCTGGATTCCGCTAAGATAACGTCAAATTGAGTGAAATGAACGTACACACGCTATAAGCTTGTTAATAATTTCACTGCTTTGTGGTGAGATTATCATGCGATAATCTGCCGTAATTTCTCGATAAACAACCGAAAAGCACAAAAGAAATTGTTCTAGCACATCCTATAATTATTTATTCTTTCTAATCGAAATCGTGATCTTGGTTGGAATCACCTTGAAAAAGCGATTCGATCAAGTAGCCTATAGATAAAATATGTAATGTAATGAACATATTTTGCATGTTTCTATCAAATATTGAAATTTACTCGCTTTTTGCTCCTGATCATGACGCGGGGATGATGATGATCATCGAATCGTGCTATATTCCAATCTTATCTTTGCGTTGTAGGCTTTTATTGGAATCGCCTTGACCAAACTAATCTATTCTATTGGTTTATTGATTGAATGGAGTTTTACGACGCTTTCAACATTTTTTTCAGTTATATCGCGGCGGCTGGAGCACCTAACAATGGATTTCTAATATTGCTCACACAAGTATTACCATCACATCCTTTCCTAGCCTCCAGCTGAGCACTATCTAACATAGGTCTACGATTATCAACCCATAGGTGTCTATTTTATTGGACCATAAAACATATGGGTTGACGCGCGAAGAAGTTAATTTCGTAGATTGAAATGGAAGTATCTCAGAATCAAATACGATCAAATTCTATTTTGTCATCTTCGCAAGCCAAGAGTTCTAACTCCACTTCGTTCCTTGCGAAAGGAACAAAGCGGAGTTGCAACTTTTGGCATACAAAGCTGCTGGGGCACGTTTTACTAAACATCTTACGAAAAAAATCAACGTAAGTCAAAATCAATAATCGTATCTGGTGTTTTCATTGGTTGATGGATTCTGCCATGCAATATCTCATTGGAATCGTCTATAGAAGACGATTCAAATGATGTAATGCATGGCAGAAATCCATATTTAATTACTAATGTAGAAGTATTCTTTAATTTTTGACTTACGCAAAAAATGATCGTAAGTCAAAAATTAAAAATGCTTCTACATTTGTAACTAAATATGGATTTCTGCCATGCATTACATCATTGGAATCGTCTTCTATAGATGATTCCAATGAGATATTGCATGGCGGAATTCATCAACAAATGAAAACACCAGATACGATTTTTGATTTTGACTTCCGTTTATTTTTTTTTTCGTAAGATGTTTAGTGTTCTTTAGGCCTTATAATTGTACCTACTAACAAGTGATTTGTTCATGGCTACCCATCGTACAGCGCATTTCGCATCATAGAAGCATTTTTAATTTTTGACTTACGCAAAAAGTGATCGTAAAATGTTTAGCAAAACGGGCCCCTGTTCTTTAGGCCTTGTAATTGTACCTACCAACAAGTGATTTGTTCATGGCTACCCATCGTACAGCACATTTAGCATCATCATGACTAGCCGGAAATCTGTGCTCGGGAGCCAGTCTATATTCTACACTCACCACTACACACGGGGCATCTCTGAAATACGCAATTATAAAACATCAGACAACATTTGACAACCAGAACATGAGCTTTATAAAACTTATTTCGCGCACAACTGAGAATTTTCGCATTTACAATTCATTTTTTAAACAAAAACTTATTAATTTCATCCTCCATGTTCATAAATTAATATAAGTATTACAAAATAAATACGGCTTTAATCTAAAGTTGAAAACTAGAAAGCCATGAATGGCTTGAGTCGCTCCACAGGCTTGAAATTCTTGTAAAAGCAAATAATTTTTTTGACTAGATTTTTAGATATTTGGGGTTCTACTGATGTTCAAAATGATTTTCAAAGTTGCAACTATATAACAGATAGAGAAATGACCTCCGCTCTTTAAAGACATATTTTTTATCAAATCAAAATAATTTTTGGCTGCATGATACTGGGTCACCAAAAAATCATACAAAAACTGTTTGATTGATATCCATCAGTTACATTCTGAGAAAATGATTTTCATAGTTTCCACTATTTAACAAATTGAGAAATGACCTCCACCCATAAAATGCATATTTTTCATCCAATCAAAATAATATTTGGTACACTGATAAAGGGTCACTCATGGATCATTCCAGTGAAATTTGGTTGATATCCAAAAATTAGATTATGAGAAAATGATTTGCAGATTTTCCACTATATAACATATAGAGAAATGACCTCTGCCCATAAAATGAATATATTTTTCATCCTGATCATGATTTTTTGTAAACTGATAAAGGGTCACTCAAGGATCATTCTAGTGAAACATGGTTGATATCCATCAGTTACATTCTGAGAAAATGATTTTCATAGTTTCCACTATATAACATAAAGAGAAATGACCTCCACCCATAAAATGCATATTTTTCATCCGATCACAATTATTTTTGGTAGACTGATTTAGGGTCACTCAAGGATCATTCCAGTGAAATATGGTTGATATCCATCGGTTACATTCTGAGAAAATGATTTTCAAAGTTTCCATTATATAACATATAGAGAAATGACCTCTGCCCATAAAATGCTTATTTTCCATCTGATCACAATGATTTTTTGTAGACTAATAAAGGGTCACCCAAGAATCATTCATGTAAAATTTAATTGGTATCCATTGATTAGAATCTGAGAAAACTCACTTATTACCATATTTGGAAATTAGCCACGCCCATTAAATCCATGTTTTCATTGGATCAAAATTTCTTGATCAACTTGAAAGAGGGTCACCCAAGGATCATTCCTGTTAAGTTTGGTGGAAATCCACCCAGTAGTTTCTGAGAAGAAGATTTTTTAAAAAAAAGTTTACGACCGCACGCACGGACGGACGGACGGACGCACGACAGACACAACGCCATGACAATAGCCCCAGTGGCTTTCAGCCAATACCATTTGGTAAGGGTTAAAAAAATTCTCCCTTGTCATGTAGTTCACGACATATTCCTGCTTTGATAGACGGTATAGTCCAAGATCAACCTGCACATCTATGCAGTCTGATCTTAGACTATACTGCCTGTTTTCTACTTAATTAATGCGGGGTAAACGCGAGTTTACCATTTTAAGATACCGCAAAAGTTGGTAATTTATTTGAAGCAAAAACTTCAATTCATCAAAATAAGGGTTAATGAGAAAGTCTAAGTACTTCCTGCAGAAATAATGAGCTTTGACGAGTACATGCATTAGTTCCATGTTAACACTTCAAAAGAGGCGTATTACGGAGTTTTCTATTATAGATTCTGACGCGTATTACATGATTCAATTCTATATGGTAGACAAGAAAACTATCTTAGCCCATTACCAGGTCATCGGCTGATTAATTACCGACTCTACGTTCACGTTGAGATCGATTGCAAAACGTTTTAGAAATGGTAACCCCGTTTTGCATGTTAACTAACGTGCAAAGCGAGGTACCATTTTTAAAAACGTTTCGCGAAGGTTTAAAATTTTTCATCCTTGACGTAAGAAATACCATACAATCTAATATAATAAAATGATTATTATTATGTAATGTCCATCATAAATTACCCGACAAAAAATGTTCCTTTGTAATATTAATTGACTATAAGGTTCCTTCATCATTCTCAATATACAATATACAAAAATAAAATTGCCGTCTTTGTTTTCCGGATTTTGATTATTGCACGCTCGTCAAAGACGAGCATTCTAGAATGCACATTGTGAGATGACGATACTTGAGGGAAAAGTCCTTTTTGTCGATGATGTCAATAGATACAAAAACACATTTGTAAACGATTGTAAACAATATCGGGGTACCATTTCTCAAACGTTTTCCGAACGTATTATCTTGAACAAAGAGCGAATAATGCATGTACTTTTTTCGCGTAACGAGTTAAGGTAGTAATAGGGACCCGTAATAGTTCCGCAACATTTTTGAAGTAATGAACTTTAACAGTGTTAATTGAGGTTTCCTAATGATTTCATAAGGAATCCTCGGTCAACATTGTGACAGATCTTGAGGTCCAAAATGTCGAGGAACTATTACGGGTCCACTTCCTTAAACAACTCAAAGATCATCTATCGTACACTCTTCGAAATCAAGTACAGAATAAACATTATAACGGTCAATGTTTTTTGATTGAGGTCAAGACACACCATAAATAACAGGCCGAAAAGTAATTATAGTATATACTCGATCTTATCAAAGGAGACATAGAGGTTCATCATATCATTTTCCTATCCCTCTTATTTCAGAAAAATCTATCTTGAAAAAAAAGCGCCATGTATTTAATGTATGTACGAGAGCTAGGCTATCAAAAAAAATTGTTTTCATGTTATGAAATGTTATTTCTGCAGATCAGAATGCACAAACTTCCATGAACACTACACGAATTTAGATTTAAGATAAAATACCCTTTAAATCAAATAAGGAAAAACTGGCCAATTTTTCTCCTACTCTTGGTATAAAAAACATTACATCCTGGTAATCTAAATTCTATAAGTTGAGTATTTTTCGTATATTACAAAATTATCTAATCAGCTCCGCGTGGATGCGTTATGTTAGAACTATTTTCTTTAAAAGAAATATTTCGATTTTGTTCCCAATGGTTGTAAATTATGTCATGTATGTAGAATTAAGAAAAATCAAAGTACTGAAAGTACTGATAAGTTGGAATGCGTTCAAGAGACGGTGACCCCAAGCCACTTACAAAGCTGACGCCTCTCGCCCTCCACAGGTGATCACATAATAGGTCGCGACTTTTTACGGGCGTATATAATCAATGTATTTCACCAACGAAATATGCTCAAACCCATGAATTGCTATACAGGCATGAATCTGACGAAAGAAAAATGATAAAAAGGAAGAAAATGATACGGACCATACAGCCGACTAAAGGACGCACAGGCGGACACTTATACACTCACAACAGTTATAATGCAATTTTTCAAATGGCTTCAGCTCAATTTGAGTTATGAATTACATTTTGACTATAATTGTCGAAAAGCTGACCTGAACAAGCGCTTTGTCCCTGATGAAATGCTATTTTCGCAGCGAAGTCTTTTGCTTCATGAGTTGGAATCTCAAGAAAATTTTTGGACGAAGTTAAATTGTGACTTCGACCTTCGTGACTCCAAAATTTGGCATTTTCTTGGGTCATTGACAACATTTGTGTCAAGTTTTATGATTTGGGTCAATTTGTTGTTAGATAAGAGTGGTAACCGTTAACAGGTAAAGCTTACTTATGGCCTTGACATGTATGACCTCGAAAATAATAGGGCATTTCTTTGGGTCATGGGCAACATTTGTGTAAAGTTTCGTTATTGCAGGTCAATTGCTCCTCCGTTTAGCTAGCGGAAAGCAAATGGTCAATGGACAGACAGACATGATGAAATCAATATATGCTCCTCTACTTCTGAGTTAGCGGTATAATGGTGCTCTTTAACGTCTTCAAGAATGTGAAGAAAACAAGTTGAACTAGAAGGGTTTTTTTTTCAAATGCCAAATTATCTTGGCGATAGGATGCAATTGGGCAAAGATATTCATAATTCCATTAGAGATGTGGTGGCCAGACTTTTATTGGATGAAAAATGGGTTTTGACAATGAAACATTCATGTAGATAACTGCAATATGACGGAAAACAAACTGAAAAATGTTGGGAAAATATTTATTAACTTTAAAAGTGTATCATCACTTTAACAAAAGCAGAGTTTTCTTTTTTAATGTGTCAGTCAAAATGTTGTCCAAGTTTTTGCAGGTACAAGTTTTTTCATCCAATAAATATCATTTAAAGATTAACAAAAAACATATAAATGGATCAGTATGCATATAGGAAGTTACAACTGTTTTACACTGAGCCATCAATATTATTTTTGGCAGGTATTGTCGAAATTGCTGTTTGTTATAAAGAAGCACTTTCTTTTTGTCCACACTGTCACCTTAGTATTTAAATATCCCTAGTTTAGCTTGGGCTCTTTGTGTTCAAAGTTTTCACTGAAGTAAGAGTCAACCCATTTTGAAAGTATGTTGTTTTTAGGGCAAAGGTAATCAAGTTTTAATCTTTCTAAAATTCAATAAGTCAAGCGACTTTAGCAGGTAAATAGCTTCACAGGCCTAAGATTTGGTTGATATCCAAATTTTAGGTTCTGAGAAAATGATTTAGAGAGTGTCCACTATATTACATATAGAGAAATGACCTCCGCCAATAAAAGACATATTTTTCATCTAATCACAATATTCAGTTTTTGTAATCTGTTAAAGGATTACCAAAGGATAACTCAAGCGAAATATGGTCGATATCCATCTTTATGTTTTCGAGAAAATGATTAAGTTACAATATAACATAAAGAGATATGACCTGTGCCTATAAAAGGCATACATTTCATCTAATAACAATATTCATTGTAGTCTAATAAAGGATTACCCAAGTATCCCATAAAATTATACTTAAGGACAAAAGTTCTGTCCTGTTTTGTCTTATCCAATGAAGCTTTAATTAGAAAGTAAATGTCTCGAAGTTATTGCTTAGAAAAATCTATGCGCGATATCATCAAGATATTGTGTACAAGCATGCATGATTTCTTATCATTAACTTTTGCCTTCGCTGGGATTAGGCCGAGTCGTAATTAGACAATCTAACACGTTTGTTATAGCGTCGATTTATTCTTAGACCGTAGATCAAAGGTTTACAAAACCAACGTAGATTGAAATGTTTAATTGTCTACTTTAAATAATGCTTCATTCATTCATGTTCTATTTCTCATTAAAATATTTTGACTAAATTAATGGCAAGGCAATTTTTAAGAAAATTGACAAAAGCAGAAGGAGAAGATAAATGTTTACCTACCTCCATCGATGCTTGCCTCGTCCACAATCAAGTGAAATTATCGCACTTTAGAACAGAAAAGAACAGAAGCGCTACTATAAAGTTGTAGTTACTATGTCAAGTACTTTGAAGAAATATATTTTGTTATCAGTGATAAACTAGTGGACAAGAAAAATAGCCGGTTGGGACTTAAAACATCGCAGCCAAAGGTTAAGTATGCTATAGTTTCGACGTTTCGGTCTCCATTAGATGTTATAAATTGAAATTAGATCTTTTGTGTTTGGAAAATTGTTTATTTTTTATTTGATTGAGAACAAAATAACAACAACATGAATTTACAGTAAATCGTGCCGAGATGGCTATATCCCCTGGTTTTTGCCCGTTCTTGTTCGAAACGAAAAAAACAGGAATGGGATTGGGGAATATGATACAAAAATAAAACCCGTAACCGAAACAAAATATTTATTTTACACAAGAATGCAACAACAAAGTTTGTGATAAAAACGAGAGGTTTAAATTGCCGGGACAGGTAAGAACATAAGTCGTCTGGTGTTGGGGTAAATTTTACTTCATATATATAGGAACATTCCATTCGTTTGTAAACTTGACCTTTCGTAGATTTCATTCATAAAAGGGCAGATAAAATCGTAGTAGGTCATCAGGTCGTGTGGTATGGCCAATCAGAAAACGGCTTTTGTTTACACATGCGTGGGTTCAACTCGTGTCATAGGAGAGTACACGGGAAAAAAGATTTTACGGTGCATAGGTTAGTAATAAAAGAGAATATTTACTGGGTCGGATTTTTAATACAGATAAATAATCTGTAGAGGTTGCGCATTTCTAATGACGGTTTACGGAACAATGAGGTTCAAAACATTTGAACCATTTTGTTGAAGTGTGTAATAAGGTCGTTCAGAAAGAGAAACTAGATCTCTAAAAGAAGCTATAACGTAATTCTTAGAAAAATAGGTTGCGACATGACCAAATAAGCAGATCACGTGATTGGCTTGTGCTATTACCACAATTCAGAGAAAAGAGATCGCGACATTACCAAATAAGCAGATCACGTGATTGGCTAGTGCTATTGTCAATAGCTGACATTGTTGGACTTGATTTATCACGTGATTTCCAAATATAGTAATGCAAACATGTGATACTAGTAAATTCGTACGCTACTTTTAATTAATATAGTTTAGTTTAAAACATAAATTAGCGTCTTAACAATATACATAAAGTGATAGTTGTGTAATTGTTCAACATTATTTCTTTTTGATGTAATTAACTATATGTCTATGTCAAGTTGAGATATGCAAAATAGGCCGAAGTGTATTCACATCCTGTTCACGTGACATGTGTTATCAAGAAACCCGAAATGAAATTATCTTGTGTTCATTTTGCGGTTTTGTTAAATCTAAGTTGGAATTGCTCCGCATTCCAACTTAAAAATGACGCGCCATTTGAAGGGGGTACTACAGATATATATATAACACAACGAAATTTCAAGGCCTTTGTTGTCATATTACGAACTCTCTAGATGGTCTCTTTTCGCCTGGCGAGCCACACATATTTTAACAAAACGAAATCAAATCCGTTGATGCTCTATCTAGATGGCCCCTTATCGCCTGTCGAACCACAAATATTTTAACAAAACGGAATCAAACCCGTTGACGCGTTATCTAGATGGCCCCTTTTCGCCTGGCGAGCCACACATATTTTAACCTAACGGAATCAAATCCGTTGACGCTCAATCTAGATGGGCCCTTCTCGCCTGGCGAAACACAAATATTTTAACAAAACGGAATCAAACCCGTTGACGCGTTATCTAGATGGCCCCTTTTCGCCTGGCGAGCCACACATATTTTAACCTAACGGAATCAAATCCGTTGACGCCCAATCTAGATGGGCCCTTCTCGCCTGGCGAAACACAAATATTTTAACAAAACGGAATCAAACCCGTTGACGCGTTATCTAGATGGCCCCTTTTCACCTGGCGAGCCACACATATTTTAACCTAACGGAATCAAATCCGTTGACGCTCAATCTAGATGGGCCCTTCTCGCCTGTCGAAACACAAATATTTTAACAAAACGGAATCAAACCCGTTGACGCGTTATCTAGATGGCCCCTTTTCGCCTGGCGAGCTACAAAAAATTAAACATAGCAGATTCAAACCCGTTGCCGCTATATCTACATGGCCCCTTCCTGCCTTGCGAACCATAAATGTTTTAACAAAACGGAATCAAGCCCGTTTACGCCCTATCTATATGGTCCCTTTTCGCCTGGCGACCACAAATGTTTTAACATAACGGAATTCAACCTGTTTATGCGCTATCAAGATGGTTCTTTTTCGCCTGGCGAACTACAAATGTTCTAACCGTAAATACGAAATCAAGCCCGTTTTCGCCCTATCTAGATGGTCCTTTATCGCCTGACGAACCACAAAAAGTTTAACATAACGGAATCTAGCCCGATTTGCCAAATGGCTATCACCTAGCATCATAGATTTTACCGTTTTCTGCTGTACGTAAGGCTCTGACAGTTAGCATAGACAAAGATCAGCCTGCACAGGTGTACAGTCTGATCTTATCCTATACTACCTGCCTCCTACTTAATTGTGACCCGTCACGCGAAAAAAGGACCATCTGGGTAGTTCGTAAAGTGTCGACCCTAGTCAGCTCGCGCGGCCTGCGCAGACTGACTAGGGTCTTAACTTTTCGAGATGTGCTTATTTTCTGAATCTAGAAGGATAAATCTACCTCCCAGTGAAAGAATCTTTGAGATGCGACCTCTGGTTAACCTATGCTGGACAAAATCTCTTTTTCAAATATTCATTTTACAAAGCTCCCGGATGATCCCTTTTCGCCTGACGGGTCACAATCATTTTAAAAGAAAACGTTGAGCCAGACTGTTTTAAATGTCTCAAAATTTGGAAATTTGTTTGAGACAAAAATTAAATCCAGCAGGCTAAGGGTTAACCTAACGGAATCCATCCCGATATGCCAAATTGGCTATCACCTGTGATAACCCGAGATTTTAATCTATTCAGTTCCCATGGGGTTCCAAAGAATTCTCTGTTTTGATCTTATCACTGGCATCCAATGATAGATAGATAGCCAGCCAGAGCCTCGAACGCTGTTTTTTACCCTTCAGCATAAATGAATAACTAGCCAGGTAGAAATATGAATATATTTGATCTATTTCAAAGGCAATTCTGGGCCAGAGATTTTGAAACATTTTTGTGCACAATTGAGAATTTATGCAAACTTCAATTAGGGATTTACGCTGCAGTTCTGTTGTAATATTGTAATTAATGAAAATAAAAAAAGAAACTATTAATATGTTGTAACAAGTAACAACTTTAAAACATTTCGTCTGCGGCGACGTTGTAGTGATCGTTATATATTGTGCGAAAAAGAAATTTTGTGATACTTGATATTACTGAATGTGCAATCACTTGAAACATTTAATATATGGGTAATTAACAAAGGGAATATCGCCGAATCTATATTTGTCCGAATTATGCCCCCTTTTTGGACTTGGATTTTATAGGTTCTGGGAGCCAAACTACGGTCACCGCGTGGGTGTTTTATTTAACAGAAATACGGCCTTAGACCTACATGCAAATACTTATTTTCGTAGAAAAGCAAGCAGCATTAACATAGTATATCGTAACGCAGGCCATCTCTTTTAACCCTTTCCTTTTTTACAAAATTTTGAACCTGTCCAAATTCAAAGGTTTTGCAGACGAAAATTTAAAGAGGATTTAATTTCAAAAATAACAATTCAGTAGGGTAGAAATTAGTTTGGAAAAAGAAGAAATTGCTTGTCAGAAGCAATTTCTTCTTTTTTCACAATGTTTTCTCAATCATTAAATCATAGGCACGTAAAAAGCAGGGATTAAACAGCAAAGGGTTAACTGAAGCCTTCTTCTGTAGTATGCAAATCATTTATTTATTTATTTACAAAAAAAAACCAAAAAGCAAACTTGACTTACCTGGAAAGTATTTTGCACACGTTGCTATGAGTTTGTCTGGACCCAACCACGTTTCCTCCGCCATGAAAATAGACTACAATAGGTGGGCATACTATACTATCACATGCTTTAGATCTGTATGTTGTCACGGGAACACCCTCTGAAAAGTATAAGAAAAAGACGATTTTAGGTGGACAAAATATACACCCGGTACAACCATTAACCTTTGGTCTATGTCAAACGGGTACTACGATTGGCAAATACAGTAATGGAGTGGAAGCTCCAATTATTCTGACAGCCTTGTTGAATTCCATATATCTATTTATCAAATTATCTTTATTAATCAAATTTATACATAACATGCCATAGATAGATCTCAAAACCGGTATTCCACTGCCTTAAGTTAAAATTTCTTTCATTTCTGTAATATGAAAACCAGTACGACTTCAAGGCATTACTTTGTGTAGGTCTACAAGAGGGAAGGCCCAATCTAAGTTGTAAGAACTTGTGACCAGACCCTTTTTGCCAAAACATTTACGTTTACTTTATTCTATATGTTATATGTATATAAGAGTTATGGCAATAAAATATATATGTTTAAACTAGTAGTGGAATGCATGTATTATAGGCGGGCAAAATATACCGAAACAGGGTTGGAAACGTATACGAGTACATAAGTTGTAACGGATATCCTATCTGAAAGTTGTGTTCACGAAAAGCACATATCTTTTGATTAGGTGAGGGAATATATCTATCTATCGCTCGAATTTGTTTTCGACAATCTGATCTTAACTTCGTCTAGAAAAAAATGTTATCAAGCTCACCAATGCTCGCTTATTTACATACACGCTACCAAGGCTCGCTTATTTACACACACGCTTCCGTAATGGACAGATCCTATGAAATAGGCTCGATCATATACATGTGTAGTAACGATTACCCCATCTCTACATTACTAGAAAATATCAAAACCATGAAAATCTATCGACCGGAGAGTGTTTTGGGATGCATTTATCTATGTTTTGGCACATACATGTATATGGAAGATTCCATCCTTTAGATATCAATAAAAAAATAACTTCTGTACAATAAGACTTGTGGTCCAGTCTATGTGTCTAGTTTAGATGAGACACGCCTAAAAATCCAGACACCAAAATACTTCCCTAGATAACAAACTAATCAGTAAATCGAACTTGACGTTGTCTAATTGAAATCTGTTTAAACAGAAGCCGTGTCACAATTACGTTGTTAACCTTTACTGTTCTCTGCTGTCTTGTAAACCAAACAGAACTTAAGCTGTTTTACGGATCTATGAGAAACTTTATTTCACAAATTTGAAGGCAAAAATATAACCATCCTTCTGAATTATTTCTTCGCGTTTCCGACAAAGCATGATGCAATGCAAATGAACACATTGCAGTGCCCTCTTTTCAATGTCGTCAATAGTTAATAATTAAGTTTTTGTTTCGTCTAAACAATCGAGCATCCTTGTCGTTTGAAACTGAAGTGGATTCATTTTGGTCCATTTAATCTTTTTGGGACCACGAAACTATAGGTGCTGCAGATTTTGCTTTACAACTGAAAAACTGTTGAAAGCGGCGATAAACCCCATTCAAATAAAACTCAAGTATGTTAAGTTCGCAAGGAAACGATTAAGTTGTACAAATGAATGTGCCTCCGAGCACTTGAATAACGTCAAGGGGATATCCGGACATACATATTCACTTACAATATTACATGTCAAAGGAACAATTTAATAAAATGAATTAATCATGACTGTTTAATTGATATCGCTCCAAAGGACTGTATTGAATGTCTTTGCAAGTATGGACCTCGATGCGTTTGCTTTTGTTGCATACAGAGGCCAAAATGCACAACAAAAGTCAAGTGGTAACCTCGGGGTTAACCATTATACAGTCAAACCTGTCTTAGTGGCCACCTGTATTCAGCAAGCAACCTGTCTTAAGTAAGCGGCCACCGAGTTCCCATTTGAGCCATTTGCACTGAAATTGACCTGTACTAAGCAAGCACCTTTCTTAAGAAAGCACTTTTTGAATGTCCCTCGGGTGCTTGCTTAAGACAGGTTTGACTGTAATTTAAATTGTTAACCCCGAGGTAAGCACTCAACTTTTGTGATGCAATTTGCCATTTAGAGTGTCTTATCTTCAAATTTGAAGGAAAACTACATGTATATAATACGTTGGTATGAGATTTCGTAAGATAATTTTCGGGAAAATTTTTCTTAGTAGTGTTTTTGCGGTTAATAAATTGAAACTATAATCCCCTTGGCTTGAATGACAGACGAGGGAGTTGTAGCCGTTGAATGCATGGTGATGATTATCGAACTTATGTGGCTGCTTGTCAATCATCACGTTGTCAGAATAATGCCCTTGCAAAAGAAACGGCTATATAGCCTATGTGTACATTATAGCCGATGAAACGAAGAAAAGTGATAACCTTGTGACACTGAAGCCAGAATATTTCTCGGCATTTCGTAAGAGCCTACAAGAAGATTAGTCTTAAAATAGATCAGAAAGATAAGATTCTATGGGCTTTCAAATACGGGTTCGTGAGTTCGGGTCCCAACCTCAATCCGACATTTTACAGTCAATTTGACACGCATCGTTTGTTTCTCACTTATGGACGAATCATAAGCGAAAACACGTGGTTTAACACCACTGTATACGGTATTGCAGTTATATCGCTGAGGCTAGTGAACCAACCCATGTTCTCCTACTGTTTCTCACGTTAGTTTAACCACAATATTTTATCCAAGCTAGCTGCCTACCCCACTTCTAAAAGGCACTATTCACCATTTTCCCATTGCTGGGACACAAATTAATTACAATGATTTTTTTTTCAAAAGTCGGGTTCGCCTAGACGTGGATCAAACTCACGACGCAGTTTCCAACTGGGCTACCGGTTTTTAACAGTAGATCTCAAGAGGTAGGTATCTATCCAACACATTGTGCAGCATATCCAGAGAATATTTCAATAGTGTGCGAAAAAACTAAAAGGGTAACTATCAAATAGTCTCAATTTTAAACAAGGAATCAGAAACCTTAAGGTAGTGGACTCGTAATAGTTTCGCAACGTTTTGGAAGCAATGAACTTGAGCAGTGTTAACCGAGGTTTCCTAATGAAAATCATTAGGAAACCTCGCTTAACACTGTTCAAAGTACATTGCTTCCGAACCATTGCGGAACAATTACGGTTCCACTACCTTAAGAGAGGAACCCTATGAGCCTTACTATTGAGTCCTTGAAAACCGTTAGCCGTACAAGAAAATCGGGATTCCGTTTTCCTACGTTTATCTAATTATGATTGTTTTCCCCATGACAATAAATGAAATGGCCTCAGAGGAGGGGGGTCCTTTGAACCCCCCCCAACCCGATCTTGATCCACCACTGGTTAACATAGCCGTCCTTGGAAGGGTATAACATCTGTTAGTCAAGTATATACTTCAGTATATAATCTTCATTAGGCTTATTGTTACACCTGGAGTTAATCAGAAAGAATTAGGACCAATTAACGTCAATTACACGCTAATTAATGTATATCCAGGTAATCAATCTTAGGTATGAGTTACTTGTAAAAGAATTCCAGACGCGAGAGACTTACAATTACTTGGAAATGTTGTTGTTCTTTTTCAGAGACGTTTAAATGCGACATAATTTTAAAAAGAGATGTCGTTGGATTATTCTGAAATTAAATACATGTAGAACATACACTAATCTCGCCGCCAGACTCTTTTTTACAATATTTTTTCAAGGGGAATTAACTCATTACAAATATTACAATTAAGTCCATGTCTCTAAAAAAGAAGATTTTTGTTCAATTCTTGTTAATACGAATTTGAATTTAACATAATATTGTAATATTGTAAAGAGGCAATTGTGATAGAACTACAATTGTATAACAAAAAATGTTGTATGGAAATGCAAACAAAAACTACTTAAGGCCAGTCTAAATACATACGTATAAGAGACTTTCCGTGGATATTCCGTTTATCATTTGATTTTTAGACATGCTTTAAATGTATAAGATTCCCCCTTTAAACGTCGTCCATTTGTATCACGTTGTTTATTATGTTGATTTGTATTTGTAAAAAACGATGTACTATGAACAAGTTTCAATAAAATATCTGTTCTGTTCTGTTCTGTTCTGTTTAATGTTTACCAGTAAAACTTGATATACGATGCAATGTTTAGTGACACATAGTTTTATTAATTCTGTTTTTCGAGTATTTTCATTTGGGGTATCTTACGTACACAATCAATCTTGATATAAATTGGACCAATATAACTCAGAAGCTTATTGATCGATCTTCAACATCCTAAATATGCGATCAATATCACCCATACAACGACCAATAGAATTGTCAATATATATTGACATTTTATTGGTCGTGTTTGGGTGATATTGAGAATTGAATCAATAGTCTCGGCAATATCAATGATAGGGTTTAAGCCCCCTAAAGTCATCCTCGGCAACCCAGTGCCGCTCCATTCCGTGAACCACATTTATCTTGTGTGGTGTGCATGGTATAGAGATAGGGCGTCGGCCTACTGACCCAAAGGTCCTGAGTTCGATTCCCGGGAGCGGCTATCGATCTTGGTTCTTTATATGGTCCACATATTCGGCGCAAGTACTAGTGAATTTTCTAGGAAGCAGAATCGAGAGGGATTTACCTAAGTTGTAAGAACTTGTTTCACAATCGATATAGATATTTATATAAATTTATATTAATAGAAATAGATATTTTCAAACCATAACGGAGATAGGGGATATTGATTGAGTGGTCATTGAATACCGAATTTATTAAACGAGTCATCTATAAAAAAAAAAAAATAAAAACGAGGCTATTCGGTATTTTATGAGCACAATTCATCCTTTCAATTTTTCCGAGAAACTTATAACGCCGTTTAAAACTGACGTCATAATATTGCCATTATGACGTCATTTTCTCCGTTACAAGATAGCGTTGCTATTAGCTCTGAGCTCATTTGCATAGTTATTCCACTAGTATAATAACACCCGTGTAATATCAAAAATATTCAACGGGTTTATTTCACTTCCGCGACGTAGGTCATATTATAAAGTAACGTAATCAATAGAATCTTCAATAGCAATGATTGGGTTTAAGCCCACTAAAGTCATCCTCAGTAAACCAGTGTCACTAAACTCCGTGAACAACATAATCGAACGGAGAGTAACGTAATGCTTTACGCCTAATCTCCGAGTATGCCTAAAGCTTACAAGATGAGGAAGGGTTTAGAATACCTTTAATAAGCGTGAACTATTGATCTCTCTATTTTATTGAATTTTTATGTTGACAAACATTGAAAGGTGGATCCGGATAAACCTAAGAAATCTGTTTTTTTCTTGAATATGCAGGTAACCCGTCATTTATTTTTTTACAGCGGGTAATTATTTGAACGTTGCAATGAAGACAATTTCAGGGGATACCAACAACACGGGTTTAGTTTTGTTGACGCTAATTTCTGTCCCAAAACTATAAGTTTAATCTGGAGCATTACTCCATTTCAATTATCGCATCTCGTTGTTAAAGAATTGGTCCATTAGATATGGGTTGTTATCCATACAATATCATAATCACATAAAAGATTCAAAAGAGCCCAAGGTAGATGGAAATATCTTTTTTATATATTTAGAAAAATGAATGTCATACATGTATGTGACCCATCTTGCAATATTGCAATGAGGGAATATCGGAAGGGGGGGGGGCGGTTTTTTTTTTACATTGGTCATATTGCGCAGGCTTTTGTGGCTTAAACAAATTCCGATTTTTGTAAGATTTTTTTTATGAATCCTGAATGATAATTCTACAATCCCATGTATTTTTTTTTTCGAAATAGGCCCTCGGATTGACCTCGGCTACTTCCAGTCTTTTTCCAAATACATGCAGACCTATCTGGTACCCAAATTTTCCGTTTTCGAGTGACTTTTCAAATATGTATCATGTCCTTCCCTCTTGTTTTCACATCAAATACTTTTGTGATGGACACTTATTGGGTTTCACTCATCTCGACGATTCCATGAGTATCGACGACAACAATATAGAGCTTGGAAGAGAATTCAATGATTTCCCGTGCAAAAAAGTTCAAGAACTAGTTCGTGAACGTTCAACAACGTAGAATGGCAGTCTAAGACTTTCTTAGTCCAGAACTGGTTCAAGAACTAGTTAAAGACCCAGCTCTTGAACAAGTTCTTGAACAAGTTCTAATACCCTTTCTTGAACTCGAGTTCAAGAACTGGTTATAGAACTGGTTCAAGAACTAGTTCAAAAGTTGGTTCTGGAACTAGTAGGTAAAAACTAGTTCTAGATGTGCAGGAAGTTCTTGAACCACAATTTAATGTTATACAACGTTGAAGAACCAGTTCTTGAATTCATTCATAGGGGCTAGGTCAACATGAAAACCACTCACATTTCCAGAGCCCTAAATTATACCGCTTGTATATTCTACAATTTATTTCTCAAACGGCACTGATTTCTTTTGATATCGGATTTAGTGCTTGACTGCACAACCACGTGTATATTGTTCAATCATCGATTGGAAAACAAGGACCGATGAATTGGCATCCATAATTCAGGGGCTGATTGACTTTTATTTCGTTGCCATGGAAACGATCAATCAAGCTATTCTCATTTATGTCAAAATATCAGCGACAATCAAGCCGTTTCAAAAAGATGATAACTAAAATTATAGGGAGCTTTGCGGGTACAAATTATCATCGTTCTGAAAGATAAAATCGTCACTGTGCGACTGTTGCGAGAGCATGTTTTCGTTGTTCGTGTGCGATATAGCACCACTTGAAACAACCTTCAGTCAAATCACGGCGTCTGGATCATGCAAACATAGATTCCTTTTATTTCTCACACCAGTGCTTCGACCACACCCGATGATGACCGGCTCTGCGGTCAGAATAGTAAAACGGTACTAAATGTTTGAAAATTATACCACGCTTTGCAGGTGCACTTGTGTGCAAAGGGTGCAAAATCGGCAAACAGTTTGTAACGTTTTATCATCTTTAGCGCAGGGCTGTAGAAAAAAAGAGCTTTATATAAAGAGAGTAGACTGTTTTGAATTTTTACAAGTAAGATTATTCAACAGGACAAAACCAAGAGCATCGCCAATGCTCGGCTGCAGCTTCTGCTGGTGAAAAAAGTCGAAAAGGGGGATATAACTCATACATAAATGCTCCTAAAGTTACCCCTTTGCTAGAAGAGATTGCAGCTACGATTGTTAAGACACATGTCAAGTCTTAAGTCAATATCTTCAGTAGCTCTAAGTTTGATCATTATTACAGTTTGTCATGCCAAACGCTTGCGGCGTCAAAAACACGAACCACGCCATTGACAATACATTGACATTTTATTCCGAAACAGAAGAGCTAAAATGTATTGTTGGTACTCCTTTGAACCGTATCAACAAGTCGATTCCAAAAAGAAGGCCAACTACCAATGTAGGTTTTTTTTTTTTCTAAATATATAACGATTTCACTGAGGCATTCTCCCATCTTATTAGTAAAATTACCGTTTAGTGAGGTAATACAGTATATCGCAGAAATATAGTAATGCCTGTACAGTTTAGAGTAGGTGTGTGGCAGTCTTTTTCTCCACTTGTCCCTGGATAAATGTACATGTTCGCAAGTAGATAAGCCCATGAAGGACAAGTCAGGCATAGGATTTCCACGTCTCTGTTAAGAAAGATATTGAAACGGTTTTTTCCCACTAACAACATGCGTTTATGAACTAGATGATGCTACATACCAAATATGAAAGCTGTCTGCCTACTGGTTTCAGAGAAGAAGATTTTTGAAGATTTTAAATTTTTTACCCTTCGTGCTCATAAGAGATAAAGGGATGCGCCCGTGCAAAGCCCAAATATGATCAAAGGGTCTTGATATGAACAAACTTGGTAGAGGCCAACTAGGTGATGCTACACACCAAATATTAAAGCTGTCTGCCATCTGGTTACAGAGAAGAAGATTTTTAAAGATTTTTGCTTTTTGATTCTATGTAAAAAGGGTTGGGCCCGGGCAAAGCCCAAACATGACCCCAGGGTCTTGATATGAACAAACTTGGTAGAGGTCCACTAGATGATGCTACATACCAAATATGAAAGCTGTCTGCCTTCTGGTTTCAGAGAAGAAGATTTTTGAAGATTTTCATTTTTTTACCCTTCGTGCTCATAAGAGATAAAGGGATGCACCCCTGAAAAGCCCAAATATGACCCAAGGGTCTTATTATGAACAAACTTGGTAGAGGCCCACTAGGTGATGCTACACACCAAATATTTAAGCTGTCTGCCATCTGGTTACAGAGAAGAAGATTTTCAAAGATTTTCGCTCTTTGATTCTATGTAAAAAGGGTTGGGCCCGGGCAAAGCCCAAATATGACCCCAGGGTCTTGATATGAACAAACTTGGTAGAGGTCCACTAGATGATGCTACACACGAAATATGAAAGCTGTCTGCCTTCTGGTTTCAGAGAAGAAGATTTTTAAAGATTTTCATATTTTCACCCTTTTTGTTAAGGGTAAAGGGAAAGTTAAGGGTGGATTTCATTTATTTGAACAACTTTGGTAGAGCTTGACCCAAGAAACATCCCTTCCAAGTTTCATCAAGATTGGCCCATTGGTTTAGGAGGAGAAGATGTTTAAAGAAATTGTGGACGACGCACGACGCACGACGCACGACGCACGACTGACGACGGACGACGGACATTCTACGATCCCAATAGCTCACCTTGAGCACTTCGTGCTCAGGTGAGCTAAAAATGCAATGATTATATTGAACCCAAGCCAAAGCAATAAATATTTAGTCTATGACCTGTATAACGTTACAAATCAGTGTGAATTTCGATACGATCCGAATTATTGTGTTTTTCTTCTGACAGACATATTAGATACATTTTGCACATTTAAGAACGAAAATTATAATATGACCTACGTCGCGGGAGAGAAATAAACCCGTTGAATATTTTTGATATTACACGGGTGTTATTACACTAGTGGAATAACTATGCAAATGAGCTCAGAACGAAAAGCGACGCTATTTTCTAACCGCGAAAATTACGTCATAATGCATACGTTGTGACGTCAGTTTTAAACGGCGCTATAAAAATCGCGGAAAATGAAACTTTGAATTTCAAGATTTTTGACGATTTTTCGCAAAAAATAAGGTCATATTATATATAGAATTTACGCTCATAAAATACCTAATTTATTAAACTCGTCATCTATAAACAGATAAAAACTCGGCGCAGCCTCGTTTTTATCTGTTTATCGATGACTCGTTTAATAAATTCGGTATTTAATGACCACTCATTCAATATCCTCTATTTAATTGTTAGCACTGAAGTGTCTCTGTGACATGACGAACGATGTGTCAAATAGACGAACTTCCTTCTGAAGTTTTAGAATCGAGAAAACGCAAGGGAAAAATAACCTCGCATCGTCACTTTTGATTGCGTCGGTGGTATGTCCGTAGTTCAAACCCAACGGTCGTAGAGGTGGGCAAAACAATAATAGCAAGCCCTAGTTCACCCAGCTGTAGAATTAGGTAGCTGTGGTTTAAACGGACGTGAACACATCAGGATACATAAGGATTAACAAAAAAGCGATATTTATTACCTCCCTTTCATAAAATTTACATACAAGTTCTATAATAAATAGCTTCATATTTCTCCAAGAACCTATACGACGCTAACAATTTTAATTATGCCAGTTAAATCGCGATTTTTTTTTCCTAGCTTTATTCATTTTTGATGAAGCTGATCTTGTCCTTTTTTAGTGATTTGAAGCGTTTTTGGCTTGTTTGAGTGAGTGTTTGGAATGAATAAATGAAGCGCTGAGTGAGCGATTAAGAATGGTATCGATTGAGATGAATGTCAATTTCACATGGTAACTAACCCTTAGCAGTGCACAGTATGGTAAGGGTAATATATCCGCTGTATTAAAACGTCATCAAGCTGTCACTTTATGCAGTTTAAAAATACATGCAATACCTTTCAAGTGCGAGACAAAAATATGTTATCTAGCTTTTTGATATGTTTATTTTAATCTTAAAAATTTGACTGCGGTCGGAACAAAACACTAAATCTCAATTACATGTACTTCATATCCGCCCGCTCAAATTTCCTCATATGTATTTCTATTTTAAGACCATTTGTATGTGCATAAAATTCCGGCACAAACAAACTTTTTGGAAAACACTTTGGAAAACATTGTGTGAAAAGGAGAAAAAGCTTGTATCAAATTCCATGCAATAAACACTGTATACCGTTTTTTTTTTTTAATTTCATTTTCTGAAAACCGTCGTCTGCATCTTCTTACAATTTGGACTAGTCTGAAATATTGTCGTCTTGTTACGAGCTAAGTTATATCTCGACGGCTTCAGCACCCAACAAAGAATTCCTGGTATTTCTCACACCAGTACCACCATGACATCTTTTCCTAGCCTCCAGCTGCTATTCCACATAGGTCTACGATTATCAAACCTTTGGTGAAAGACAAATAGTCGGACCCGCCGTCGGGTATCGAACCCGTGACCCCTAGATTGACGGACCGACAGACCAACTGCGCTATGACGGCTATGTCACCAGCTAAGAACCGGCCTGACGAATTGTAAATTACAGAAAGAGACCATGTGTCATCGATTAGTCCACGGTAGTTGGTAATCTTTCCAAAAACGCCACATGAACAAAATAAATGTAGCCGGGTTGAGTTTAAGGGGTGTTTGTACTGCCTTGCCGTACAAGCTAGCTTTTATAGCGACGTGGTAGAGCATTCGCTTTGGGATGTAGAGGTCCCGGATTCGAATCCCGACGGAGTCGAAAATTCATTTGCGGGTTACATTTGGCGCCCACCGTCAATAACCCACATGAGGTGGTGGTTATGTGATTAGGTAGTTGATGATGATGAATTGAGAAGATTCGCGGAAGAATCTTAATTATCGAGAGGGTGTATGTAGCCGGGTTGGGTATAAGGGGTGTTTGTACTGCCTTGCCGTACAAGCTAGCTTTTATAGCGACGTGGTAGAGCATTCGCTTTTGTATGTAGAGGTCCCGGGTTCGAATCCCAACGGAGTCGAATAATTTGTTTGCAGGTTACATAAAGACCCAGATCAAGCTGTACCAGGCGGTAGATAGCGACAGTCTCAAATGCTTTTTCAGAATCTATTTACCCTAGTTACAATAAATAACATCGTGAAATTGACACTCATCTCGATCAAAACCACTCGATCAGTGCTCCAATAATTCATTCAAAACACTCACTCAAATACCTCAAATTTGCTACGAAATTATTCAAAAAACGCTTCGAAATCCTTCACGATGATCAACATTTCGGTCCAAACGATAAAATAATTGCATGGTTTAATTGTCTGTTGTTGATTTTTAAGCATCTAATTTGTCCATGAAGACTCAAAATCAGAAAAGTGCGTAGATATTATAAAATGGAGGTAAAAAAACGTCGCGTATTTCGTCCAATTGGCGAAAATAAGGAAATCCAATATTATAAAAGGAGGAAGGAGAAGTAAAAGAATAATGCAAAACCAACAAATCGAAGACAGATTCATTCAACAAACAAAATCTTCAAATCGAAAATATCGAAGTTAATAACATCTTGGCTACTACACCTGTTAATTAGGGCAATCCGTCAGAATCTGAGAGGCCGATCTCCGGCTATGTAATTTCACACCGTGTTGATTTTAAATAGATTGCATGCAGGGATAAGGAGTTTTAGTTACCAATATAATTTGTTACTCTTCACCAGTCAAAAATCACCACAAACGTTTGACAAACTAGAGATGTACAGGCCTAGGGGTTCTATGGGTAAAACGAGGGCTCCGCCTATTGTAAACTTGTGCATATAGATTTAAGCACTTGCAATAGTTTTGCACTGACCCCTCGAAATATAATGGTTTCTTTTTTAAGGGTTTGTTGATCGAGGTGTGAAGGATTTTGATCGGCATGAGAGTCAATTTTACGATCTTATTAACTGTAACTTACAACGTATGGGTACGTGTGTTGGGGGGGGGGGGGGGGGGGGGTATGCAAGGTATAGCTCTTCGGTGGACGTTTTTAAAGGTAAAACTATTCAACAGTTTGGGGGGAGATGAAGAAAACTAAATGTCATTGCACCGCAAGAAAGTAGTCGTGAAATTTTATTAAATGACCTATGCTTAGACCTCATTTATTCGATCATTCTGATTTGATTTTGATCTTATACACTGCAAACGTCAAGCTTGTGCTCAACTTTCAAAGCTCGAAATTGTTTAGCCAGGTCACTGACAAATTCATTCGCTAAGTCCACCCTATATATAAAATATTCAGATCACAAAAATTTTACTATAAATATTGCCGAGTATGGTATTTTATGTGAGACTGACAAGCGAGATAATATTGACATATTTTTGTGGTATGCTAAATTTCACATACTTTATAGTCCTGACCGATTTTGATATTATACGGTTGTCAGCAGTGTCATGGTGGTGGAAAAGGGGGCCGCGAAGACAAATTGTAACAAGTATTATTGCTTTTGCGCTTAAAGCAATGTCGTGTCATAGGACAAGGGAACCATAGGCAGGCCTTGGCGTGTATTTATTACCAGCGTCTTTACAGCTTAACCTTTACTTTGCAGATTTTATATTTTGTTTCAAACAAATAGCCAAGTTTGGGGGACATACCAACAAGACTAGCTTACGTTTTCTCACAATAATTTAGCAGAATACAGACAGTGTATGCTAAGACCAGACTGCACGTCTGTGCAGGCTGGTCTCAGTCTATAAACAACAGCCATAGTTTCGTGTCCAGCGGATATAAACCGTGGATAGCAGGCCAAGGGTTGAATAGAGGTTGCACAGTCTGCAAATTCTGTCCAGGTGCATACTTTTCACACCTTATTTCAATTGTGTTCCTTAATGGTCATCCTCAACATCTATTCAGTAGTTTATTTGAAATTATTTCAAAATTCTAATTATTATTTTCCAAAATTAATTGCTAATAAAGCTGAGATTTCCACACTGATACTGCCTTGTTTATTGTTGTTGTTGTTTTTATGTTTGTTTTCTTTCATTGTTTGTAAATACATGTGATGTAAAACTTTATGTATTGTGACTATGTACCATGTATAGTGGGAGCATATTGACCTAAACCTGGCCTTTGTGATTTTAATAAATTAAATATCGGTCGTTTCCCTTCGGCAAAACACGTCTAACCTGCGGGATTCAATCGTAAAGTTTGAGTGCACGTGTTCGCTCTGTTAACCCGTTATCGCCCATGCTTTTTACTGTAAAGGCGATATTTGGTCATCATCATAAACTAGCGAATCAATACATAAATTGATTCTCCTATTTTATAATCTTTAAAGGAGGTTGAAAAAATAATAAAATAAATTAATTTTAGAATTTCTCTAAATGTTATTCGGTTTTTTTGGACTGGAGATGGAATCCCCGCTCAAAATCTTACACAAGCAGGAACATTGAATCGTCTGCTACATGACTACCTAGGTGTCTAGTATACCGGTATATTATGAAGTCCACACACACCTGTAATTTGTACAATATAACGGAATGTCCATGCTTGATCGTCTCGTGCCGAAGTATCTTCGGAATTGTATTCATGAGCCTAATTATTTATTCTGCATAAAGGTCAGGTTCAAGTTAATATGCGCTCACTATACACGTCAAAAATTAAAAATTCTGTTCTATTCCAGGCTGTTCTGTTCTGTTCCTAAACAACGAGTGCTGAAACACTATTACACCTTATAACGCCCTTTAAAATGCGAAAAAAAGGAAGAAGTCATCGTATTATGCTAGATTCCATCATCAACAACAACAACAACACTTTATGTTCTTCATTCTGTAGTTACAATGTTTTGGTAGTCTATGTCACGCCAAACGACATTTCTGTCCTGAGCACCCCGCTTTTTATATGACTAAGTGCCTATACATTGCACAGGCACTAATGACATTTTAGCGCTAAGTTGTTGAATTTGAATTTGACATGTACAAGAATCTTAAGTGGAGAGATTTGTAATGCCTCATTAAGAAAATATGACACTATTAAGAGTTCAGATCACGGGTCGTTTAAGTAAAAATTCTTGCAGATTCAGTCCATTTTCTCGGTTTCTGAGTCTCGGTTAAGGTAGAAGGAAATTTTGAAGGGTCAGCACAAAACTAATTAAAGTGCACTTGCAATATTTTTTTGGGGGATGAATCCTCGATATACTAGCCAGAATTTAAATTATGAATAGCAATCGTATCCAAGCACGATTCTCTACCACACAAGAGTATGCTAAATTTCTTTACACATCAGAATATGTTGTATCTCTTATTTTCAGCCTTACAGTTGCAATATAATCATCACATTAATAGACGATTGTCCTCGCTTTCCTTACATGTCGGAATTTTTTGCATTTCTAATTTTCAGCCTTATAGTTGCATTGTATTCCCCACAGACTGCATAGCCATAAGCCTACTTTTACTGTTTATTCGCGTCAAATGCTTCGTTATCTATCGATTGGCAAAATAATAATTCAGTTCAGTTTGATCTTGGCACGCAAACGATAAATGTGTATGAAAGGCCGGATTAGTAAGTAAACATCAATATTTTCCCTGTTTCAATCTGGTGCAACATTCCTTTAATTATCAGTGCATAGTTTGTTGCACTTAATGAAGTTGTGCGTTATTAACCCATGTAGATGAAAACTGGCCTCTTGGAAATTTGTTACTCTTCACTTTTTACCTTTTTTATACAAAATGTTTCCCTCTTACATTTCGAATATCAACATGTCTAGTCTACAGCTTGAATAAATCTGTAGATTAGACCTTACATCTTAAATGAATGGATACGGCTTTTTGGGGACCTCTTCTGATGCCGATATCGATGGCTCAACGCAGAGCAGATGTAACTGCCTATAAACATATAGGCAGATACATCTGTTTTGCGCTGAAGCATCGATGTACTCCAATATTCGTTGTGTACTGACACATCGAGGGCAAGCGCAAAACTATTGTAAATGCACGTTTAGATGCAGCGGTGGATCAAGGGTTTCTATAAAGGGGGGTTCGATGTCGGTCTACAGAATTCGAGTTAATAGTCATGTAGTATCCCTATCTATGTACAGGGACTAATAACTCGAATTCTGCACAGCAGATATCGTTTATTTCTAGAATTTGGAGTCCCTTTGATTCGAACACTAAGAAAAAGGGATCATATTTCTTGTATTGCAAAATATTGACTGAACTTGTCATCTACAATGAAGTAATTTGGATAGAACCCCAAAACTCTCGCTGGATCCGCCACTGCTAAGACGGTATCGCACAAGGCGCTATTTGATAAGCCACTGAGCTGTGGCTAATCTCAGATGCACTTATTCAGGAGTGTGGAATTACAGATTTTCTTCTTGTCCAGGATCAAAATGAACTTGTCCCTAAAATGATTTTTATCCCTTGATATTAACATTATGGTAATTAATTTCCTAGACCTTTTTAGTGTTTCTTGTATTTACTTGTCCATGGACAAATTGTATAGAAAGATGTACGCAGGTCATGGAAAACCCCATGTCGGGCAACTCGGGCATGGGAATTCCACACCCCTGAATGTCTTTTCCATGTTATTCATTATATTATGTACCGTACCTTTATTGTAGATAGAAGGCACGAGGAATTCCTTTTCTGTTCCCTCGAATTCAACAGTCCCGCCAAATTTCTTCGAGTCCTCGAGACAATTTGCACGTGCAACGTCTATATCCAGTAAATGATACGGCTTAGAGCCAGCCTCCTCTTTGGCCTTTAAAAACAACTCCGTTTCGGCATGCATTTTGTGTTTCTTCGCAAATTCCTCGAGATTAAAAGCCATGTTTTTTTTTCTATTTTTCCTTATAACAAATATACATTCACTGTTTAAAACCTTTGCCTTTGCTATCTCATATATCAAAACGTGGGAGTAAAATGAAATCGAAAGAAAAAATATTATATCGTCTGCTATACAAGATTGTAAAAGTAAAAGTAATCCTTCTTGACCACAAAACTACATCCGTTTTTCATTTATAAACCACAAGACACCTTCATTGATAGGCTACCGATTACAATTTATAAACACACCAGAAAACTATCATCTGAAGCAATATCGATCACTAACAGACGAGAAATGCATGAACATTACGCTTCCTACTCGATGTGTTCACGCTGGTTCCCAAATTAAATTATCTATGGTCGAGTACCATCTATTAGGATATCTAACTGCGTGGGGCGGATTTCATAGTGGATGAAAAGTTATTTCCCTTAATAAAATTTCTATAAAAAATAAAGAATTGAAGACTGATCTAAATTAAAACATCATTGTATCTTGAGAAAGAATGACAATTGCATGGGATAGAAACTCTGTGGGAAATCTAAAAAATGGATCTATAATTCCATGCCCTTTTTTTAACGCGGTCTTTCAATCTATGTCGTGTCTACTGAATTAAAGGGCCAACCTATTTCTCGCCCGAAAGGGTCCCGATTTTTATATTTTTCAGCCGGGCCACAATTAGAAACCAGCCCCTATGTTCCGGCTGACAAGATGATACAAACCGTTTTCAAATTATACCCGTTTTTGCAAGTATGTGCACGCCCGCCCCATTAGAAGTCTCTGGGGGCCAACTCATTTCTCACCCCGGGCGGGTACTGTTGCCCGCAATATCAGAGTATCTCTCAGAAAGCGGGCTACCAGCTCTAGACTGGTCCACATATCGACTATCAGAATAGCATAGAACAGGCTATTCTGATATTCGACAGTGAGACCAGTCTATACCCGACCCGAAAGCGGGAGAGAAATAAGTTGGCCCTGGGTCTTAGAGAGCGTTTACACTGTATGTTTAAGCAGATGTGAAAAAGCACATGTGTAAAAGCGTATCTGTCTTTTTGCGTTTACACTGTATGCTTTTACAAATCTGTTTCAGTTGACCTCGGTCATGACTGTCAGTCATTTTCAAGATCAAATAGTGTATTGTATTACTGGAATGATGAGGGAATATTTTATCGCTCACCGAAACCAAATGAATATTTAAATAATTTAATTTTATTTGTGTCCATCAAAATTTGTATGTTCTGATTGTCTGGTTTCATTATGAAATGAAATAACTATTATTATTGACTTGTCTTAACAATTCTTGCTTCATGATATTAAATTTCAGGATATAAAGAGAATATTTCTTAATTTCATGGAGGTATAAAACTAGAAAGCCATGAATGGCTCGAGTCGCTCCACAGGCTTGAAATTCTTTTAAAAGCAAATGAATGTTTTGACTAAATTTTTAGATAATTTGGGTTCTAATGATGTTGAAAATGATTTTCAAAGTTTGAACTATATAACAGATAGAGAAATGACTATCGCTCTTAAAAGACATATTTTTCATCAAATCAAAATGATTGTTGGCTACATGATAATGGGTCACCAAAAGATCATACCAAAAAATTTTGATTGATATCCATAAGTTACAATCTGAGAAAATGATTTTCATAGTTTCCACTATTTAACTTATTGAGAAAAGACCTCCATCCGTAAAATGCATATTTTTCATCCAATCAAAATAATTTTTGGTTCACTGATAAAGGGTCACTAAAGGATCATTCCAGTGAAATTCGGTTGATATCCAAAAATTAGATTCTGAGAAAATGATTTTCAAATTTTCCACTTTGTAACATTTAGAGAAATGACCTCTGCCCATAAAATGCATATTTTTCATCCGATCACAATGATTTTTTGTAGACTGATAAAGGGTCACTCAAGGATCATTCCAGTGAACTTGTTGATATCCATGTGTTACATTCTGAGAAAATGATTTTCAAAGTTTCCACTATATAACATTTAGAGAAATGACCTCCGCCCATAAAATGCATATTTTTCATCCGCTCACAATAATTTTTGGTAGACTGATAAAGAGTCACCCAAGGATCATCCATGTAAAATTTGATTGGAATCCATCAATTAGAATCTGAGAAAGTTTGGTTGAAATCCATCCAGTAGTTTCTGAGGAGAAGATTTTTAAAGAAAAGTTTACGACCGGACACACGCACGCACGGACGGACAGACAGACGCACGACGGACACAACGCCATGACAATAGCCCCAGTGGCTTTCAGCCAGTGGAGCTAATAAAAAATCCTAATCACACTCATACATGAATCCGCTTTGCGTATTTATACAGTGTGATAATGTTTTTAATTTCACTCCTCACTGAAATCAACAAATAGTCTCTTCATAACTTAAATGATAATAAAGACACTGAAATACAGCTCAATTAATTTATTTGAATAATTTCTCCTGCTTAGGTTGTCTTAGACCTGGAAATGGTCACAGAATTTTCTGTTTCTGTAATTAATCATTTGATCTCTTTCTGAACATTTGTTTCACAAAATATTTTATTTCTAATTTAATTCAAGACTTAAAGTGATAATAAAAACAAATTACTCTTCACAATTTAATACTTGATATATAGCCAACGCATTTTCATAGTGTTGCTAAGCACGGTCTCTCGGTTGAGAGGAGGTAGGAGAAATTAGAGTCCCCCAAATGCCATTGAACTAGCTTCATTCTCTTACTTACCCATAACATTTGGTGGCAGTACTTCAGGATTTCACAGGAAGAAGAATCGAGAGGGAGTTATAAGAACTTGAACCTCGATTGGTATTTATCATGTAAATTGAATAGGCATAAAGAAACTAATTAAAAGGTAGAGAATTATTTTATAGGTGATCAGACTAGACAATTATGTACAGTAGAATGACAATTCTAAATAAGGTTGGGTCACCAATATTCCTGACATATAGACTGACTATGGTCAATATGTTCTGCAATTTCCTGATAGGTTAGTAAATTGCAATGGGTATTTGAACATATTATTTTTCAGTTTTATTATTATAATTATTTTTCAATCTACTAAGTACAACTGGAAGAACTTATCTATTATATGGTGATAGGTTAAATTTTCTCCTTGGTCATTGAAGGAATCATATTTCACAAAATATGTCTATTTGACAGGCTACTTGAAAGAGCTGACCAGTAATTGTTTATTTTATCAGCTTATCAGCAGGTCATCAGAGGTATCAATGGTCATTTCGGTATTGAAAAGCAGACGGAAATAGAACATGTTCTATTCCGTATGTTTTGCAGATCTGTTAACAGAACGCACATTATCTGGGGGTTTACACTGCATGTTTTGGCATATATGAAAAAGCAGATGTGAAAAAACATACAGTCTAAACCCCATCTTACGTGAAATGCTTGTATACTTGTATAAACATTATGAAAAAAGGGGAATTTTTTGTATACCTAGTTCTCATTTTCACAATATTTTCAAACGATATCGCACCATTTTATCATTCGGTGTGCAACCCTTAAAATTTGGTACAGTTTAGTCTTTTTTTTTCTTCCCTTTTTTAATTGTTAATTGTTTAAAGTCTTCTTTAAGCTATTAATCAGATCGATAATTTTCGCACAACATATTCAAAGGTCAAACACTACGCGTGGCGACTGTATGTTGCAATCTTATCAATTCTATTATTTGACTAATTATACATTAACACTTCAAAGAAGATTTGTACTCAAAATGACTTTATAAAATAATAACTATGCAAAGTAAAAGTTTGAAAAGGAATAAAAAAAAAAAAGGTTCGAAAATGGCCTCATAAAAATGATATTACTAGTGACTGATTTAAAATGGCCTTTTGTTTATTATTTTGATTATTATTTATGGTAAAGAGTTCGGGATATAATCAATTTAAATAAATAGATATTTTTTTCGTAGTGTTTCTGTTTTTCTTACACGACACCACACAACTTTCCAAAAAATATCACAGAGCATTACGTTTCTATATCATTACCACACTTTATTGCCTTAATTATATTGGGGCCGGTTTTGGGGGCCGTTTTAAGCGATGGAAAATCGATATTGGGACCGGTTTGACCGATTTGAGGCCGGTTCGACGAGGGGCCGGTTTGACTGTAAAGCGCCAAGCTTACAGCGAAACCCATTCAGTAGAACCAGATATTTCACAAAATGTCAAGGTTTTTGCACAACAACAATACCAACAAAAACACCAAGGCTATATCAATACCTCGGACTCACTCGGAACATCACTAGGGCATTTCCGTAAACTGCAACAGACCTCGGATGTATGTAATGTGGATGGGTATGTAACAAAATCATGCATTTTGTTAGGCGGAAACAGTGTATGAAAAACTAGCACTGTAGACTTCTATCTTTTACAGTAAATAACGGCTGAAAAATCTTAATGAGAATGACGAATCACTCACTAAAATTAAGATTTTTTCAGCTGTAATATTTAAGAATCTAAAGATATTTATATTAGGATACGATGGTTTCATGTCAGTGACACGAGTAGCGTTGGCGACGTCGAATGTTTTCACTCACAGTTTCGAGGGCTATAACGCCATTTTAACCGACACTACCGAGTTTTTCCAAGGGTTTCCCGTAAGTTTTAAAAATAGTCTGTCTATGTACCCCCAAGGTTGATAATGAGATTGTCCGAGTGGTGTTCCGAATGGCCATGAATGATGACTTGTGTGATGATAGAGTTCTTCAGGGTTTGACACTAACAGTGACCTTGGATCCCTAATATCCCAAAATATCGGGGAAGGATCCCATTAGCACAAGCAAGGGTTTCTTCAGGATCCTTCTATATTTATAGAATTATTAACCCTTGTTATGCTGAATAAATTTTGGCTGAAATTATCATCAAAATCAAAGGGCAAAAAGCACTGAAAGTACCAACTGTAGGTCAATTTTTATTTGAAAAACTAAATCTATTGACAATTCTGGTTTGAAAGTGAGAAACAGGTGGTGTAGACTAACATCAGACTGCACATATGTGCAGGCTGATGTTGGTGTTTAGCTCCTGCCAAAGCAGAAATATTTCGGGTTCAGCATGACAAGTGTTAAGACATTTCTCTCAGGATTCACCATTTTCAATCCAAGCTTCCTTAACTCCACTTTGTTCCTTACAAAATGTAAGGGACAAATTAAGTGGATTTATAGTATGTTAGCTTGGAAAATATTAGGTTGCATGATTAACCTACACTTTTTCTTGCTATTTCTTTAAAATTCAAAATAATGGAAGGAATGGACCACTGCTCTTCCCTTTAAGCTTAGCTTTCACTCAGTTTAAATATAACTTCTAACACTTGCATTAGGTAAGATAAAGATGGATCAGCATGAAACAGTTTTAACTTCCAATATTCTTATAGGCAGTTACAACTGTTTGGTGCTGAGCCGTCAAAAATTACTGCCCTATGGCCTAGGAGTTAGCGCATTACAAATCAATAAAATCAATTATTACTTGTCTGCGTGGGTTTTAGCCAGACCCACGTTTTTATTTTCGGCTATGCTCAGTTGCAGACTTTCTGTACATAAGACACACAAAACTACAATAACAAAAAGATGCATTTAATATTAGCAACACTTGACAAAAATATGGCTTAACAAATATGAATTTGGAAATATATATCCTAATTAATTGATGAAATGAAATTACATACTTATACATGTACTTGTATTTACAAAATCAGAAAGTTAAGTGGAACTTCAACTTTAACTTTAATTCATATCCAACAAAACACTTGTGTTCTACAATACACATTTTCTAAAATTAGCGCTGGCTTAAAAACCAGAGATAAAAAACCCTTTAAGGCAAAAATTCTCTGGAAAACCCTGCGCATTCATCCCAATTTAACTTGAACTTCCCTTCAGACTCCTTATGTTTGAGGTTATCCAATAGTGTTCTTTAACCAACTATCATCACTTTAGTGTAGTCAATTTAACAATCACTTGGTTCTATGATTAGCTTGCTCAATTATCAGGATATCTAGCTTAACTTTTCATAAATGGTTTCTCACAAATTACGTTTTTTTTTACAAAACATTTACCAGAATAACAAAGTTAAAATATCAATTTTTTTAAGAGACAAAAAAAACTAGGAAGTCATGAATGGCTTGAGTCGCTCCACAGGCCTGAAATAAAGGGTCACTTGAGTATCATTCCCGTGAAATTTGGTTAATACCCATCAATTACATTCCAAGAAAATGATTTTCAAAGTTTCCACTATATAACATATAGAAAAATGACCTCTGCCCAGTTTTTCATCTGATCACAAGAATTTTTTGCAGACTGATAAAGGGTCACTAAATAATCACTCATCCAGTAGTTTCTGAGGAGAAGATTTTTAAAGAAAAAGTTTACGACCGGACACACGGACAGACACAACGCAATTCTGCATAAAATAATTTGTTTTAACCATAATTTGACAATTTAATGTTGAAGTACAAAAGATATATATATTTATTCTATATCAATGCTTCAAGCAAAATAGTTTTAACTGCCTATACAACATCAAGAATTTTAGAATAACATCCAGGATATAACAGATATTGTGCAGGAACATGAGCAGTAAAATAGGCCATACAACACATTCCAGTTGTACAAAAAGCTTTGGAAGACAGTTTAGACCAAGATCAGCTTGCACAGATGTGCAGCCTTCACTCATTAAAATGTCACAAAAATTGACAACTCTTTTGAAACAAAATTTAAAATCAGCAGGCAAAGGGATAACGGAATGAGTGCTTTTAATCATTGTGATAATGGGGCTTTAATCAAATACGCTGGTTATCAATTGGAGCTGCTGTATGCAGATGACCTGAGGATCAGTAAAAAACCCTGGGAGGAACTTAGAAAACTTGGACATGGAAAGCAGCGATGGATATAATTAAGGTGCTTGTGGGTGAACATGGGGAAGACAAAGATCCGTTTGCAAATTATATCCCAATTGCACTTGCTTGTAACCATTTGAATGTGCTAAATAAAACAGGAAAAACATCACAGTGGTGTTTACCAGACAGGAGTTTGTAGAAATGCTTTGTTCTGTAGAAGTTGCTTATTTTGGGTACATAAGAAAAGAAGAGGCATTTGAAGGACGCACTGCATCCTTAATTAGATTTTTAATGCCTAGGTAAGGCACATCCAATTGATGACTAAAGTGTAAAGGATATGACAGTTGATGATAAAAGGATTTAGGTTGTCTCAGACATTTTCCCTCTATGCTTGGTGAATGTGAGTAAGTGACCATAACAAGTTTTAACCCTTTGCTATTTAATCCCTGCTTTTTACGTGCCTGTGATTTTATGATTGAGAAAACATTGTGAAAAGAGAAGAAATTGCTTCTGACAAGCAATTTCTTCTTTTTCCACACTATTTTCTACCCTACTGAATGGTTATTTTTCCAATCAAATGCATTTGAAATTTTCGTCTGCAAAACCTTTGAATTTGGACTGGTCCAAAATTTTGTAAAACAGGAAAGGGTTAAATCAACAGTGAGCAAGCTACTTTCTCTGCTCACAAATCATGAATCTGCCACTTTGGCCCTACTGTCAGGTATATTCAACCTTTGAGAGAGGGGTTGTTTTATCTGCTGCTTAGACCTGGTCCACAACAGCTTGGACAGAGTGGGGAGGAAGGGGGTGAAAGTGTAACAATGCAAAAGTTACAATTACAATAACCACATCAGTTCATAAGTACCTCAATCTAGATCAGAAAATATTTGTAAATAGTGCCCAGAAGAGTATCTGTTCTAGGCACTAGAAAATTATCTGTAATCACCTATTCATAAATAGGATTTAATCAATATTAGAGCATTCCTTAAATCTAACTTATATACCAAGTATATTTCATTTTATGATATACATTACTTAATTTATTTCATGACTTTTATATCTTATTAATTGCATTATTAATATTTTAAATAACATGTTAAAATATATTAAATGAAATCATAATACCTAATTTTAATTTATTTATCCCTTAAGTTTGATTATGATTTTTAAATAACATGTTAGAATATATTAAATGAAATCATAATACCTAATTTTGATTTATTTATCCCTTAAGTTTAATTATGATTTTTAAATAACATGTTAGAATATATTAAATGAAATTGTAATACCTAATTTTGATTTATTTATCCCTTAAGTTTAATTATGATTTATATTATATTTATCTAGTTTACATTAAATCATTTTATTCAAGTTTAGATATTGTCACATTAGCTTTGATATCATTATTTATTTATTTATTTATTTAATAAAGATAACATGCTTTCAAAAATTTGCCTTGGCATAAGGTTATCTTTGGGCTACAAAATCTAATTTTGTAGGCTAGAAATGCTGTATTTTCAGCAAAACATTTTCCAAAGTAGATTTGCTACTTATAAACTGATGCAGTGGTTAAAAAAAATGTACAAAATGTTGAAAGAAGGTCTTGGTGAAACTGCCATATCAGATAAATGTGTTGCGAGTGTTGGGACCAAATCATTGATCAGCCCGATTAGCTCAGTTGGTAGAGCTCCGGACTTCAAAACCATTGGAGTTCGGCGGCGTGGGTTCGATTCCCGGGCTGGTACACTAATAAAAACTAATAGTCTTTCGGATGAGACGTTAAACCGAGGCCCCGTGAGAAGGTGCTTTACACCGAGCACGTTAAAGAACCATGGTGGATCTCAGCAGTAGTTTCGTCATGTATCCTTGCACTATCCCCCGTAACAACTAACCGTCTTCTGGGGGCGTCGCTCATATGGGCATGTGCTACGGTAGCGACGATAAATAAACGGAAATACACACACGGACCAAATCATTTTTTAAGATTCTCTTCATAAGGGTACTCCTAAAGTTTAATAAGGAGACTTCTAAAGTTTAATAAGGGGGCTCATAAAGTTATAAGGGACATCTAAAACTTTTTAAGGGGGCTCCCAAAGTTTAATAAGGAGACTTCTAAAGTTTAATAAGAGAGCTCCTAAAGTTATAAGGGGACTCCTAAAATTTAATATGGGGACTCCTACTAAAGTTTAATAAGGAGGCTTCTAAAGCTTGATGAGGGGGCTCCTAAAGTTTAATAAGGGGATTTCTAAAGTTAAATAAAGAGATTTCTAAAGTTTCAGGAAAACCATTAGGAGAGAGCTAAAGAACTATCAATTGGACATTATTATCCAAATGAATTGTAGACAAAACACCTTCCAATATGCAGGGTAGAGGATAAACCATGAAAAGCACAAATAGTTAATCGTTATCCTGATGAATTAAAATTTTGTTTCAAATATATACACCTCATTTTACATAATTCCTCAATTATTTAAGATCAGACAGCAAATTTGTGCAGGCTGATCTCAGTCTATACATATCTGCCTTAGCTTTGTGTTCATCAAAAATATGCTGTGAACAGAATGACAAGGCTTAAATACCACTATGACAACAACTCTCAGAAAAAAAAAATTACGTACAAAAATTAGAACATTTTCAATAAAGACTTGGCCAAAACTATTTTAAGTTCTATGTAAATATAAATATTTTGATGGCCAAGTGCAAAACAGTTTTAAGTGCCTATAAGCATATAGGCAGTTTCACTTGTTGTGTGCTAAGCCATTTGAACAATTTTGTGAGTGAAAACACTAAAAAATATGGTTTATAATTGAATCTTATGTTGTTCAAACCCATTAGAATCGTCTCACCGAGATTTCTCAAATTTGTTTGCACATCAAAGGACTCGGAATCGTCTCACTGAGATTATTCAAATTTGTTTGCACATCATAGGATTCAGTTTAACCAACGCAACAATCCATACAAATATGCTACCAAAATGACCTCTCTTATTTTTCATCAAATATTGTATTCAGTGATTAAAATAGAATTGCTACATTATTTCCACTTAATTTGGCTAAAAATATAACCATATCTAAATTGTGATTCTGGCAAGTTTTACAATGATTGTCCATGGAATCTTACAGCAAATCTGAACAGAGAAACGATTGTCTATAGACTCTTACAGCAAGGATGAAGGGATGAGCGGTTGTCAGCTCTTTACAGCAAGTCTGAATGGATGAAAGATTGTCCAAAGAGTATCGCAGCAAGTCTCAGCCTCAATCAGTATAGAGTACAATTGTCCATAGACTCTTACATCAAGGATGAAGGGATGAGTGATGTCCATAGCTTCTGAGCGCAAGTCTGAAGAGATGAAAAATTGTCCATAGATTCTTACAGCAAGGATGGAGGGATGAGGGATGTCCATTGCTCCTTACAGCAAATCTGATGAGAGTATTGATTGTACAAAGTTTCTTACAGCAAGTTTGAAGAGGGTAATAATTCTCCATGGACTTGCAGCCAGTCCAAACATATTAACAATTGTACATAGATTCTTTCAGTAATTCTGAAGATAGTAACAATTGTCCATACACTCTCATAAGGGATGAGGGATTATCCATAGATTCTTACAGCAAGTTTGAAGAGAGTATCAATTGTTCAAAGACTTTTACAGCTAGTCTGAAGGGATGAATGATTGTCCAAAGATTCTCACAGCTAGTTTGAAGAGAGTAACAATTGTCCATAGGTTCTCAAAGTAAGTCTGAAGAGGGTAATGATTGTCCACAGATTGTTACAGTAAGTCTGGAGATGATTGTCCATAGACAATTTCAGCAGTTCTGAAAAGACAAGGTATTGTCCATGTGGGTTTTCGGAATAATACAATCTTGTTAATCTTTTCTTTTGTTTTTTATATTCTAAAGACTTTGTTATGGGTACTTGTTAGCTATTTTGTAACCTTAAACAAAAGTATAATCCCTTGAGATATCTGTTCCTTTAGTGACTAAGATTTACATACTTTTGCATCATTGATATTAAATTTTATCTTATAACTATACAAATATCTGTGTGATAACATCCCGTTTGATATTTTTTATGATTTCACATAGTTATTTTTAGAACAATGATTTAATGCGGTTATTTTTAGAAATTTGCATTTCAGTTAGAAACATTGACAAAACCAAGACAAATAGAGGTTATAAGATAAATATAATACATACTTAGTGTATTGTATGAAACAAGAGGCCCAAGAGGACCTGTATCGCTCCACTGGCTTTTAAATCTTTAGACTTTCATTAAATAAAGCTTAGTTTGAATGAATAAATTAACACTCAGAAATCTCCTAAGACCTATTTTATAATGATTTACTGGTTCTGGTCCATATTGCACCAAAATACTCAATCATAATGAACTTGCATCCCTTAAACCATCTTACTAAAACATAAGGTTCAGAAGGAGATGTCGTTCAAAAATTTCGGGGTCAAAATAGGCCCTGCCTGCCACGCCCATATTTATGAACCAACAAAAATTCTTGAACAATTTAAGTAAATAGTTACCCTAGAAACATTCTGGTAAAGTTTCATTGAAATTGGCTGAATGGTTCAGGAGGAGATATCGTTCAAAGGTTTTGGCCTAAAAACAAGCCACGCCCTGCCACGCCCAAATTTATAGGCCAATCAAAATTTAGCAAATAATTTTTGAAAAGAGTCACTCAAGGAACATTCTGGTAAAGTTTCATTTTGGAGGTCAATCAAAATTCTTTGAACAATTTAAGAAGAGGGCCATCCAAGGATCATTTCTACCAAGTTTCGTTAAAATCCGCCCATTGGTTTTTGGAGAAGAAGATGATTTAAGAAAACGTTTACACACAAACGGACGGATGCACACATGGACGCACGACTGACACTGCCATGACAATAGCTCGCTGGCCTTGGCCAGTTGAGCTAAAAAATATCTAACTCAGTTGTGAGAATTGATAATTGTCTCGGCAGAGCCTTGACAATTATCAATTTAACCAACCTCATTAGGTATTTTATTTTATACAAAACACTAAGTATGTATTATATTAATAAGTAATGAAGAAGGCATGTTTATCTCTTATGTATGAAACTAGAAACTTTAACAAACTTATGTATGAATCCTCCTTGCATATTCAAAGTGCGATTATGTTTGTAGACCTATACCTCCAAGAAATTCACAAAATACTCTTTTCATCTCTTAAAGGTTACATTTTTGTACTTTAGATGCTCTACCACATTTGAAAATGCAGCTAGTGTTGTTGATGAAAAACTATTGTCCTCAAAAGATTTATTTACATGGAATCTTTTCTTTTTCTTTTCTTTGAAATTAAAGTGATAAAATACTCACATTTTCTTTGTCAGATTATGACAGTCCCACTTTTCTAGGAGATCAGTTTATACCATAGCCCTGATTGGTTCTGACATAGTTTGTTGAAATACCTGGAAATTAAAAGAGGATAATTGTTTCATTAAGAGATGATGAGAATATTTATTGATATCATGGAGGTAAAAAATTTAAGACCTGCTCACAATATATGAATAACTTTTTTTCTGCTAAATTCAAGTTATCAAAACCTGGATGTTCGATCAAGCACTCAATAGCATAATCATTCCTGTCTCAAAATTTTGTGCACGACATTTGGCTGATCCTTTGGGTTTTTAGCTCCACTGGCTGAAAGCCACTGGGGCTATTGTCATGGCGTTGTGTCCGTCGTGCGTCCGTCCGTCCGTCAGAGTGTCTGTGCATCCGTTCGTAGACTTTTCTTTAAAAATCTTCTCCTCAGAAACTACTGGATGAATTTCAACGAAACTTCACAGAAATGATCCTTGGGTAACCCTCTTTCAAAGTTGTTCAAGAAATTTAGATCCAATGAAAAACATGGATTTAATGGGCGTGGCTAATTTCCAAATATTGTAAAAAGTGAGTTTTCTCAGATTCTAACTGATGGATACCAATGAAATTTTACATGAATGATCCTTGTGTGACCCTTTATCAGTCTACAAAGATTATTGAGATCGGATGAAAAATATGCATTTTATGGGCGGAGGTCATTTCTCAGAATGTAAGTGATGGATATCAACCAAATTTCACTGGAATGATCCTTGAGTGACCCTTTATCAGTCTACCAAAAATTATAGTGATCAGATGAAAATTATGTATTTTATGGGCGGATGTCATTTCTCTATATGTTATATAGTGGAAACTTTGGAAATCATTTTTTCAGAATCTAACCAATGGATATCAACTAAATTTTACTGGAATGATCCTTGAGTGACCCTTAATCAGTCTACAAAAAATCATTGTGATCAGATGAAAATATGCATTTTATGGGCGGATGTCATTTCTCTGTATGTTATATAGTTGAAACTTTGAAAATCATTTTCAACATCAGTAGAATCCAAAATATCTAAAAGTCTAGTCAAAACTTTTATTGCTTTACAAGAATTTCAAGCCTGTGGAGCGACTCAAGCCATTCATGGCTTTCTAGTTAAGTTTTGCAAGCAGACAGAATATAGTAAAACAATATGCCGCAAATCTTATTGAAGCAGGGAGAAAAAAGTTATTTCATCTTTACAGCGAACTTAATCATTACAAGCCTGGAGGACCTGTACAATTATCAGTAAAACTTGTAAATAAGCAACAACGAACAAGACCACAATAAAGTAGTCCTTCAAAAGAAAATGATCGCTTAATTCACATTCTGTTTACAAATTGAATTGATTGCGAAATTCTCAATAATCCTATGTACTTTAACCTAACAAGAATCGTCTCATTGAGACGATTCTGGTGAGTTTACGACATAGGATTCATTTACAAAAAATTTCATACTAATGCTATCTACTTTTTCAGATATTTTGCTTTAAAGAAGAGGATTTTGAAAGCAGTCACTTAATAAAAATGGTCGCTTTATAGATGTGGTCGCTCAAGCTAGATCGACTGTACATGACAGCTACAAGTCCACCCTACAAGCGTATTCACTGTTCAATTTGTAGTTAGAATGGGGTTTTAAGCCACTTTCAACAATCTTTCAGTTCTATTGTGGCTACTGTAGCACAAACAAAGAAGTCCTGGTATTTCTCGCTGCAGTACTACGATTACAACCTTTCCAAGCCTCCAGCTGCTATTCCACATAGGTCTACAATTAACAACCAATAGGTGGAAGACAACCTTAGTCGGAAAAAGATGAGTGCCACTGTAGGGAATAGTGCCTAGAACCTTTCGAATGATAGTCTCACGCTCTACTGACTGTATTATGTTGGCTCTAAATCTTAACAAGCCATGATGATCTTTTTAACATACATGATAGCTACAAGTCCTCCCTTGAGTTTGGCCAAAGAAATGATCAGAGTGTTCCCTGTAAGAGGTAACCCACCTGTTATAGGGGTATTTCCATAGTTTGTTGTATAGGTGGCTCCAGATTGGTCTCCATAGGATTTCTGTCAATGTTTACAGGAATCTGGGACTTCAAAAGTTGTATACATCATAGATCAACTAGGCCTTGGAATTTCTCTGTAAAAACGATATCATACCACTGAATGACATTTAAACCTTATCCTAATGAATTTTTATTCAAACAAATTGCCAATTTTAAGGCTTTTCTTGCTTATGTTTTCCCCAAATTATTTAGTAGAAGCAGGCAATATGGCTTTGATCAGACTGCATATCTGAACAGGCTGATTTTAGTCTATACAGTCTGCCAAATCTTTGTACAACATGAATATGTCCTGAATAGCATGACAAGGGTTTAATTCTACAAACAGGGCTTTCAAATGAATCAAAAACCTTTTTTCAAGGAATAATTAAATATAGAAACAAGATTTGTTTGTTAAACATGAATGCCCAAAATGGCAATTTCTTAAACGTGTGACCTTGAAAGATGACCTTGTCATCTGACCTTGGTATCTGTAGATGCACGTCATGGAGATTTATCATCATACCAAATATGAGCATTGTATCTTGAAATAATTGACAATATGTTTTGGGTTAAGTTTTGCAGACAAACAGACTGAAGGACACAAAGACAACAGTAAAACAACATGCCCCTGATCTTTCGAGGCATAAAATGTCTGATTTCAAATGGAGATCATTTTTAATAAGAGGCGAGTTGAATCTTGCAAAATCTAGCTAAAATGTCAGTCAGGGCTAAATTTATGAATTTAGTTTATTAAAATTGCTTATAAATTGGTTCTTACTAGCTTTTTCTAAATTGTCAACAGAAACTAACAAGTGTGCCTTTGTCACAATATACGCCACCACAAAATTGCTTTCTACAAAATTGCTTTCTACAATAGGTTACTAAGCTGTGGAGTTGTAAGAGTTAGAATTTTAATCACCTGTTTTGGTAAATCTGTTGATGTATATTGAAACTAAAGTGAGGAATGGTAGGTAATTCTTACAAACATGTAAATGTTCATTGCTATCACTTACATCCCAAATCAGCAATTTACTGTAAATCTGAAATGGACTGGTAGCAGACTTTAAACTTATTCTGTAACTCATTGATTCAGATTCACACACAAAATATTAGCTCATTATGTAAAAGGGTATAGATAAAAAGTCCAGAAAACTGAAATTTCTTAGTAATTTTCCAAGTCAAGCATCCGTATTTTTAAGAAAAATCATTGGACTGGAACCAAACTCAAACTAAAGTTCTGTAACTCATTGATGCAGACTCAAACAGCAAAAATTAGCTCAATTAAGAAAGAAGTCCGGAAAACTGAAAATTCTCATAATTTTCTTGTCCAGCATCCATACCTTCCAGATAAATCATTAGACCCAAACCACAATAGAATGTGCGCTATGTCTGGTGACTAGGAACTTTTTGTGAAAAGTTTCAGTTGATCCAAATTGGTCCATAAATGAAGGAGAATTTGCGTTCACAAGATTTGGACATACGAACAGACAGACATTCTGACTTCGGCAGGGATGGACAGACTGATGGATGGACAGACAGACTGAGACTGATACCAATATAGGACCACCTTCAGTGGCGTATAAAAATGGCTTCTGCAGAGCGTTTAAATTTGAACAAGTTTTTAACCCTTGTCATGCTTAATAAATTTTGGCTAAAAATTTTCATCAAAATCAAAGGGAAAAAAGCACTGAAAGTTCAAACTGTAGGTTAATTTTTATTTGAAAAACTAAATCTAATGACAATTCTGGTTTGAAAGTGAGAAACAGGTGGTGTAGACAAACATCAGACTGCACACATGTCCAGGCTGATGTTTGTCTTTAGCTCCTGCCAATGCAGGAATATTCTGGGTTCAGCATTACAAGGGTTAAGCATAGGGCAATAATATAATCATAGTAAAGTCCATCTTAATTTTGATTGGCTCAATGAAAACAATTTTGAGCACATGGCAATTTTGTAAACTTCCACATTATGTAGACCTTTAAGAAATCTGTTTCTTTACTGATATTTTTTTTTTGTTTTCCTTTCATGAAATTAAATCATAAGATATGAAGAGAGTGTTTGATGATTTCAAGGAGGTATGAAACTAAAAACCTACTCACTCACATGAATCTGCTTTGGGTATTCAAAAAGTCATGTAATTTGGTTTTTAGTTTCATACCTCCATAAATGCAAAAAATATTTATTTCATCTCTTAAGGTAGTGGACCCGCAATAGTTCTGCAACGTTTCAGAGCTTATGATCTTTCACAATGTTGACCAAGGTTTCCTATTGAAAATAACAGTTAATGTTCATGACTTCCAAAATGTTGCGGAACTTTTACAGGTCCACTACCTTAAATAGGTTTACACATTTACTAACCATCAATTCCAGTGGACATTCCCATAAACCATCAAGTCCGGGTCTGGGTGTTGGCTGCCAGTTATCCATTCCTGTAGTCTTCAGCCAGCAATCAGTGTTGAGGCCTTGTCTTCTAGCCATGGAAACCAAGGTGACCATCATTTCAAGTTGCTGTCCACCAATTATCAAGTTGATGAAGTTGTAGTTACCAAGACCAAGTGAAGGGGTCGTCAACCATATAGTCCAGTTTTTCTTCTACCATCAACCATGATCCAAGCATCAGACACCAAATTGTCTACCAACCCAGCCGCAGTAAAGTGTAACACGATGTCAATGGTCGAGAGGTAAGCTCAAGCTTCTTGATCAAGAGGTCCAGTGTATGATTCCCAGAAGTGGCTACTGATCTTTGTTCTTTCCTTGGCCCAAATATTCGGTGGGAGTACCAGTGAAATTCCCAGGAAGCAGAATTCAGACAGGGATAATGATGTGATATTAATAGGTCTACACCAAACCAGTGTTACACTCCATCCTGTACCAGAAAGCTACCTACTGAGCTTTACAGTCTATCTTTAACCATAAAAATTTTTATACAAAAAAATACTATAGAAAAGTTTTGATGTAGGTCAAAACAAAACTGTTGTAAGAGCATATATATTTATATACGTTCTTACAACAGTTTTGAACTTTGAAAAAAAAGTTGTATTACTTGCAATTTGAAGGTTGAAAATTTGTCCATTATTTTCATTAGCTGTAACATACTTAACAAATAAGCAGTATTGAAATAGGTTCAATTGAGTATTCAGTGCAAAAGCATTGTTATTGGCTATGAATATATATAGGCAATTAAAAAAGTAATGCACTGATCTCTCTCAATATGCTTAATTTGTAGATTACAACTGAAAATTAAATATAAGCAAGAGATGTTTGTAAAACATCTACTGTCTACAGACAGACCGACTGACAGACTAACCTACAGGTGCAAAGCAATATACCCCCTCTTCTTCGAAGGGAGCATAGTAATTGATTTTAATATTCTACCCACCATCTCAAGGAGTAATCCATCAACCATCTATTCCAAGGCGCATCCATCATCAATCAAGTCCAGGCAACATCCAGCATCCATCAAGGCAGCATCACCAAAATTGTCTTTCCTCCAAGTCACTGTACAGTGTCCTACCAAGCCACTGTACAGTGAACCACATCATTTACCAGAAAGCTACTTACTTAGCTCAACCATAAAAATGTCAAAAAACAAGAACAACAACAAAAAGACCCAAGAAAAAATTTGATAAAGGTCAAAGCAAAACTGTTGTCAAAGCATGTTTATATACACATGGACAAAGATACGTACTCACAACAGTTTTGATATGTTTAAAAACAATTTTTATAATTAATTCATTAAATTTTAATTTTCAACCCTATTCATGTCCCCTGTGGGCTACAAATTCTAACAAGTACAGCTTAAATTAGCTGTACATAGTTAGAATGTTTATGTGGCCAACTGCAGACATGTTTTGAATTCCTTCCTAGCAAGTCCTATAGTGGTTTTTAGATAGGTTCAAATTGGAAATGATAAAATGATTTGAATATGTTTCTTTAGCTAGAGTATTTTTTCTACCAATAACTGAAAAACCAATATAAATAATATTGCTTAATTAAAAATACAAACTGATGGCTCAGCGTGAAACAGTTGTTACTGCCTATAAGCATATATGCAGTTACAACTGTTTCATGCTAGGCCATCAAAATATTACTTTTATGGCACCAAGACCAAAACAAATCAAGAAGTCAGTGTTTAGGAACTTTCAATAGTTTTGTACTGACGCCTCAAAATAGGCAACTGTGTTTGAGAAAATGTGAATAATTAATGTGCATAACAACTAGACAATGCATCAAGAAAGAATCGGATTAAAATGTTGGCCAAATAAATATAAAACATTTTTTAGATTAAACAAAGTCATCCAAAACAAAATGAAAGTTGTTTAATCGATTTTATCCCCTACATTCCTTAATCTAACAGAAATACTCGATATAAAAAACTTAACTTTTACAATAAACAATATGGTCACCACTGTGTATATGAGAATATTATATTAAATATTATATTATGTTTAGCTTAAGACAATGCATGCTAGGGAGAAATTGAACAAGTCGGCCAAAATATTATACAAGCGAAGGAGGAAAAAATCAGATTTTCCTGTGACAATTTTCATGTGATATCCTTTAATTTTGGAGCGAGTTCCAAATAAATGCAATTGTTTAATCAGTTCAATCCCCCTCCACAATTAATTGTTTTTGAAATATTGGATGCAAAAACCTAAATCTTCCAATATTATCTAATATATTTGAATTATAATTGGTGTCTCCACAATAAATGAGAATAATGCTTGATAGATAGACAATGCATGCTAAGAATAAATTGAAGAAGTTGACCAAAATAATGATACAAAATCAGAATAAGAGAAAAAAACACATTTTCACTGGTTCTTCATTTATTCTCTAGTTTAATTATCACGTTAATCCAAGTCATCCAAAATAAAATGAAAGTATTTTTCATAACCTTCATCCCTTAATGTTTTGGATTAATTGATATAAACAGCTGAACTCTTACAAAGTCACCAAATAAATTTGAATTATAATGGACAACTCCACAATAAAACTGAATGATGTGTTTGACATTGACAGGTAGACAATGCTTGCTAGGAAGAAAAAAGATGTTGGCTAAAATAAAGATAATATAGCCTACGAGAAAAAAAAATCAGTTTTTCAGATTCCTTTGCTATGATTTCGACATGAATCCTTTCATCAGTTAACATCACTTCATACAAAAAACAGTCCAGACCAACCCTATGCCATTAGTGCAATGCAATTTACTCCCTCTTCTTCGAATGCCACTAGTGCAGTGCATTATTACTTAATGTTTTGATTAGCAGAATATTCATAAACAGGACATTCATTTTCTAACCACCTTCGAAAATAATCCAAGATTCTTATTCTAATTGGCAAATTGATCATAAAGCATCGTCAGCGGATAACCTAGCTCACCTAAACTGCTGCTTGTGACAAATAGCATTTGACCAACAATCAGAGTTCAAGCACTCAGAGGGTATAAGCAAGGTTAAAGTTTTTTGTACAAAAATGGTCAATGTCAATATGTCAAGAACCTTGGTTAATGGTGAAAAGGTGAAAGCCAATCACCTGGTGAGTGTTGTATGCAAGAATGATGTCCCTGGGTAAAAAATTCAGAAAATAAAAGCAAGGTTAAAGTTTAAGTTTTTTGGTTAAAGTATTTGGTTTAAGGTTTTGGTCAAAGTTTTTCTAAGTCCAAAAAAGGTCAAGATTGAGGTCAAAATGTCAAGAAGCTTGGTCTCTGGTGAAAGCCTGTCATCTAGTGAGTGTGTATATGAAGGAACAATATACAAGGTAAGGCATTCAGAAAATATAAGCAAGATTAAAGTTTTTTGGTATAAGTTTTTAATTAAAGTTTTTTTAAGTCCATGATAGGTCAAGGTTGAGGTCAAAATGTCAAGGATCTGGTCTCTGGTGAAAGCCAATCAACCAGTGAGTGAGTTTATGAAGGAACATTGTACTAGGTAAAGCATTCAGAAAATATAAGCAAGATTAAAGTTTTTTGGTTAAAGTATTTGGTTAAAGTTTTTTTAAGTCCATGATAGGTCAAGGTCGAGGTCAAAATGTCAAGGAGCTTGGTCTCTGGTGAAAGCCTATCACCTAGTGAGTGTATTTATGAAGGAACCAAGCACTAGGTAAAGTATTCAGAAAATATAAGCAAGGTTAAAGATTTTTGGTTAAAGTTTTTGGTTAGAGTTTTTGAAGTCCATAAAAGGTCAAGATCGAGGTCAAAATGTCAAGAAGCTTGGTCTCTGGTGAAAGCCTGTCACCTAGTGAGTGTGTGTATGAAGGAACGATGTACTAGGTAAAGCATTCAGAAAATATAAATAAGGTTAAAGTTTCTGATTTAAGTTTTTAGTTATTTTTTTTTAAGTCCATAAAAGGTCAAGGTCGAGGTCAAAATGTCAAGGAGCTTGGTCTCTGGTGAAAGTATATCACCTAGTGAGTGTGTGTATGAAGGAACGATGTACCAGGTAAAACATTCAGAAAATATAAACAAGCTTCAACTTTTTTGGTTTAAGTTTAAAGTATAAGTTTTTCTAAGTCCATAAAGGTCAAGTTCAAGGTCAAAATGTCACTGTGCTTAAGGTAGTTGAAGCACAAAATTCTCCTTCTAAAGCTAAAGTTACATAAAAATCGGCTAGTCAAACACAGTGCTTCCTTTTATTCACTGTCAGAATAGTCATAGATTACCTCTGCTGAGAGTCAGCAATATCAGAGTAGATGGCTCAGCAAGAAACAGTTGTAACAGTTGTAACTGCCTATAAACACTTACATGCTATACCATCGAAACCATTTCAAGTCATTAAGTCGAGTCAATAAAACTTAATAAATATTACCTTGGCCTCATTGATTATAAAACGATGAAGAAAGAAATGATTCTAATTATGCAGATTCATATAATATAGTTGTGACAATGAGAAAGCTTGCTTTAGAGACTAATTTGTGTGCAAGCTTACAGAATTTTGGTGTACTCAAAATTATTTTCATTGAAGAATGAAAAAAATATTTTAGCCAAACAATTGAACAAATCTGAATATAAACAGATTCTAGATTGGCTAATCATACAAAAACAAGATGGTAAATTGTCACAAGATACACCAGTTATACTGCTGGATGTCCAAGTATGAGAAAAAAAAAGAACTAGAAAAATAAGCTGACTGGATTTATGGTTCTTGAGTACCTGTACTGCACTTCCTAATCACGATAGGTACATAACTGCCAAGTTTCAAGTCTAAAGAGTTAAGAGATGTGCTCAAGACAAAGAAGTGGATGTCACCTGTCTGCCACCAGATGTCTAAGATGATCCCATAATGTGACTTGTCATAGAATACCCTATTTCCCCTAATCAGAGCTCTATCCTATTTCTGCAAATAAGAGCTCTACCCTTTTCTCTCCAAATAAGAGCTTCTTGTGATTTTGGTTTCCCCCTTTAATATCCTCTCAAAACTTCTGTTGACCTGATGCAAAGAAATTGATTCATTGATGCAAGCCCAAATCTATGGGTGTTCAAGCTATAATTAAGTTTTGTCAGATAGATGGAACCAGTGAATTGTAACCTAAATAACAAACAATTTTCCTCAAAATGTTTCCTTTGAGTCAATGCAACAACACCTTTTAATTAATAATAGTGTATGTGCGTGTAATTTGTTTGTTTGAATTTGGCTTTTCTGTCGCTTTCAACAATCATATAATGCCAGTACCACCATCACATCTTACCTAGCCTCAAGCTGCTGTCCAAAATAGGTCCAACATAGGTCTTTGATTATTTACTTATTTATTACATTCATAAAAGGTATTCATAAAAGACGGGGTTTGGTAACAATAGTCAAACTATTACTAAATCTATCTCTTTCATTAATTTTATGGAGTGGGAGAAGTTAGTACGAACAGTCAAATTATTACAACATCAATTTCATTCATAAAAGGGAGGGAAGGGGGGGGGGGGGGTAGTAATAACAGTCAAATTATTACTATTACATCTTTGATGAGGAAAGGGGGAATTTAGACTAACAACTGACAAATGTTGGCAATAAATGGGTTTCCAATGGGTTTTTAATAGCCAAAAAATTACAACAACTACATCAACTCATAAGTATCTCCATCTAGATCAGAAAATATAAACAAAGAGTGCCTAGAACAGTCATAGTTCAAGACACCTGGAGAATAAATCTAAGGAAACCTATTAATCAATAAGAATCCTTAAATCTTACCCTAAGGAATACATTAACCTTATTTATTTTATGATATTTATTTATTACTTACTTAAATGACTCATTTTATTGTATATTATTTTATTTATTTTTTATTTAGAATTTAGCTATTTTAATTACTAGATCTATGATTATTTTTTTTTATTTAGAATTAAGCTATTTTAATTACTATGATTATTTTTATTATTCATTATTTAGCTATTTCAATTACAATAATTATTTAAGACTTAATATTGTTGATTTAGTTTTTATATTTATATTTTAGTAAAGACATTATAAACCTTGCCATGGTCCAAGGTTATCATCTTAGGGCTACAAAAAAACTTGCACAAGCTGAATTTACAAGAATTTTGTAGCCCACCAGTGTTTTGCTATTTCACAAAAATATTTTCCAAAATAGGTTTTAGTACTTATTGACTGATGCAGTTGTTAAAAAAGTTGTACAAAAATTCTAAAAATGGTAAGATAAAATATGGATTATTTTGTATCAACATTCAGATGAAGGGAGTCGGATAAGGAGGGGCAATTACTCCAAACAGTAAAGGTAACTCATCCTGACAGTAAGGGAAATTCATCCTGACAGTAGGGGCAACTTGTCATTACAGTAGGGGCAACTTGTCATTACAGTAGGGGCAACTCGTCCTAACAGTACGGGCATATTGTCATTACAGTAGGGGCAACTTGTCATAACAGTAGGGGCAACTTGTCATAACAGTAGGGGCAACTTGTCATGATAGCTAAGGGGCAACTTGTCATAACAGTAGGGGCAATTCATCCTGACAGTAGGGACAACTTGTCATTACAGTAGGGGCAACTTGTCATGAAAGTAGGGGCAATTTGTCATGAAAGTAGGGGCAATTGGTTATTACAGAAGGGGCAAATCTTCATAGCCGTAGGGACAACTTGTCATTACAGTAGGGCGAACTTGTCATAAGAGAAGGGTTAGCTGTCATGAAAGTTGGGTCAACACATGGAAAAGCTCGTTGATGTCACCACAAACTAGAATAAATATATTTATTGTCATATATAAATACACTTCTATAATAGTCTGAAATAATCTTATTGATTGAATTACTTGTTGAATTAGTTGTCTTAACTGAAATGGGATGTCTGAGCTTTCCAAAATGGTTGTACTATGTGTTTCCCCAAAAGAGTATAAACCAAATTCATTCAATAAGACTGTCTTGATATGGATATTTAGGGGAAACTTAAAATTAAAAGGATACCAGCAAAAAAAACCCAAAAAACACACACACACACACACACACACACAAATTCAGACAACAGAATTATACAGATGAAATTGAAAAATCCTGGGAGCAGGGAAAAGAGTCGGTAAACAATGACAAACACATGACTAATTGAAATTCCACTACTGAACAATTAACTAGCTTTCCAATTTTATAAAATTTTGGACTGTCCAAATTCAAAGGTTTTGCAAACGAAAATTCAAAGTGGATTTAATTTGAAAAATAACCTTTCAGTAGGGTAGAAAATAGTGTGGAAAAAGAAGAAATTGCTTGTTAGAAGCAATTTCTTCGTTTTTCATGATGTTTTCTCAATCATAAAATCACAGGCATGTAAAAAGCAGGGATTAAACAGCAAAGGGTTAAGAAATAACTCTGAGAAAACGTATATGTCTGTTGAATACTTGTTGTGTGTTTTTTACAAACTTGAAAAGCCTTATCTTGAAAAATTGACTAATAAATTCACTTGGTAACAAGAATACATGTAATGACATTTGGTAAGCAAAGGGATACTTTGTCCAGCAAAGCTTTTTTTACAGCTTTTTTAAAGCTTATCTTGAGCAATTGACAAATAAACTTCTTTGAATATCTAAAGAATGACATAGAAAGCAACAGCTGTACATTGTCTTACAAAGCAGTTCTTTTTTAGTTCATCTGAGCAGGAAGTGCTCAGGGGAGCTATTGTGATCTATCAATGTCCGGCGTCTGTCTGTCCGTCTGTCCGTCACGGCGTCAACAATTTCTTTAAACAACATCTCCTAAACTTCTGAGTCAAAATCACCAAACTTGGCAGAAATATTCCTTGGGTGGTCCCTTGTAAAAATTGCTAAAATGGAAAGGATCTGTGCCATATCACGGGAAAAGGGGCCTTAAGGACAATTTTCTTGTTTTCACTCTAGAAGCCACAAATATGGTCCATTGTCATAAAACTGTCAGAATGTTTGTTAGGTCATGAGGATGAACTCTTATGACAATGGGAAGGATCCATGCCATATATCACGGGAAAAGGGGCCTTAATGACAATTTTCTCGTAAGAGCTCCAAACGCCACAAATATAGTCCAATCTTCATGAAACTGTGTAAAAATGTTTGCCAGGTCACAAGAATGAACTCTGTTGAAAATGGGAAGGATTCATGCCATATCACAGGAAAAGGAGTCTTATTGATAATTTACTTGAAATAACTCTAATGGCCAAAAAAATGGCCCAAACTTTGTGAAACTTGGTTTTATGTAGAAATTATCTTCTTTATGACATCTGCCTTTTGAATTGATGTGATGTCCCAGTGATCAAAGAGACTCAGGTGAGCGACCTAGGACCATTCTGATTCTCTAGTTTTTTTATTTGGTAGGAATTCTGATACATTGGATACATTGTCAAAGAGGCTCATTTTACAGAATCAAAAAGCTTAATTTTGAATGGTTGACCCATAAATTCCCTCAATTGCATGAATAATGATACACTGGATACATCGTCCAGTGAATCGTCTTTTACAGATTGGAAAATTTATTTTGAATAATTGCAATGGCTAATAAATTTCAGCCATTACCTGAAGAATGAAGGAACTGCGTTAATTGTCCAGCAAAGTGTAATTTACAGATTTGAAAAGTTTGACTAATAAGATTTTCACAATTCTTGAAAAGTGATATTGGTGGGAACTTTGATACATTTGTCAAGAAGAGCACCCTTTTACAGATTGGAAATTCTTATCTTAAAACTGACTTTTAAACTTTCTAGATAACCTGAATAATGACATTTGGTAGCAACTGCATTATACATTGTCCAGCAAAGAATCTTTTTACAATTTGAAAAATATTATTGACTTTTAAGTCAATGCAACAAGATACATCCTCTTAACATAGCCCGGTTTTTTTAACAGATTCCAAAAGATTGATCTTGAATAATTGACTTAAAAAATTCCTTCATAACCTGAAGATTTACATTTGGTAGAAACAGCAATACATTATCCAGCAGGGCGTTTTTTTTAACAGATTCCAAAAGCTTAATATTGAATAATAAATTCACCCGATTACATGAATAACCGATTTAATGACATTTGGTAGGATTCTATCAAATAAATGACATTTTCCAAAATAAAAAATAAAGTGAATAATGATATGTGGTAGGAACTGTGATAACCTGAAAAATGACATGGGAAAAAAATGTGATACATTGTCTAGAAAAGCTTTATTTGAAGAATCAAAAAGCTTAATCTTGAATATTTGACTAATAGTTTCCCATAATAAAAAAAGTGATTAATGATATTTGGTAGGATCTGGGGTAAATTGTCCAGTGAATTGTATTTTACAGATTGGAACATTTTATTTTTAATAATTGCATGACTAATTAATTTCCTTGATAACCTGAGGAATAACATTGGAAGGAACTGCCGTACATTAATTGTCCAGAGAAACAATTTTCTACAGATTGGGAAAGCTCATGTTGATTAATCAACTAATAAATTTCATAGATTACCTGAAGAATGATATATGTATAGATAAACAAGAGCTGTCACTGTAAGATGACAATGCCCCCGACACCGCTTTGATTTTAAATTATGGCCAATCTATGTTGAAGGTCAAGGTCATCCAGGGGTCAAGGTCACCAAAGTATGTGCCTACAGAAAGGTAATGTACCAAGGAATGTTGTGGTAAAGTATGATGCGAATATGTTAAGTAATAAGGAAGTTATGGCCAATGTTAAAGTTTTTGGACGGAATGACGGACGGACGGACAGACGGACGGACAGACGGACGGACGGACAAGTCAAATTTATGATGCCTCCCTATCGGGGGCATAAAAACTGTTACATTATCCAGCAAAGTATCTTATACAAATTTCAAAAGCTTAATCTTGAATAATTGACTGATAAATTTCCTCGATTACCAGAATAATAACATTCACATTTGGTATGAACTGCGATATATTGTCAAGCAAAGCTTTTTTTTCAAATTTAAAAAGCTTAATCTTGTATAATTGACTAAAAAAATCCTTTATTGCTAGAATAATGACAAATGGTATATAAACTGGGATAGGAACTTGGATACATTGTCATGTAAAGCATCTTTTAGCAAAATTTTTTGGATTCTCAATACATTGTCTATATGATGCATTAATTTGATGGTTGGAAGGACTTATTCAGAAAATTTGACATACAAAATGTATTGTCAATGTAATTCTGTAACCATGTAACTTCAGCTTGATTAAAGTTGTAGTTATGTAGTTTTAGAATTACATCAATGTTTCTACACAGAAAACCTCAATCATTAAACCCAAAAGATTCCCTACACAAACCAGAAAAAAGCCTGCAGACAGACCTCTAGCTAAAGACTAACATACAAAAATCAATATTTTGACATTGATCTTGCTACTAATCCTTGTTCCTTAATTTGCCCATTTTGCACCAATTTTATATCAACTAACAATTTGTAGAAATACATTGGTACCTATACATTTCCAAAATTGTTTTGTCTAGTTAATTTGTGGAAAGTATAAGCTGGGCCAAGTTAAATTTCTTACACCTGCTAAGCTTTTTTATTCAAAATTCTAAATGTAAAGAGATTAATTTTGCAAAATATTTAGTGGATAAATTGTTATCTAAATGATCCCCCTGACATATACACTTATATTAGAGTGTGACTGGTAAATTGTAATAAATATTACTTATCATATATAATCTGTCTGTCGATGCAGGAACTCCACCATATCTTCTGCCATCCACCATATCTTCTGCCATCCACCATATCTTCTGCCATCCACCACGCCAGAGACATCCATCTACAAACTGAAACTAAAAAATGCAAGGATATAACCAAGGGTGTAACTACCATGACCCACATTAAACAAGTGTGTAATAGAAATAAATCCTCTTTTGAAAAATATCGTTGATGAATGATCATAACATCGAAACTTCAGCACTCAAGAGCTCTTATAGGATGTTCTGATTATTCATCTATGCTGAAATCTTAATAAAGGGGGGGGGGGGGGCAGACAGAGGGCATTCATCTTTTCTTACAATCCACATAATAGCCTTTATCCTGTATTTTTGCTGGTCGCCTTCTGAGTGTGTACTAATTTCAAAATCCAAGTTACTCGTTTGGTAAACAAGCCCATTTATAAGACCAGACATACATTATTTTACAGTTTGTCAGCCTAGCAAGTATTTGGACTAGCCTTTGGTAGTAAATTAGCTATATGCATATGCGTACTGACAATATCATTTTAATTAACATTTTTGAAAGATTCATCTGTACACATTGACTGTACGTTGTAGTTACGATGTATTGGTCATTGAAGAAAGCATGAATTCCCCCACACAATGGCCTTTTCCTTGAGTATTTCTCGGTCTGAAGCTCCTTAAAAATGAGCCAAATGTCTCGGAAAAAAAAAAACAAAAGCAGTGTAAGGAGAAAAATAAACTTTGAAATTGTCCCAGAATCATAATTCCCGCTCAAAATGTTACCGCAGCCTTTCAGACAAACACGGATCTAATCGGGCTTTGGCAAATCTGCAGATTTACAGAAATGTCCAAATGGTGTTCCAAATCATGGTAACACCATATATCGGCTATTTCTGATAATTTGGCGGGAAAAGCCGAGCGTGGTCCAATGGTTTCCGAATGTGCGTCTTCGCAGCTTAGAAAACTTTGTAAAAATACTTTTTGTCTAAACAACAACAACAACAATAATAAACGGACAAAAATACTCGAGAATCTTTACTACTTGCTGCAAACCAACCATCATGTCGGCATTGTGGTCGTTAACCCTTTGCTATTTAATCCCTGCTTTTTACGTGCCTGTGATTTAATGATTGAGAAAACATTGTGAAAAAAGAAGAAATTGCTCCTGACAAGCAATTTCTTCTTTTTCCACACTATTTTCTACCCTACTGAATGGGTTTTTTTTTTTTTTTTTTCAAATAAAATCCACTTTAAATTTTCGTCTGCAAAACCTTTGAATTTGGACTGGTCCAAATTTTAAGGGGTGAAATTCTATGCAGTACTAGTGAGGCAGACCCTCACTAAGCCTACATTTGGGAACTTTTGTTATCTGTCAGAAAATTAATTCTTTTCCTAGTAAAAAAATCACAAGTCTGCACTTTATTATAGCGTGTTTCTCGTGCATTTTCCCTGCTTTTTTTAAAAAACCATATATGATAATATCATATAATGTTAAAAAAAATCAGCGGGATATTTCCATGTGCTTTGTAATTGCACCTGCGTGCAAAGCGGGATGTAATTTGAAAACAGTTGGACCGTTTTGTCATCCTGAACGCAGGACATGTATAACATGTTGACCAAATCCATAGTGCTGGGTTCGTATAGCTGCGTGTACCCCCACTCTATTGTGCTGACGGCCCAACATCACATTATCAAAAGGAGGGATACGTTATCGTATCTAGATTCGTACGACGTATTTTAACCACAGGTAGCCAACACGGGTGGGGGTAGTGTTATTTTAACAAAAAATAACCACAAAATATTATTATACTAATTTTTTTGTCACAATGTATAATAGAGTCTTTATTATACATTATGATAAAAAAAAAAAAATACTTAAATATTTTTTTGTAGTTAATTTTTGGTAAAATTACACTATCCCCACCCGTGTTGGCTACCTCTGATTTTAACCATAGCATCAATTCAGTTCGATCTACCTTTAGGATAGAAATGCAATAAGTTTTGATGACAAATAACATAAATCATAATTAAGAATTACTTACTAGAGATAAACGTATCAGTCCGCGTCCAGTTGAGAGTGATCATCCAAAACCCGTGAACTGGGTTTATATAGGCCTACTGAGTAGTCAGCTCATGGTCAGCTCAGGTGAAATCACGTGCTACGCCTGAAGGTGTGTTTATTGTACATTATCCTTTGTCCTGTCCTGCGTTCAGGATCATAAAACGATGCAAATGTAGTTTTCCAATTATACCCCGCTTTGCATGTTCGCTTGCGTGTAAAGCGGGGTAAAATTTGAAAACTGTTTGCAACGTTTTGTGATATTGAACGTAGGACAGGTCTCCCTTAATCGGCATAAAAAAAAACAACATAGTTTCTCAAAGATAAAAAAAGAGCAATCATTCGTCGCAACTATAATATGACCCATCTTAACTTGATGTAAACTGAAGATGCTTTTTTTGTTAATTTTCGGGCATGAGCTGATGACTCGCAAGGGTTGTACTTTAATACGAACGTACATTAAGGTAGAATGACTACTGAACATCACAGTAATCACATATACAACATGAAATATTGTCGATCTGTCTTTTCGTGTACGAGGTAAAGGTCATGTGCTCATCCAGGGGTGGGGACAAGGGTCCCAGACCCCCGTTCCCCTGAAATATCCCAAATAATATATACTAGGTCGAAAAAGAAACGCCGGAATACATAAAATATACAACTTAGACAAATCAGGGCTGCCACAGCTCCGCATAGAGGACACACAAGATATTGGTACGTCCGGTCGTGTTTCGCAAAACAAGAAGGGTTATCGTTAAAATGGTGTATTTTTTCACATATCCACATGACATTTCATACAAAAATGAATATGAAAATCCAATAATACAATTTTTCCTTAGAACTACCATTTTAGGTAACCCGACGTTTCTTTTTCGTCCTAGTATAATTATCAAAATGAAAAATCAGGAATCATTTGTTCAATGCGCGAGCAAAATATCGTAAATACAGCTTTGTTTATCCAAGTTACAATATTTCTCGCCCACCGTTTTTATTTGGAACCAACTGAAAAAATATTGATCTGCGCATGCCGATCCTTTAGAAAATGCCAAAAGTGCTGCATGCATAAGATTTCCACGCAGGTGCATGATTCATAATTTTATGGAAGCCGCCATGTAATTTATGGCACATGATCTAGAAATAATTCAACGAGAGATTGAATCCAGCGTAGCTGTCACATATTTGATCCAGAATTTTTTTCTCTGTGGGAGGGCAGATGCCGTAACCACAGCTTAAAAAAATCGTAGCTACGCCATTTTACTCGTCCAGTAACTCACTGTTATTTTGACTTTTCCGGTTTGCAACCTTGATAACCATTAATTTTGAGAGGAGGTGAGTCATTGCATTATATAGCCTTGTCAAACTTATGCGTTCACTCCAAAATCTTCAAAACCTTGGTAGGCGACCAAACCTCGTTTGTACACCGCCTATTTAATCTACAGTAACGACGTTTTGGTAGCCATACGACGATAGGATTGTTGTATAAGGAGCGATTCGTTAGTGAGATACAAAAATTGGCGAAACTACATAAATTTAGCCGGGCAAACAAGGGGAGTCAACACTTCGAGGGTTCGGTGCATGCATGTAGTAAGTGTATATACATTGTATATACACTTACTACAGTCTTGCACCGAACCCACGACTTAGTTGCAAGAATTTATCGGGTCTGTCCGGCACTGTGACTTCATATTCAGTTGTGAAAAAAATGAGCCTGTGTGTGAACATTCCATCAATTTTGAGTGTACGTGATCGAAAGACATTAAGAACTCAAAGCAACCACCCAGAGAGTAAAGAATATGTTCTCTTATCTCGAACAGCGACCGTAAGCCGTAGCGACCTTTCATGAGAGAGCACATAACAATCTTGACCCGTTTGAGACACCATACATATAACAGTTGAGCGATTTTCAACTCAACTTGTGAGCATTATAACAAACCAATGATTATATACAGGGTTCCAAAAGAAAGTGTACACTTTCTCCTTTTGATTTTTTGTATTTTTTTACGAAATTGGGGGAACTCTTGCATGTAAAATCAATTTCATATTTTCGACATCACCCTTTAGAAACGAGACATAAAATCAGATCACGATAAACTTGGGCCGTGCGATCATCGCACGGTTTTACGGGTGCCGTAGACCGTGAACATATTTTAAGGTCACTGTTAAACCAATACGCCGGCTGCTTTTATACAGGACCAAATGGAATCGAAATTTAGTTTGTTTTTAAAGAAAGTGCAAGAAAAACTCTATGATCTCTAAGAAATTGTTTCAACATTTCGAGGCCCGTATTCGATGAAATTTGAAAGCTCAGTATTTTTAATTTGTGACAATATTTAAACTATTAAATCATAATTCCGGCGTTTGGAAAAGATTAAAGTTATTGCGTTGATTTTTTTTTCAAATAAGATTACTTTAAATTGAATCAATTTGTTAATCATGAAATAGTCCGTCTGCCGCACCTCAAAACTGTAGCTTAATTATTTTGGATCTCATTTTTACAACGATATAATAAAACTTAAATTTGATTAGTTTGGGCATATTTAAAGACATTCTTAACTTTGTTTTAGTTGATGATGTAAGAAAGGACGGTCGAAGTTCATTCTGATAGCCGCAGAGACATGGTTTTAAGGGATGCAGGTTTTGCGCATCTGAGACGCAAATATAAGTAGCCAGGACCCTGAAAACTATGTTATGTGAGTCCCATAGACTCTCTGGGGATAAACTTCAGAAAAGAATTGAAGACTGCTTTAAACAGTCTTCAATTCTTTCCTAAAGTGAAGCTCCAAATAGTTTTATTCTTCTATCAATTTCTGTATCTTTAATCAGGGAAGAGCTCTAATTATCAACAAAATAAAAGATTATAGCCTAAAAGAAATGGTCTTTACCTAAAGCAGGGACTCCCAAAATCAAGAAAGGACCCCAAAGATCCCAATGATTGAGTCCTTTGGACCCTATTTTGTTGATTTTAGACTAAAACCCTGGCAGAGAGCTATTGATGGAGTAATCAATAGCTACATGTACAAGTTCAGGATAATTTTGTATTCAGGATTCCTCGGTTTCATTCGTGCGCCTACACAATGGTATTGATTTCCGACAAAACCCGACGAGACTATGCCTATGAGCACCTACGACACTAGATGTGTAAAATTGTTATTAAGCCATAAAGGTAGTGGATCTGTAATAATTCCGCAACGGTTCTCAGAAGAAATGAACTTTAATAGAGTTAACCAAGGTTTCCTAATGACTTCATACGGAAACCTTGGTTAACTGGCATTGTGAAAGATCATGGGTTCTGAAATATTACAGAACTATTACGGGTCAACTATCTTAAAATATATATATCTGAAACCCAAAACATCCGGACTTCTATCGATGCATGTTACATAATTGTGTTACATGTTACAGGATGTTACACCTACCAAGTTCGGGTTCTGTATATAAATTCAAATTCAAATTCAAATTCCTTTATTGGTTTAAAAACTCCAGTTATAGGATTGTCACCAAGAACATACATACAATAAACACACAAGACAGAACATATCAAAAGGTATATATCAGATGGGTATATAATCTAAGATTAAAGAACCGATATAAAATATCAGCATACATATCGAGAGCCAGGGTCAAATCATGATAATGTAATTCAAAATCATTGCAATCAGAGCTAGAAGAATGCAGTTATTGCTATGCTTAGGAATCACACTCATAGTACTTGCCCAAAGATAATCTTTTTTATATATATATAATATATAATTAATTTCACGGTATCTATGCCCAATTATAAAGGTAACGATGACCCTAAAAATGCATATATTATAATATGTTTGCATTCAATAAGTTTATGAACAAAAATAAAACTTAAAACCTTTAATAAAGAAAAAAATATAAATCAATCTAAGACTTATAAAGACCTAAAGAAGCAGCAGATAACAATTTTTATTTTCATATTTATCTAATAATTAATTTATTTTATTTCCTTTTTTTCTTTTCCTTCTTTTTTTTTTTTTTTTTTTTTTTTTAAGCAGAAAACAATGACAAAATGAACAATTTGCGTCGAAGAAGATCTGCTCTATTTTCATAATAAGGGTCAACAAAGTTTAGTAAAAAGCAAGTTTTCTTTACCAAGAAGATGGATATACATGATTCATACTAAGGTCTCCGAATTAATACACTGAAATAAAAGGAGACTCAAGAGTTTGCAGCTGTTTTTGCGAGTAGATTATCTCTTTCTTCAAACATTTTGTGAACATAATATATACAAGTTTGCAACACATCATATTCTTTGATTTGTAAAATGTATCTAAATTTATCATCATCATTCATGATTTTAAAGGAAGGTGTGATGCCTTCTACCTCAGCAAAGAATAATTTCCTGCTATCTGATAAAGACTGGCATTGTAATAAGAAGTGGGCTTCAGTTTCAACTTGTGATTTACAAAGAGGACAAATTCTGTCTATGAAAGGTTTCTTTTGGTGCCTACCCTTTTCAATTTGAAGATTATGTGCACTTACACGAAATTTGGCAAAAGATGTAATTTGTTCTCTGGGCAAATCATTTATGCGCAAATACATTTCTTTCTCATAATTTATCTTAAAGGTTCTGAAGGTTCTAAGTTTGTTATTGCTATCATCAAACATACATTTTTTCCAATAATGTACATAAGATTCTTTTAGTTTGTTATAAATTGAATTTTTCAGTTTATTTTTGGAGAATGTGAAGTGATTGTTCCATACATGTTCAAATCCAATAACCTTCATAAATAATTTGAATTTACTTGCGAAACCTTTGGGAAGGGAGCAACTATCTAAATATGATTTGTATGCAAGAAAATTCTGATTTAAATTAATCAGATGTGTCCAAAAGGCACAAGAATATTTCAAACCGTATACAGCCAAAGGAAAGATTCCAAATTCTGATCTTACTGCATTATTGCTTGCATACTTGTTTACACCCATGACTGATTTCAAAAAGCGAACTTGATTTTTTTCTTGTTGTAGCAGATCATATCTATGTTCAAAACTAATTAAATTATCTTTATTTACAATAAAATCTAAAGACAGTACTTCACTACAATATAGAAGTATTGGTTTGACACAATGTTCATACACTTTCAAATATAAATCAGTATTCATGTTTTCTCCTGCCAAAGCTTTTTTAATACTAAATGTTGCTTTTAGTGCTTTGTTGCACAAGTACTTAATGGCTTGGGTGAAAACACCGGATGCTCTGAAAATGATACCTAGATATTTGTATTCCTGTACAATCTCAACCTCTGTTTGCATGTATTTGAATGAAAAACCTTTAAGAACTCTACCTGACTTGTTGAATATGATAACTTTTGTTTTAGAAATATTAACTGATAAATTCCATGAGAGACAAAAATCTCCCAACTTATTCATAGCTGACTGAAGTCCTGTTGCAGTTTTAGAAATAAGTACAATATCATCAGCATATAGGAGGCTTGACACATATGTATTATCTACAGTGACAGGATCACATGAATTATCAAAAAAGCTATCTAAATCATTAAGGTATAAGGAGAATAATGTAGGGCTTAATATACATCCTTGTTTTACCCCTTGTATATAGTCTTGCCAAAGATTAACACAACGTCACCAGCAGCACAGCCATGATCAACACTTTCCCTTTATGCTATAAGATCCATCACTTTTATTATGTATCTCAAAAAACAAATCTTTGAACTTATTTAATGACTTTTTATTGAATGATTTTTATTGATAATGCTGCAAAATTGATGAAATTATTATTTCCTGAATTTATTGAAAGACTATGTCCGATAGAATGTGTGCCTTTTTACACGGATGTGCCTGTGTTTACGCGAGTGTTCGTTGTTTACATGCGTGTTTAATCTTTGATCATACTAGTATATGTGTGTTCATTTACTTCAAGTTAGTGTATTTAAGCTCTTTCAAATAGCAACACCTACAGGTGTTTGAAATGTTGAAACAAACAAGAGGACCAAGATGGTCCTAGATCGCTCACCTGAGTCTCTTTGACCCCTGTGACATTACATCAAATTAAATAGGCAGATGTCATAAAGGAGATAATTTCTACACAAAACCAAGCTTCATGAAGTTCGGGCAAAAATTGTGGCCTCTGGAGTTATAACAAGAAAATTATCATTAAGACCTCTTTTCCTGTGATATGGCATGAATTTTTCCTAGTTTTGATAGGGTTCATCCTTTAGACCTGACCAACATTCTGACCAAGTTTCATGAAGATTGGGCCACATTTGTGGCCTTTAGAGTGTAAACAAGAAAATTGTCATTAAGGTCCCTTTTTCTGTGATATGGCATGGATCCTTCCAATTTTCAATAGGGTTCATCCATTGTGACTGGGCCACCATTCTGACAAAATTTCATGAATATTGGGCTATATTTGTGGCATCAACAGTGTAAACAAAAAATTGTCATAAAAGCCCTTTTTACCGTGATATGGCATGGATCCTTCTCATTTTCAATAGGGTTTATCCTTGTGCCCTGGCCAATATTCTGACCAAGTTTCATGAAGATTGGGCCATACTTGTGGCATCTAGAGCATTTACAAGAAAATTGTCATTAAGGCTCCTTTTCCTGTGATGTAGCATGGTTCCTTCCCATTTTCAATAGGGTTCATCCATTGTGACTGGGCCAACATTTTGACCAAAATTCATGAAGATTATGCCATATTTGTGGTCTCTAGAGTGTAAACAAAAAATTGTCAATAAGGCCCCTTTTCCTGTGATTTGGTATGGATCCTTCCCATTTTCGATAGGGTTCATCCTTGTGCCCTGACCAACATTCCGACCAAGTTTAATGAAGATTGGATCATATTTCTGGCCTCTAGAGTGTAAACACTTAAATTGTTGACGCCGGACGACAGACTACGCACGACAGACATTCAATGATCACAAAAGCTCACCTTGAGCTAAATTTGTAGCGGACAGGGAAAAACTTTCAAAACTTATATCTTGACAGATGACCTTAAGCTTGATATCCATTGATATTTATTGGTGACCATTACTCCAAATTCGTGCATTGTATTTTGAAAAGGATAAAAAAAGGTTGAAAAGGTAGCAATCGGCAATTGTTAAGTTTCTTTAGATGACCTTAACAAAATACATGACCTTGGTCCTAGAATTTGTAGATGTGTATCATTGAGATCTATTATTGTGCCAAATATTTAGTACTGATATTGTAAAATCCATAGATTTGAAGCATTTAAAGGTGTTTGTGGCTACGTTTTGTGTAGACTAACAGACTAAATAACTGACAGATGGACAAAGGTAAAATAGTATGCCCCTAATGTTTTAAATATGTTGGTGCATGAGAAATAAACATGGACAAGGGCTTAGTAAATATAGTTCCTTTAATATAAATCAATAACACAGGCAAACATTAACATTAATATATCTGCTACAACAAGAAAGTGTGGAATGACATTTTTGAGTATTTTCCTCTTTTAATATAGATCTAGTTCAGTCATTTTGTCATTTGATAACCAATTCTTATTATTATATTGACAGTCTTTTGAATCTATAGATACCTGCCTTACATTCAGGATGACAAAACCGTGCAAGAGTATGTGCAAAGCAGGATATAACTTGCAAATACTTTGCACTATTTTGTTATCCTGAACAAAAAAAAATGTTAGTAAAATTTCTGAATCTATCTGATCTATAGCTTTCTACCTTTCCAATTTAAACTAAGTTGCCATAGAGTATTCCTCGTATGTGCAAATTGAGAGAGTCATTGCAAAACTATTGTAAGTGCCTATAAATATATAGGCACTTACAAAAGTTTGCACGGAACCCTTGAAATAAACTTGAATAAACATCCTCCGAGTAACCTCAGCTAAAATAAGCTGAAGATAGGAGCATTTAGTTGCTCATGAATGATAGGTATCATCAATTGATTTGCGAAAAGATCCCCACCCCTTCTAAAAAATCATACTTGGTTCTGTAAATCTTTATTTTTATGCAGTCAGACTGAAAGTCTTACTTGCATATAGTGGTCGCCGGCAATCGGATCCTCACAACACCGAATTCTAATAAATCCCTGAGCGTGAAAAAGTAAACCAATTCATTATTTCTAGCCCGCGAAAATAATATCAGACTGAATGCCAGCTACCTAGATTTTTGTGAACAATTCCGATTTCAAAGCCATATTTCCCTATTACGAATTTGGACATCAAAATTCCGGGGAAAAAAACGATTTTGAACGGCGCCGAAAAGTAAACACGAAATCGAAAGTAGTCAGCGACCGTTTTTTAAAGGGAATGCAATTAGGACAATCGTCTTTTGGAGTTACTTCCCTTTTTCAGACAGGTTTATCGTTTATTTTGAAATCCGGTGTTAGGGTTCTGCCAAGGCTGTGCGATTAGAACTAAATAGTTGTAGACTGCGAATAAAAATCAAAAGGATGTGCCCAACGTCGCGCCGAATCTTTAAATACGACATCGACGAAAATCGGACCTCCGCGACGACCTGCTGTTTTGGCCTATTCCAAAATAAAAAATCTTTATGGTATCCCGCACAGCGTTATGATAATCGGCGCTGTATTATTGGAACCATTCTATGTTTACACGTTTCTTTACGAAATAGATCAAGATTAAAGGCGATCAAAGACGATTTATAACTTTTTCGCCGGGTCTCCCGAAAAGAAGGCAAAAGTAAATATAGATAGATTCTAATGAGCCCGGGCCGATTTCACAGGGTCCACGTCCATATTACACCCTCACTGGAAATCTGTTCCTCAGAAATTTTAGCAGACGAGCAAGTGACTTTTGCCGATCTAAAAACCAAAGAAAAGCCGGATTTTCTGACCTACTTGCTTGACTGATATTACTGGCTTAAGAATGGTGAGAAACCCAATGTTATGACATGTTTATTGTGAATAAAAAAAGGGAATAGCAGAGTTAGATAGTTAACAATATTATGTTGATTTGTTGACTCGGGTGCAATTTTTCGTGTGGTTTGTAAATATTTTCTGTTTACTCGGCATGAGTATTAGCCATCAGAGGAGCTATCCCTATTATCAAGGTGGGTGATGATGGAAGATATAAGAATTAAGCCCTTATTATTTTTATATTATTATTCTGGCCTTGTAGTAAAGCATCGGCCCTCCAAGCAGTGCTCTTTTCATCAAAAGTAAGGGCTTTAAGCATGAATAAGGCAGTATTTCGGAATGAAAGGTCAGAATAGAAGGCCAAAGATCTGAAGTGTAGATTTTAGCCTTAGAAATTTAGAGAATTTGTTATAATTGGAATATTTCAATACTCAAATATTGTTCCGTCCTGACTGCATTCAGGCCTTTCAGGCCTTTGATTTTAACTACTTATTTTGAATATTGCCTTCCAAATTTCTTTCCACACAATCACCGGCAATAATTCTAATACAGTATCAGTTCACAATAAACTGTATGCTTTAGACGGAATAAACTTGAAATAACAATTTACAACTTTGAAGCAACAAAATACAACATACAACCACAATATTTTACCACAGTGATGAATAAATATTAATTGATAACAGCCATTTGTGTATATAAAAAGCATTTTTTTTAAAGAAACAACCATACAAAATACAACATTAGATATAAAGGCATACTCTCTTTACAACCACGCAAATATTCTAAATATCAATTCTTTTATAAAAATATTGACTTCATAGCAGTTTTAAATTACAAATCTTATATCATTAATTATTCTTTCACAAGACTCTTTTCTAACAGATTTTGTTTTCAAAGTATATTTTAAACTAAAGAAGTAGTAAATTTCGTAATGATAAGCATAAAACACCCATTTATTTTCTTATTGAAGAAAAATAATTCATATATCAGTTATAGAATATTATTTTAGTTTTATATGGCCTAATTGCATAAAAAAATTGAGGTAGCCTTGGGGTTTACCATTCAATATAAAGGTTAACCCCGAGGTTTAAATACCACTTAAATTTTCTGTTTTGCAATTGAGCTTTATAGTATTAAGAAACAGGGGCCTGTTATACTAAACATCTCGTGATCTCTTTTTGCATAAGTCAAAAATTAAAGTTGCTTCTACAGTAGAAGCTAAATATAGAATTCTGTCATGCATCTGCTCTTTGTTATCGTCTTTAGAAGACAATTCCAATGAGATATTGCAAGGCAGAAACTTACGATAAATGAAAACACTAGGTACGATTTATGATTTTGACTTGCGGTCATTTATATTGTAAGAAGTTTAGTAAAATGGGCCCCTGAATACAAAAAGAATTATGCAAAAATTCATTTGATCAAGATCTATGAATGAAAGGCAAGGGTTCCTGTTCACTAAAAACTTCTAATCCTTAATTAGACAAAAAATTAGGTACCAATACAAAATCAATTGTATTGACAATAATATCGAGTTGATTTATTGATCACACTTAAAGATCAATTACAAAGAATCAACTGCATAATTTATTTTGTCACTCCAATAGATCGACAATATAAATGATTCTTTGTGAATGATCTTTAACCCTTGTCATGCTGAACCTGGAATATTCCTGCTATGGTAAGAGGTATAGACAAAGATCAACCTGCACCTATGTGCAGCCTGATCTTAGTCTACACCACCTGTTTGTCCCCTTTCAAGGCAGAGTTATTCATTAGATAAACTTTCAAAAAGAGAAATTGCCCTACACCCTTGAATTATAGGGCTTTCAGCACTTTGATATGTGTGCAATTTTGACAGAGGATTTTAATTCAGCATGACAAGGGTTAAGAGTGATTCAATACTATTGCCAATATAATTATCGAAATATTAAATGAGCCTGTGTGAGACATTTCCGACAATTTCGATTTTGTGCAAAGCAAAGACTCTGGCCAGTCTGTGTATTCACACAGACTAGCAATAGTCTTCATTTTGTGCCTTTTAGATATATAAGGTGCCAAAATGTTTTTTGATAGACAGCGTTACATGTTCATCAGATACTAACGCTAAACAAAAATATCAGAAAGTCTACTTTTACATGTCAAAGCCCCCATTTAACCCTTTGCTGTTTAATCCCTGCTTTTAATGTGCCTGTGATTTTATGATTGAGAAAACATTGTGAAAAAAGAAGAAATTGCTTCTGACAAGCAATTTCTTCTTTTTCCACAGTATTTTCTACCCTACTGAAAGGTTATTTTTCAAATAAAATCCACTTTAAATTTTCGTCTGCAAAACCTTTGAATTTGGACAGGTCTAAAATTTTGTAAAACAGGAAAGGGTAAAACAAAAACAAAAACAAAAAAAAAAATCTTGGATTTCACTGACAATATGTTTGTTTTATAAGTCAATAGAACAAGCTTTAAGGGCGGAACTCTTGATGTACTCCAGTGGAATGTTGTTCTCACACATGTTTACAACCATATACAGCTTTCTCAAGGCATAGTCATTCTGAAATTAAACAAAAGAAGAATGTTATTCAGGTATTCAATCACTATAATTACTGTGGTATTTAACCATTTAGGACAAAGACATTTGTAAACCATCATTTCAGAATGCATTGAGGTGGTGGACCTGTGATATTTCTGCAAAGATATTACAATGTTTAAGAAGTCATAATCTTAACATTTAAGACAAGATGCCCAAGAGAGCCTTATTGCTCCACTGGCATCTCTAGACTTTCATTAAACAAAGCTAACTTTGACTGAAAACAACACTTTGAAATCTCTTTAGAACTATTTTATTATGATTTACTGTGTCTGGCCCACATTGCACCAAAATACTCAATCAACATAAACCTGCATACCCTTTATCAATCTTATTACAAACATTAAGGTGATTGCAATTAGAAGACCAATCATTAGTAGAACAAAGTACTATCTCATACATGATTCTTAAGTATGGGTCATCATACATCCACAGAATCCTGTATGATTAATGAAAATACATGAAATATACATCACAATTACTTCGTTACCTCAAAATATTTTACTTTAACCCGTTTAAACCGTTTTATTTTGAGTCATTCATGTAACATGTATACAAAGATTAATTGAAATTAGTTCAATCGATTGGGATGAGAATATTTTTTCAAATTTTAAAGTGAAACTGGCCCTGTCCTGAAACACCCATATTTATGGGCCTATCAACATTTCACAACCAATTTAAGTAAAAGTGCATCCAAGAAATATTCATACCTAGTTAATTAAAACTATCCGAAAGAGAAGGGAGGACAAGAATTTTAAAGATTTAAATGCAAAAAAACCCTCTTCCTCCCCATACTAAGGGTGCAATTAAACTTTCTTGGACAATTTAAGTCAAGGGTCACCAAAGGAACATTCATGAACAGTTTTGTTGAGATCAACCCAATATTTTGGGAAGAAATGATTTTTTTAAAGTGAAAATAAGCGCATTCGGAGGTCAATCAAAATTTCTTTGACAATTTAAGTAAAGGGTTAACCAAGGAATAACTATGCCAAGTTTCATTGAAATTGTCCCAATAGATTGGGAGACAAATTTTTTTAAAGATTTCATAGTAATAATGCCCTTATTTGGCAGTCAATCAAATTGTCTCTAACAATTTAGGTTGAGGGTCACCTAAAGAACATGCATGCAAATTTCCGTTGAAATCAGCCCAATGGTTTGTAAAAGATGTCTAAAGATTTTTAAGTGAAAAAATGCCATGCCTTGCCACACTCATATTTAGGGGTTCATAGAAAGGTCTTTAACAATTTAAGAAGAGGGTCTCCCAAGGATAATTTCTACCAAGTTGGTTATACACTAAGTTTACATACCTTTGGCAGTTTGAGATGTTTAGGACAAGTTTCAATCAAGAAATCCACGGCATCCTCATAACATTCCCATTTTGTAATGTGACTGCGGTGTTCCATCATTTTGGTGCTCTCTACATGATTTTCTGTTGCCATGCCCACCATGATCTTCATTGTCAAATCAACCGTTTCTCTTTCCTGTTATGATGAAAAATCTTTTATACATATGCCAAATATTATTCCTTAATTTGTTTTAATGAGAATTAACGCTACAATCAAAGCACAGCAGCCGGTCATGTAACCATGACTTCCTGAAATTTCTCACAACAGCACAACTACAATGTCATGCCAACTGATTCTCTCAATTTATTCAAGCTGTAGATAAAGAGAATAATATGTTAGTGTCTGGTTGAGTTTTGGAGAATTCATCATGGGTAGGCTTTGCCGAGTCATAATAATTTCTCACAGCCCAGACCTGATACCATTGGTATTTTAAGACACTAACATATCATTATATTTATCATGCACTCATTTTATAACGCTTTTATTTTACAAATCCTTTAGAATCAAAGAAATTTGAAGGTAGTTCTGGTTCATGATGTGTTTGTGAAACACAAATGCCCCCAAACGGCATTTTAATACAAATTTGACCTTGACAGATGACCATGACATTGTCACATGACCTTGACCTTGGTGCAGATCATTAAGAATTATCATCTTACCAAATATAAGCATTGTATTTTGAATAGCCTTGAAGTAATTAGCAATGTTAAGTTTTTTGGTTAAGGTTTGCAGACAGATGGACGGACAGACAGACATATGGACAGACAGACAAAGGTAAAACAATATGCCCCCAATCAATCAATGCAGGGGCATGAATTATGAATAATTACTCGGAATACTCTCGTTAAGAATTTATATCATTCACAACTTTCAAGAGGGGTTGGTGCAAAACTATTGTTAGTGCCGAAGGACACACCAATTGGTACCTATACATAGGCATAACTATGATTTTGAAATTTATACACAATCTGAAGCCCACCAACATAGAATATATAGGATAAAGGCAATATGTGGATTGTGACAAAAGATGTACTCCCTCTGCTCCCCTTTTCTATGATTTGAGCGTTTGTGAATAATCAAAGCGTCGTACCTACAGCTTATTCAAGCTTCGATATTATGAACATTCATCAACAACATTTTCAAAAGAGGATTTTTTTCTTTTACACATTTGCGTAATGTGCATAATGGTAGTTACTCCCTCGCTATAATCAGTTTTATCCAAATACCGTAATTACCCCATGATTCCAAATACCCCAAAGACAGATAATTGTTCTAAAATTCTTACAAAGACTGAGAGTGCAATCAAAACATTTGCATAAATCCAAATGCTGCCCAGTGAAAGGCGAATGTTGTCACCTTTGAGGAGCCTTTTCATCTAAATCTACAATGTTAGTTTAGATCTGACTGTCAGAATATTTACACTCAATACCGCAAAAATTCAATCTAAACCCAACCACTTACTTTGATGAGTTGATCCAGTTGAGCCTGCACAGCTGCCCGTCCTTCAGCAGTCTCCTCCAGGACTAAACTTCTCTTCAATATTTCCAACGGAACATCCTCTGACTTTACAGCGTCGGCCTTAAAAATATAGGAAGTTTTAACCTTTCTCAAGCTGTTCATGACATATTTCTTGTGTTCATAAATCTTTTGCAGACAGTATAGACTAAGATCAGACTGCATAGGCATGCAGTCTGATCTTAGACTACACTGCCTGCTTTCTAATTGTCACTGTGAAAAAATCTGAGCCAGATTGATTGAATTGTCCTGAAATTATGCAATTTGTTTCGATACAATCTTTTCATTCAGCAGAAGGGCTTTAAACCAGAATTCACAGTTATAATCCTCATGTTGCTGAATTTATGTTTTCTTTCAAACAATTTTTTTAATGTTTGCTTGAATGGGGTTTTAATATGCTTTAAACATTTGATCAATCATACCCCATTGGCTGGAGAACCTTACAGTAGATTCCTGGTATTTCGCAAACCAGTTCTTTCATTTCATCCTTTGCTATTCTCCAGCTGCAAGACCACTTAGGTTCAGGCCTTTTCACCCATTGGTGTTTGACAAGTTGTCAGAAAGGATGAGTGTTGCTTTGGGGAACAAACCAAGGATGAACCTCCTTGCTGGCATTCCAACAGGCTACCACCTGCGCTATGACAGCTAGCAGTTTGAGCAATTTGAATCAATGGGAAATTGAAGGAAGGTTCTTAACTTAAAAAAAGCTTTTGTTGTTTTGTTTAATTGAGTTTAATACTACTTTTAACAATTTTTCGACCATAACAAGGTGGCTGGAGCATCTTACAACAGTTTCCTGGTATTTCTTGCACAAGTACTAGCACTAATCCTTTCCTAGCCTCCAGCTGCTTCCCCACAGGTTTACAATTAATGAGCCATTGATGGGAGACAAATGTTTAAAAGGGTATGTGCAGCCATCAGGGATTGAACAAATCACCATTTGATTTGGTTTCCAATGCTCTACAAACTGCTATTATGAAGTCAGCAGGAGAAGGTGATAAAACTTACCTGTGTTCGGGATGAAAAAAAACAGTGCAAACTCTTTGCACATTCTACCCCTCTTTGCAGGTGCACTAGCATGCAAAGCAGGATATCACATGAAACCAGTTTTCACCATTTTTTCATCCCCATGGCTTGTGTATGGAATTTCATAGCCATTGCCCCAACTGGCTATTGAGGGCAACAGGGGTAAAAAACTTACACAATCATCTGTAATGCCCGCTTTCAGTTTGGGTGAAGGGGCAAATAACGTAGACAGGAAATCTCCAACAGGCTTGTACGAGATACTCTGTAAAATAAGATTTGATTATGAAATAATTTCTTTTTTGCCTTGATGTGTTCAAGAATAAAGTCTAATAGAGGAAGAGTTATATGCAAATGGTAAAATCCAATGGCGAAAAAAAATCCTTCACACATTAAACACGAAACTATTGTCAAATCATTAAATCTTAAAAAAAAATATACGGATTATTGATTTGACCATTTTAGACAGACTGAACTCATAGACAGACAAACACATGGACAGACTATCACTGAATTGGAGTTGTGTAAACTGTACCTTGCTAACAGTAATTTGGCTCACCAAAAAATGTTGAAAATGAAGAAATTACATGTGAAAAGAGAGATGAGGTACTTTGATAAGCCTGTCCTGCATTCAGGATCACAAAATGGTGCAAACAGTTTTCCAATTGTACCCCGCTTTGCACACAAGTGTATGGGCAAAGCAGGGTATAATTGGAAAACTGTTTGCACTGTGTTGTGGCCCTGAATGCAAGTCTGATCTTTATAAGAAATATATTGGATCTACAGTAAGATTTTGCTTGAGACAAGCTGATCTTAACTGAGTCTAGAAAAGAAATGTTATAAGGTAAGCCTTTGAGAGCTTTGCCCTTGTCATGCTGAACCCGGAATATTCCTGCCTTGGCAGGAGCTATAGACAAAGATTAGCCACAAATGTGCAGTCTGATCTTTTTCTATACCACCTGTTTTCCCTTTTTTGAAACTAGAAAGCTTGAAATTTTAATTTTCAAAATGAATATCGACTCACATATAGTGCATCCAGTGCTTTGAGCACTTTGATTATGCAACAATTTTACCAAGATTTTATATTCAGCATGACAAGGGTTAATAACTTTTCTTCTATAGCAGAGGTTAAGATCAGTTTTTATTTTGTGGTCCTTACCATATCCCCAAACTGTTGTACATGACTGGTGTTGGTCTCTTCTTTAGTGATATCAAACTGTTTCTCCAGGGTTTCAGTTGATAGGTTCTCCTAAAAATAGTCACAAAGATTTCATATGTTTAATTTTATGTTTGTTCTCTTGAATAGGGATTAACACAACTTTTAACAATCTTTCAGTTATATTGCGTTAGCTGGAGCACCTAACAATACATCATGGTATTTCTCACATCAGCACTACCATTACATCCTTTCTTATCCTCAAGCTGCTATCCCACATAGGTCTCAATAATCAACCTTTTGGTAGGAGACAAATATTCAGAAAGAATGTTTGAATTTAAAACTGATTTCAACAGAAGTTAAGTTATATGCCAGTGTTTGTGGCACATAACCGTAGACTCCTTGAATTTCTCACACCAGCACTCAACAATATCTTAGCCTATTCTCTAGCTTGTTATCCCACTTAGCAAGGGTTGACACTAACTGCTGTATTAGGGAGTCAATTAGACTCCTAACACTTGAAATTAAGGAGTCCAAGCTCAAAGCAAGGAGTCTGAATTTTTTAATGAGAGAACTTGTGGAAAAGAAGAAATTGCTTGTTATAAGCAATTTCTTCTTTTCCACAATATTCTTCCAAAGAACTGTTGTTGTTGTTTTTTCTCAAAACACTACAGGATGCAAGCAAATGTTTTCTTCAACAAGTTTTGTAGTCAAAGGATCTACAGTTTTGATAAGTGTTAGAAAGGACACTACTCTGTGCTTTTTTTAAAAAAAAATATTCTCATATGAACAATAGTGTCCAATGAACTCTTTATTTGCAAATGGAAGGAGTCCAAACTGGCAAACAAGTAGTCCAGAAACGCCCAGACTCCTCATAGTGTCGAACCCTGTTTAGGTGAATTTTCAACCATTGGTGAGAGATATATAAATATATGATCAGTTATCCAGAAAAACCTGCCTAAATGACATAACTTCAGTTGTCTTTCTCAGAGCATACAAAACAAACTATTTTAGGCTAATCAAAATTTAAACAATTTCATCTGTTTATTCATTATGCATTGGAATTCAAAAGAGACTCCAAGGAATTTGCATTTCTTCAAAGGTATTGACCAAAGTACCACTAGAAGCTGAATTACCTAAAAAATGACCAAAAACTACTACACCTACATCCGAGGTACTTTCAGGTCCATGTTCTGAATACGGTTGGACCCTCTGGGAAGTGGGGTGTGTGTGTTTTCAAGTGCTACTTTTCATTATCTCTTTAATTGCAACAGCAACCAAAGCTATTTATCAATTTCAATATTGTTTGCATTATTTAAGGTAACAACCTTACATTACATTTCTGACGAGAGTTTTTTGAAATTGGCCAGGAAATTTAGAAGAACAAGTTGTTTAAAGAATTACTGACTGACAATGAACCACTGATTATTTACTGTGATCAGATGGGTCAAAAAAAAGAATGTTTTGACAGAGTACTGAATTTTTGCCAAGAGGTTGATATTATTTTCACAGAAACATGTTTAAGGTATCAAGCAATAGCTTTAATTGAAACAGAAATATTTTAGAAATAAATCAATTGCACAAAAAAACTCAACCAAGATTTTAAATCAGAAAAGGGGGTATAATTTCACTAACATTAATATCAGTGAAGTGAACCTTTGTCTAGAGATTGATACATGTATTATGGAAACAGAAGCAAACGAAAACAAGATGTGTTTGTGAAACACGAATGCCCCCGGAACGGCATTTTTTTTTCAAAGTTTGACCTTGACAGATGACCTTGACCTTGTCACATGACCTTGACTTTGATACCAGCGGATGCGGATCATTGAGATCTATCATCATGCCAAATATTAGCTTTGTATCTTGAATAGGCTTGAAGATAATGGCAAGGTTAAGTTTTCGGGTTAAGTTTTCGGACAGACGGACGGACGGACGGACAGACAGACAGACAGACGGACACGAGTAAAACAATATGCCCCCGATCTCTCGATACGGGGGCATAAAAATACTAAGCAATTGCTTGATTAGAAATAGGGATATTACAAATAGACATCCTTTGCACATAAAAACTTTACCAAGTCGGAAAAGAGTTAGATTTCTACTAAATTGAAATTTCCAAGTGTTTAACCTTTGTCTAGAGCCTGATATCTCAATCATGGAAGCATGTTTCCAAGCAATTAGAAGAAACAGAGATACAGTTACACATAAAACCTTCATAAAGCATTATGCCAACACGACATCTTGAATCTGACTAGCACCCATATTCCACAAATAATCAAGCTAAAAATAGAAACCTACTCTATCAGAGTCCTGCATCCACTTAATACTGTAGACATCGCCTAAATAGGTCCTTCTGCTCTTGTCAAAGTAACAAGCATATGATGATTCATGGGCATTGGCTGCTGTAGTTGCAAACACTGTAAGAAAATTAGTCTAAACCTGAAGACAGATGTTATGATAATAAGTGGCAGAAGTATGATGTATAGAAAATATCAACATTATTTAATCAAGTTGATAGGGTCCAAGGACCCATTTTACTTAACATCTTACAATTATTGTTTGCGTAAGTAAAAAATCAAAGTTGCTTCTATAGTAGTAATTAACTATAGAATTCTGCAAGGCAGAATCTTACAATGATTGAAAACACCAGGTAGGATTTGTGATTTTGACTTACAATTATTTTTGTTGTAAGAAGCCTAGTAAAACGGGCCCAAAATTCTCAAACACAATAGGCATTGTAATATTATAAATTGCCATGAATCTAATAATTATTAAATTTCTGGATTGCTGCGACTTTCTGTGATTTGCATTCAGTGTGGTTTGGGCCTGATAATAACCCATTAAAATTTCACCTTTTAATTTTGAAGCCAATTTCACATAATTTAGCGCACAATTTTGAAATTGACCTTGACCTTGTTACGTGACATTGACCTTTAAAGATGCAGATTGATGACATGATTTTAACTTTATAACAAAGAGCGTTGCTACTTGAATAATGCTGAAGTTATGAAAATATACTAGGACAAAAAAGAAACACCGGGTAACCTAAAATGATTGTTAAATGGGATAAATTATATTATTGGATTATAATATTCATTTTTGTATGAAATATCATCTGCATCGGATATCGATTGAACTTCAACAGCTGGTTCCATACAGATGACAATTCATACATAAATGAATATGATAATCCAATAACATTATTTATCCCTTAAAACAATCATTTCAGGTTACCTGGTGTTTCTTTTTCGTCCCAGTATAGTTTGGGGGTTTTGCACAAAGAAAGATGGACAGGACATGAGAAGATGTCTCTGATCCTTAGATGCAAGGCTTAAAAAAAATTCTGCAATTAAGGTAGTGGACCCATAATGGCTTCATAATGTCTCAAAAGTAATGAACTTTAATAGTGTTTATCGAGAATTCATTAGGAAATCTCGGTCAACATTGTGAAAGATCATTTGATCCGAAATGTTGGGGAACTATTATGGGTCCACTACCTTAAATATGATTTTTGAAAAGCCTTCAGAAACATTTTCATTTCACAAAAAGTGTCAAAATCTTTTTCAATGGTACATTGCTTAACAAACTTTAATACATAACATATCAACTGCTCATCACAAAACAGTTGTAACTGCCTAAATACTTAAAGGTAGTTACAAATATTTCTCACTGAGCCATCTGTATTCCTGTAGAAAATAAAGTAAAGCTTTTGCTAACAGTATACTGACAAAGGTCAGTCTGCACAGATATGCAGTCTAGTCTTAGACCACTCTGCCTACTTTCTCCTTAATTCTTGTGATAGACAGGTCAAAATGTCAGAAAATTTGCAATTTGTTTAGGTGGATAATGATTTAAAAGAAAAACTACGTTGAATGTGTTTAAAGATCAAATCTTACCACTGATATCTTTGGGTAAAAGATCGAGGAAAATAGATCCAGACTCACAAGCTTCCACATAGAACACCATCTGAAACAAAATAAAAGAAGACCATGATGGTCCTAGATAGCTCATCTGAGTCTCAATGACCCTGGAACATCAAATCAATAAGATAAGCAGGTGTTCATTTGGAAATAGTTTCTACATAATATCAACAGTTTTAATAACCTAGACTTTATTCATAGTAGAAATATGGTTGAATTAGTTCCTAGTTTGTTTCTATGTTAAATAGGGTACGCCGGAGCAGAGCCCAAATCTGACCAAAGGGGTATGATATGAACAAATCTTATAGAGTTCAACTAAAAGACTACCTGTATTGTAGATCTTCTTACTATGAAAGCTCTCTTCCTTCTAGTTTCAGAAAAGATTTTTTTTTAACGATTTACTTCTTTGTTTCCATGTAAAATGGGACGTGTTCTGAATACATGGCTTAAAAAGCCAATGATGTAGTTTTCCAGGACCTAAATTCAACTAGATGGCTGTTAAGGGACAACTGCAGTTCAGCCTGAAAAGTTTCGATTGTCTTCATGACGTTGAAAATCTCGAAATTGAAAAACAATTTCAAATGGCTTGAAATCCCTCCTTAAATGAGAGTGATATACTTTAGATTAGCTAAATTTCAACATATAGCGGGAACCTTGACCAGTGACCTTGACATATGAAGAATCTGAACATTTATTTCAGAAAGCATTAATTCCTCTTTTTTAACTGATTATCAATTACATTTGAGCCTATGTAATTGAAAATGAATTGAAATGTTCATGAGGTGCAAACACTGAGTAGCGTAGACAGCCTCATACTGTAAACATAAAGTTACCTGATGGTCTGCAGATACTTTGAGACCTTAACAATCTACTAAACGCATAGTGAAGAATCTGGTCAGACTGTGCAGATGCAGGGTCAGGGTCTTTGCTTTGCACCTATTTGAAATTGTTGGAAATTTCACGCACAGGCCCATTTATGTTAATTACAATTTATGCAACAATTTAAATGCTCTTACCTTGGAATACATTTGATTTTCATGCATGTACATGATGGCATCATTTAATACAGTGGCCTTCAGCTATCAAATGAAAAGAAATGTAATATCTAGTTTTAAATGCATGTAATTTAATATTGTTGTGAAATAAATATGAAGAAAAGTATCTAATTTATCACATAAATTTCATTTAGGTCAATCTTATAATTTAAATGTGAACCATCACATGCAATGGGACCATCTGGGTAAAGCATAGTGTCGACCCTAGTCAGACTGTGCGGACTGCTCAGACTGACTAGGGTCGAAACTTTTTGCATCATGCCCATTTTCTAAATCTAGAATGTTCAATCTACCTTCCAGTGAAAGATTTTTTGAAATGCGACTTCTGATTGACCTATGCTGTATCAAATCTTTTTTTTCAATAATTCTTTTTACAGAATTCCTGGATGATCCCTTTTCGCCTGATTGGTCACAAAATCTTCCAGCTTGAAAATGTTTCAGCCATATTTTCCTTTAGTAGTATCTTAATGGAGTTTTCTCATAAAAATCAGTATTATTCTTTTCCTATTCAAAGATTTTGCAAAAAAACAGTAATAATTATACATTAATACTTAAAGCATTGAAATGTCCATGTTTTTCATATTCTTCATTTTAAATCTTTACTATCTTTACCTACTTAATGTAACCATTTTCTTTGAATGATTTTGATTTTTAAAAATTCTGAAAAGAATGATAAAACTATTTGTAAAGAGCATACCAAAATCAAGAAATAAGTGCTTTTGCTCTGAAAGTTGAGATTGAAAAATATCGAAGTGTGTCAATGATTTTTTTAGGGCATATGGCTGGCTTTGCATGAAATAGTTGTAACTGCCTATAAACATATATGCTAGCAGTTATAACTATTTCTTGCTAACCTATCAATATTTAACTAGCAAATGGCCCCTAAATTTCTCAGTTATAAAGATAACAAAAATCTCAACTTTGACCTTCTTATTATGCTAGCACTAGATCTGGGATAAAAAATATTATTTGCAATTCTGTAAATTTTTCTTGGCAAACAGGGGTTAAACGCTTTACTTTAGTCATACTCAGAAATAGTATATATGCAAGAAGATGAGAAAGGGCTGGTTAAATGAAAATAAGCTACAAAGCTAAATATGAAGCTACAAGCAAACTTGAAAATGCATGCAAAACAAGGAAATTATATAAAAAAGTACTAAGGGAGTTTATAAGCTAGGGTTTGACCCTTAAATGGATTCTAGGAGTCTGGGACCCCTAAAGTCCTTATTTTATCAGATAGGACTCCTTTTTGAAATTAAGCAATCTTGATGGACCAACTGAAATGACATGAATATCAAGTTACCAGTACATTAGCTAGAGTGAAAACAAAAAATCTCTTTATTAATCCTTCTCTTCTAGTTAAAATATGGGTTCATACTAGCAATCGCCAATTTAGCCAATGGCCACAATTGGAGAAAATGGCTATTAACTATTTCAATTGGCAAAAATGCTGGCTAAAAGATGAACATCATTTTACTAGCCTTGTAAGTCAAAATATATTTTTCTTCCTTTTTTTTTCTTTTTTTACTTATCTATGCTCTGTAACAAATGCTCTTAATTAAGGAAGGTTATTTAAAGTGAATGTGTGCAGGGTGTAAGCTTTGGTGGACAAGAGATTTAAGTTATCCAGAATGAATATTACTTATTCAACAGACATTGGGCAAGCCACATTTTCATCGAGAAAACAATTTCAAGTAGAAAGTTATCACAGAGTTACAGATAAGAGGGGGTAAAGCAAGACAAAAATCTTTCTCAAAGATACTATATGTTGTGGGTACTCATTTGAATTGTCTTAGCAAGACCATTCAAATGAGTACCCTCAACATAGGGTTCATGCAAACATTATCTAAATGTTTGTTTTTTTCTAAAATCCAAAATACCCCCTTAAAAATAACCCAGTGGAAAATTTTTGATATTGATCTCAGGGAGAATAGCAATCCTATTTTGTAATCGTGAAAATGATGTCATAATGTATATATTGTGACGTCAGTTTTAATGTACAATTTTTCACCAAAATTGGGTTATATTATAAATTATTAAATTCATACTCAAAAATTACCAACTTAATCAAAAAAGTCATCTAAAACAGTTAAAAACTTGCCACAGCCTCGTTTTTATCTGTTTATAGATGACTCGTTTAATAAATTTGGTATTCCATGACCACTCATTCAATATCATCCGTATCTGTAACTCTGTAATTATATGACATTATAAACATTATTTGAGCCTCAACAAAATTCATCCTGGAAAAAAAGATTCACGACAATGGGTGTGCGCAAAACAGTTGTAACGCCTGTATGCTGCAGTTGCAACTTACGTACCCTCCTCATACCAAAGCCTAGGATACCTGGACCCCCATGGTCGACAAAGTTGACAAATACAAGGTCATTGGGTCCACTAGTGATACAAAAAAGGATTGTCAAAATTTCATATAATGTTAGTTAAAGAAATCAAGATTTTATATAAATATGGCTTCAAGTATTACATGAAGCAATCAAGCAATGTTTTTATTTATTCCACTTCAAGCATTACTAATTGTCTGCAATAAGCATCTATTGTAAAACTTGTGATTTTAGTGACCACTTAGGGGACCACCAAAAAGCAGTCATTTATAGGAATGCCATGGTTGCTTAATACAAAATATCTTGATATATGCGACAGTTAATTTAGATAGCATCAATAAATTGTCAGTCAGTCGTATTCAATCCTTTCTAACCCATTAGAATTGTCTTGTTGAGAAGATTCTAATAGGCTCTAACAACATAAGATTCAATAATATCCATTTTTTTGTTAAGATTGTCCTCTTTTTCAGAGATTATGCTTACGGTGAAGGGACTTTTTATGGTCGGTTAATAGCTCGAGCAATTTCAACTGTACTTGATAAGAAAAAATCTACCCTAATGGGCACTATCCTTGGATCTCCTATGTCCTTTTGAATTTATACTTCAGGAAAAAATATTGGAAGACAAACAAATTGCTTAATACAATCAATTTCTCCTTTTCTCACAGTTTTTTCACACTGGATCTTTTATTTATTGCACCCATGCCCTTTCCAAAAAAAAAGGAAAAAATGATATACATGTAATAATAAGAAAAAAGAATAAGAAATTGGCTTTCATGAGAAGACTGCTTTGATGAAAATTCAAATGTCAATTAATCTCCAAATGATTTCACACAAACAATGTGTGAGTCACAATCTGTTTTTGTCACATGTTTTGACAATATGTTACCTTACAGTCATGTGAACTTCAACATCATTAATTCTAGCCAGTTTATGAGTTTATTTATTCTATTGATTCCAATTAAAATAAAAGACTACTGATCTTTATCATTATGCGGTTAGGAAGATTTTCAATGAAAAGTAATTATTTGTTTTATGTTTTATTTAATTGATTTGTAGATTCATGACCCAATTAAACTGAATTTATTTATTCTATGGATTCCAATTATGAAAAACTTAACCCTTGTCATGTTGAATAAATTTTGGCTAAAAATTTGCATCAAAATCAAAGGGCAAAAGCACTGAAAGTACCAACAGTTAGTCAATTTTTATTTGAAAAACTAAATCTATTGACAATTCTGGTTTGAAAGTGAGAAACAGGAGGTGTAGACTAACATCAGACTGCACATATGTGCAGGCTGATGTTTGTCTATAGCTCCTGCCAAAGCAGGAATATTCAAGGTTCAGCATGACAAGGGTTAAGATCTTCATCAATTTTATGCAATTACATATAGAAGGATTTTAGATGAAAATTAATGATTTTTCTATATTTTTTTTTATTTCATTCTTATATTCGTGAACCCATTAATCTGTAATTTACTAATATCATCTGGGGTTGGAAATAAATGGAAACAACTAGATTTACCCAATATTATGAGGTAAAGTATTTCATAGAAATCTTATCTTTTTTACAAAAGCCTATCAATTAAGGTAATAGACAATTGTTGCAAATGAAGAGAAAAGAAGATATTGCCTGTAACAGCAATTTCTTCTTTTTTGACAATATTTTCTACTGAATGATGTACACTCTCATTGATTATAAATGTCTCTGTCTTCTGTCAGTTATAATCATGCATCAATTAAACCCATACGAACACTTCAAATTTTACATTTCAAATTTTTCTAATAATAGCGCCTTCCCTAATAGTAGCACTCCTACATTTTTACTAAGAAAACCCACTTCAAATACCTTAATTTTAGGAAACTTTTTCTTAAATTTGGGATGAATTTCCTCCAAACAATCATTTATATCATTTTTAGGAAATTCACCTAAAATTAAAGGGAAAGGGGTATAAAAGACATTTTTTTTAAAGATCAGATAATGCATACTTAATAAAAGCTCCCTGACCATGTTATGTATAGCTCCCGGGAGCGTTTATTATGAGAAATACGGTATCTTTTGGGTCAGAAAACATGATTGGAAATGCAGAAATTGCTTGTTTCAAGCAATTTCTGTTTTTCCAATTATGTTTTACAAACCTTTTTCTCATCTATGGTATAAAAAACAGGAATTGTTAGGGAAAAGGTTAATTATTGGTTGTCTACAAAAGATAAATAATTGTTAAAGAGAAATGAAATACACATTCATGCATCAAGTTAATTCAAAGTACAAACCAAAGAGAAATAAGAATATATTCTAACTAAGGTCAAGCAGTTGTTAAAATGCAAGATGCAACCCAAACCATTAAATCTTGAATCAATCACTACACATGGAGTCTTAGAAAGATATTTATTTTTTTTAAATTCTACATTGTATCTCTTAGTAAATTCTTTGGTGACTTTAATAAAGTTGGTGTTCTGTTTGTTTGTTTGTTTAAATGGGGTTTCATGCCGCTTTTAACAATCTTTAAGTTAAATTGCATTGACTGGAGCACCTTACAATGAATTTCTGGTATTCTCACACTAGTACCACCATCACAGCCCTTCCTAACATCCAGCTGCTATCTCATTTAGGTCCATGATTATCGACCCATTGGTGAATTAGTTGGTGTTTGGAAACAGCAAACATGAATTTCAAAGAGTTTAAAAATTTCTGTCTGGTATCAAATTAAAAACAGTTTTACATGTGAATATTTGTTAGTAAGTAGTTGACCCTTCTCATGCTGAATAAAAAACCTTTGCAAAATTGCATTCAAAACAAATAACTGAAAGCATAGAATACATACTTTTATTTTTGAGTAAGTATTTTTTCAGAAATATTAATCTCAAAATTTTCTGATTAAAAAAGGAAAATCAGATGGTATGGACTAAGATCAGACAGCACATATGTGCAGGCTGATCTTTGTCTGTAACTTCTGCCATAGCATGATTATTCCAGGTTGAGCATGACAAGGGTAAAGACTGTCTATGTGTAGTGAAAGACTCCAACCAGTTCATGCAAACTCTACTAGATTTTAGTACTCAATCTTACAACACTGTCCCCAAATCCTAGAATTCCTGGGGCACCATGGTCAACAAAGTTGACAAAAATGTGGTCATTCTTTGAGCTGTATAAAGAAAATGGTTATCATTATTTGTTGATCAGTTATAGATTTGCCCATCCTTTATAATATTTGACCATATTTAAATGTTTCCTTCTTGGTTGTTTTTCTAGAGAAACCTGCTGTTGAGCCCATATTTAAATGATTGACTTTAGGCTAGGACCTTGACCTTTGAGCTATCTGAAAATTTCTTTCAAATTGCACATATACTCATGATGGATATTGAATGTGCCAAGTTATATTGCAATCCATCTCTAAATGTTGGAGAAATTGTCCAGGCAAAAGCTGATGGATTGATAAATGGACTGAATTAATGGAAGAAAAGGAAACACATACAGCAAAGTCGTAGTAACAACCATTGCACACAGCAAGCAGACTCAACAGAAAAACTAAGTTATGTACTGCAAAATGGATCAAAACAAGTGTGGATCCAAAAAGGGGGGGGTTTCCAGACCCCCCCCCCTGGAATTTTAGCAAATATAAAGTTATCATGTATATAAAATATATAAATCAAAGTATCATATGGTCAGAGCCAAGCTGTAGTTACAAAAAATTGGTGCCCTCTGACAGATCTTAATGATATGAATTGTTTACCTCCTTTGAAAGAATTTTTGGATCAGCAAATGCATAATAACAAACAATGCCAATTTTTTCTTACAATCAAACTCCTGCGCCAAGTTGTTATTTGTTTATAAATTTGCTATTTTATGAGCTCAAATATGATATTCTTTTTTTTATATGATATATGACCCAATTTTTATGATGTTTATAGATTTAAGTAATCAGCAAATCCATTATGATGTCTTTTTCACATCGAAAATATAACGCTGATATCCGTTCTTAGCTCATTTGCACAGTTATTCCACTAGTGTAATAACACAAGTGTAATATTAAAAATATTCAACGGGTTATTTTACTCCCGCAAAGTAGATTATATTATAAATCCTTGTCTTACATATGTGTTATATGGCATTCTCAATGACATCATCTAATACATGTTAGCATGTTATTTTTATAACCTGGGCAAACCAAATATTTTCTTTGGTACAAAACTGGTGTTTATGTTAGAAAATGAATCTGTTACTTGATTTTGTTTGAAACAGAGTGATTTTAATTACCTGATCTAGGATAGAAAAGTAATGAAGCTAACTTAGGCTCGCTTAATAACATTTCTATTCTAGATCAGTTAAGATGAGATATTCTCAAACATATTCTCACGACAGATCCTATATATACTTTCATATCATAGCACATACCTCTTTAAGACTTTGCCATTTGCTGTTTCCTCGTCACCTTTTAACACAGCTATGAATTTTTCTGGGTTAACATCCTAGAGATTAAACAGAATAATATGTAAGATATGAGTACCAAATTATGGTGTTCTTGAAAAGCAGACTCTACATTGAAAGCTACGGGTTATCAATTTATCATCTTGTTTGGGTTTGGAAAAAAAAAATCTTCTTGTTGTCTTTTAAAGCACTTAAGTTTAACTTTTAATATATCAACTCCTTTTGGATGAATAAGCAAACGATGTTTATCATTGTAGTTCATCTGCATATAATTACCTCCCCTTTGTAGTCAATCTTCACTCCGTCGTAGACGTTTGTGCCATTTGGACGGTTGATGATGTTGCCCTGGACTGGGTTTCTGTCAAAAACAAGAATCACGTAGGTATAACTACGATTTTGAAATTAAAACACACTCAGAAGGTGACCACCAAAAAACTAGGATGAAGGCGATATGTGGACTGTAACAAATAATGAATGTCCTCTATCAGCTCCCCTTTGCTATGATTTGAGCATTGGTAAATAATCAAAACTAAAGCTTGAAGAAGCTGCAGTTACGATTTTTTTATCATGTACCAACGCTATTTTTGGAAAGACAACATATTTGTATTACGCACTTGTGCAATGTGCATAATGGTAGTTACCCTCTTGAATAACATAGTTTTACCAAATCTAGAAAGTCTAGATCTAAAAGCAAATGCTTAGCCTGATCTGAAATTAAAAGCAAATACAGAACCTTCCCTTCATTCAGGAAGACAAAACTGTGCAAATTGTTTGCAAATTATACCCCACTTTGTACATACAGACTACTGCAGCTATTGTGAGGATCATTCAACGTGCAATGACGACAAACTGTGCAATACATTACAGCAAACTAACAAAATTAACCATTATCATGCTGAATAAATACCATGACAAAATTATATATTAATCAAAGAACTGAAAGTTCTGTATTTCCTTCTTGTGAGTCTGCATTTGATTTTGAAAATATAATTTCTAAAACTTTTCTGGTTTAAGAAGGAAAATCAGGTTGTATGGACTAAGATCAGACTGCACATATATGCAGGCTGATGTTTGTCCATACCTCCTGCCAAAGCAGGAATATTCCGGGATCAGCATGACAAGGGTAAATATTCTAAGTTAAAGGGTTAAAGTTGCTTGAATCATTTATAATTACAGACTATAAACTCAAACTTAATGTGTCAAGAGTTTTTCAAAAGCACTTAACATTACTATTCTCTTTGTTGGAGACAATATGGCATCAGACAGCATTACAATGTTCTAGCTCTTTCTCGAATCAATTTCATTGTAATATTTGGCAGGCATGATGATCAAAAAGGGCCCCCTAAATAAATTTTGGACAAGAATTGATTTATTGAATGGAGTTTTACACCGCTTTCAACATTTTTTCAGTTATATTGCGACAGCTGGAGCACCTAACAATGGTTTCCTGGTATTTCTCTCACCAGTACAACCACAACATCCTTTCCTAGCCTCCAGCTGCTATCTCACATAGCCGATTATCAAACCATTGGTGAGAGACATATTGTTGGAAAGAATGAGCGCCGCCGTTGGGGATCGAATCCGATTTTGGACAAGAAAACATTGCAGACACTGAAGAAATTGCTTAAGATAAGCAATTTCTTCATATTCTGAAATGTTTTCTTTAGTTTATTCTTCTTTGTCATCATGAAAAGGGATTATTTTGGAAAAAGGGTTCAAGAGCTTTTTAAAAAGCACTTACTCTCTGTTGTAGGCGATATCATCGTACATCATCACAATAATGTTATCCTCGCTGAATCCATTTCGTTTTAAAATCTGGTAGGCATGGCAAACATCAGCCTTAAAGAACAACAAAGTTTCAAAATGAAAGATGAATAATAATACTTCAAAACTTTAACTTGTATCCATTGATAACCAAATTTCATTTCCTAGGAAACATTAGTTCCCGCAATATTTTCATTCTTTTTTTTTTTATTTTTTACTTGAAACACTGAATTAAACAAATTGACTCTATTGGGTTAATGACTGATTTTAGCCCTGTAATCAGACTGACAAAATGCGTGGAGCTAACTTTTTTCAATTTTTACCCAGCTTCGCACACCCTAATGCATGTGCAAAGAGCGGCATAAATGGCAAACAATTTGCACCAATTTCTCATCCTGAACGCAGGACTGTTGCCACAAGATTTAGGTTATACACTTAACCCTTTCGCCAGTAAATTTAAAAATTATCAAAAAAATGCTCTTGAATCTTCCTGGGAATTTCTACCAGTCTTGCTCAAGTTTTTCCCACAATTATTAAATGAAAAGCTAAACTTGGGTCAAATTGCATGTCTATGCAGACTGATCTTAGTCTATAATTACTAATTTTTGCCAAAACATTACAACGGAAAATGTCTATGGACGGTATATTAACCCTTATCATGCTGATCCCGGAATATTCCTGCTTTGGCAGGAGCTATAGACAAACATCAGCCTGCACATATGTGCAATCTGATGTTAGTCTTTACCACTTGTTTCTCACTTTCAAACAAGAATTGTCAACAGATTTAGTTATCCAAATAAGAATTGACCTACAGTTGGTACTTTCAGTGCTTTTTACCCTTCAATTTTGATGCAAATTTTTAGCCAAAATTTATTGAGCATAACAAGTGTTAAGGGTTTAATCTCTTGAAAAAGGACATACACCATGTGACCAGCAGGGTTGTGATGGAGATTTGAACATAATGGTTTTGACATGTTATACAATGTACAGTGACAGAGTCAAATTAACCATCATATTGTCCTATTAAACAAATCTGAGCAATGATGATCCCTTCCATGTCAAAAATATGTTTTTCAATGCTGCATTTATCTTTATACTTAACCATTTTTGTCATATTCTGAATAAAACGTTGCCAAAATGCCAAAAATGAGACTGAAATCACTGGATTCAATATTGTGAGACTGTACTTTTTCGGAAATACATCTCCCTTAAATTTTAGAGTTAACCCTTTCCTGTTTTACAAAATTTCGGACCTGTCCAAATTCAAAGATTTTGCAGACGAAAATTTAAAGTGGATTTAATTTGAAAAATAACCATTCTGTAGGGTAGAAAATAGTGTGGAAAAAGAAGAAATTGCTTGTCAGATGTTTCCTCAATCATAACATCACAGGCACATAAAAAGCAGGGACGAAGCAGCAAAGGGTTAAATACGGAAAATCAAATAAATGGTATAGACAAGATCAGCTTGCACATAATTATGTGCAGGCTTGTCCTTGTCTGTAACATCCTCCAAAGCAGTATGACAAGGGTTTACCCCCCCCCCCCCCCCCCAAAAAAAAAAAAAAGAAAATAAAGACACTCATATAAAATGTAGATATATAATAATATAATCCCATTTTTTCCAAAGTTTATTTTTCAGGACATTTAATACAAATTTGAAGCTAAAAATAAAGATCACATGAAGAGCATTATGTCTTTTCAAGTATAACTATCAAATTACATACTTATTTACTCTGAAACTTTGTGTTTGCATATTTGTTAAATAAAAACCTAAGAATATAGTTTGTTTGTTTGTTTGAATGGTGTTCAATTTTGCTTTAAACGAAATTTCAGTTGATTATAATACTGTGGCTGAAGCACCTAAATGTGGACTCCTGGCATTTCTTGTACCATCTAGTACCCTTAATCACCCTTTGAAAGCCTCTGGTTTCTATCCTACTTATATCTAAGCCAAGCACTTCAAAATGAAAACATTGTAGGAAGTGGAAACAAGACTACCGCCCACCGGTACCTTAACACTCAGCTGATGGGTGCTGGATGGTTGATAAAAAATCAAAGTTGAAAAAGGGACATAATTCGCACAAAATGCACCAATAATTATCCCTCTTGATTGTATAGGTTCCTCTTTTGATAGTGATTATGTGTGCCAAGTTTCAGGAGAATACCTTCAATAGAACCAGAGAATACTATCACTAATTGACAACAATAACGATGACACCAAGGCTATAGCAATACCTTAGGGATTTCTTCTACAACAGCTCGACTTAAAATGTATTTTTTAAATTGTTTTTTTTTCTTATAATGTATATCTGCATAAGTATCTTTAAGTTAGGCAAAGCTGATTCTATTGAGTGATGGGCAGAAATAGGAATCTATTATTACTAACATCCTTGATAATTTAAGATCTCATTTCATCTTCGGTGAGCTTTCTGTAAGATCTGTCATTGAATCAAGCAATAAAAGTAAGAAATCTAATTGTGAAGAGATAGTATTTCATTTAATTAGCATCAGTGATTAAGCTAATTCAAATCAAGTGTTTGTTATCATTCAATTTGCATAAATTTTGGTTTGCTGTGTACCAGGCAACAACAGATCAACAAGAGATTTAGAGCATGGATGTTTTAAAAAAATTGAATTTATATTGTGCAAAACTAAAGGGGCAGATACAAGGAAGACAATATTGGAAGGACCCACTTCCTAGTCTGATTAGGGACACAGGGACTCCCCCAAAGACAATCATGACTAATTGAACTTCAGGTAAAGCTAGATAAGAAGTAACAACAATTGTCTGTGGTCTAGAAGATGAGGGTAGGCCTCTTGACCCAAAGTCCTGAGGTAAATTCCAAGGAGCAGCTATCGATCTTAGTTCTTTCATTTGTCAACACTATCTGTGTGAGTACTGGTGAATTATCCAGGAAGAAGAATCGAGAGGAATTAATTTAAGTTGTAAGAACCTGTTCCCCAATCAACGTAAAATAAATAGGTTACCAAATAGGAGTAACACCACTCTAAATTAAATAATAAAATATCTCAATGAAGCCCTATCTTGTTGGTACTCATTATGTATACCCACAGCTAAGGATTTTTTTGAGTATCATTGAAATATTTTAATCCTAATTCTGAAATACCCCCTCTATAATCTCTTTGAACATAATACAGGATGGACAAAACCTCGTATTTACTGCTTATTCAATCTAATACAAATTCAATGAACATAATAAATGTTGTTTAATCTATTGTAAACATACAACATGTCTTGCTTTAGAGGGAATTTTTTTAGTTTCAACAAGAAAGTTTCATTGCTCTTCAGGGTTTGACACTAACAGTGTCCAGAGTTTCTGAGGATCCAAAAATGTTCGGAGGGATCCCATTAGCTCAAGTAAGGGATTCCTTCAGGATCCTTTGATATGTATAGATTTTAGAAGTTTTTTTTTTCATGCAGCTAGGATCCACCATTTCAAAGCTCATGCATTTCTTGCTATTTCTTTAATCCTTGTTACGCTGATCCCGGAATATTACTGCTTTGACAGGAGGAATAGACAAAGATCAGGCTGCTCATATGTGCAGTCTGATCTCTGTCTATACTACCTGGTTATCCTTTTTGATTCAGAAAAGTTTGAAAAATAATGTTCTCACACAAAAAACTGCCTCATAATCAGGGAAACCAGTGCTGTCAGCACTTTGATTTTGATTCAATTTTGCCAAAGTTTTTATTCAGCATGACAAGGGTTAAAATGATAACTGTGAGATAAAGAAAGTGATTCCTGGTTATCTTGCAGCCTGAACAAGTAGTAATTCCTACAGAACCCTATTGAAAAACAGTTAAGGTGGACCACTGAATCAATTCTTATCCTATGACTTTACTCCTAATTGGAAACATCTCATCAATAGGATTCTAATGCATTATCAACATCTCGAGTTTTGATCGGAAATTAAACAAACAATTTTCTTCTCTCTATCCGGACCTATAAGATTTTAATATATAACTGCACATACTGTTTATGCTGTGTATGTATTTCCCTTTATTTATTGTAGCTACCATAGTATATACCCATATATGAGCGATGCCCCCCCCCCCCAAAAAAAATGAAGAGGTTAGTTGTTACGGGAGATCTAGTGTTAGGTTACATGATGAAACTGCTGCTGAGATCCACCATGGTTCTTTAACATGCTCCGTGTAAAGCACCGTCTCATGTCACCTTGTTTTATCTTGCCATCCAAACAATAAGTTTTGTTAGTGTGCCAGCCTAGAATCACAAACTACTCACTTGACTATCAATTATGTTTTAAAGTTAGGTGCTCTACAGATAGAGCTAACCAGGCTGTCAGTTTATGTTGCCAGTATGCTGGTCCTACTATATCATGCATTCATATGTGACATGTTTGTCTGAGGTTTCTCACTTGTCCTTGGACAAATGGAGTTGACAGTAAAATCTCACTTGTCCAAGTGGGCGATTTAGTTGCCAAAAATTTAAAAAAACACTCTTTCATTGAAATTAATACAAATGCAAAAAACCCTTCATCTGCCATAATGTTTCATGTACATATTAATTGCTGGAAAATGATTCATAAAAGAATCCTTCATAAAAACAGTTTTTAGTATTCAAGCATCTACTTTGTACCTTTGTGCACTAAAGTTGTCCAAGAAATTGTCCCTAAAAGGTAAAATCTTTGCCTTCAGCTTGATAATCCTAAATTACGAGATGTACAGATGATATTTCTTAATTCATAGATGTATGAAACTGAAAACTTATCACACTCAACTTTATGAATGAATCCAGTTCGCAAATACTTACATTGTTATAATGTGTTTAGTTTCATTACCCAATGAAAACAATTACAATGTGGTCTTGCAAATCAGATCAAAATTCTACCTGATGTCTGTAGTTGAAATAACCATTTGACCCAGCTACCAAAACAGCCAAGTGTTGTCGTTCTTTGTTCTGCGGCTCCGGTTTTCCCTGTTGGAACTCGAACACGTTCTTGGGCAGGGCAAACGTTGAAGCTACAACCGCTACCAGAATTAAAGCAGTTTTCATCTTTATCCTATCAATTTCGTCTTCACTCTAGATCTGTAGATCACTTCTCTGTCGTGTGATTTACAACAATAAACCCAGTCACATGATTAATCACATGACGAGCTTTCCGATTTTATCCGGAGATGATCGGAGTTTGACGATTATTTTATCAGGTATGGTGGAACATTGAGACCATTGTCTTTCAAATGAAATTCATAAACCTTTGTGGCTAAAAATCAAGTTACAATTTAAATTTGAACTTTGGCGAGTTTAAGAATTGCTTCTTTTAAATCTTTTATAAGTTGACTTCTTGCAAACTTCTCAAAGACCACATCTCTTGCAAGTACATTCTTCACGACGAGACCCAGTGTAAGCTGCAGAATGCATGAATCACACAATCTTGATCGCGACAAGCTAAAACTGCATTTTCCAACCCATTAAAAAACATTTATATTTCAGGAATCTGATAAAGATTCGCTAATTGAAAATTTTAGTGTAATTTGGTTGATATTTTCCAGTTTTCGCCGACAATAAAGCCGTCTATGCAAAGGAATGTCCACAATATAAAAGCAATTCTTTTCATTTGATAGAATACTGTTTGGGGCTTGATGGAGGGCCATACGTTGAACAGTTATCTGAGCATTTTTATTTATTATTATTATTATTATTTTTGTGTGTATGTGTGCTTGTTTTAATGAACGCTTGCCGTAGGTCGCACGACGGACAAAACCCAGGCCGATGAGGATAATTGCACAATTTGCCTTCGGTCAGTGGATTTAGCAAAAAAAAAATGAATAAATAAATAAATAAATAAATAAAAAATTAAGAGATGAAGAGAGCATTATGTAAGTGTTAATTAAATGGGGGTATGAACCTACTCGTATTGGGGAGTGTAATAAGATACCATGAAGCAAATAGGAAAATATTATCCATAAAGAAACACATTTTATTAGGGACAAGTCTGCTCGAAAGCTTGCAAAACGGACTGCGCATTCCGTGAAAATTGTTTTCATGGGGAAATGAACCAAATTTTCAACCAATCAAAATGCAATAAAATTGATTGAATCATCTAAAATTAAACCAGTAAGTAATGAATACGACCATCCCTTATGGAAAAACTGGAACTGTCATTAGATATGGTAGACTTTATTTATCTTTAACAAAAAACTAACTCATCATGATTGGGATGGTTCTTTTATTCTAAACGACTTGATTGAATATGGTGTGAGAATCAGAGATTCGTAGGCCCTACATTTATAATCGGGACTTTGACTCCTCTATGATCGCGAATCTACCGCCGAACAAAACTTAGCGGCTACGCAGTACCACCGCAATTTTCTTAAAGAAGAGACTGTATACCCATCCCAGTTGCGGATCCAGAGGGGATTCGGGGGTTTCAAACGAACTCCTCTGGAGTCTATCTTTTTATTTTCAAAAGGGAAATTTCACCAACATTGAGTTTTACTAGGAAAACGATTTGAATGTTTGTTTGTTTGAATGGAGTTTTACGCCGCTTTCAACAATCTTTCAGTTATGCCGCGGCGTCTGGAGCACCTAGAAAATGGATTTCTAGTATTTCTCACACCAGTACTACCATCACATCCTTTCCTAGCGTCCAGCTGCTATCTCACATAGGTCCATGATTATCAAACAATTTCACTGAAATGTTCCTTTGATGACCCATTATCAGACTGCACAAAATTACTGTGATTGGATGAAAAATATGTATTCATACAGGCGGAGGTCAAGTTTCTATATGTTATTTATTGATCTTGATTTTTTCTTTGCAGAAATATTTCAGCATGTGACACTTAAAAACACTCATTCAGTTGAACTAACCTTCATTCATTCACCTTTAAATTCTTGTCACTTCATAAAAATGGTCGCTTAATAGACGTGGTCGTTCGAGCAAGATTGGCTGTAGTTTGTTTACGCCGTCAACTTGGCTCGTTTTCCTACTAGATTGTCAATGTAGAGGTTCCGATCCCAGACGGCGTCACTCATTCTTTCCGACTATTTGTCTCTCACCAATGTGAATCTACTGACATGATTAGACAAGAATTTAAAGGTGATTGAATAGATATTAGTTTAAGTGAATAAGTGTTTTTAAGATATCTGGCTATTTGTAGCCTTTATAGACAGAGTCGACACATTTAGGGTAGAGGATCCTTTTCTCTGAATGGATCACGTCTGTCTTGTCGCTCGGTTCGTTACAGTATCACCAAATGTACAATATGACCCATTGACAAGAAGTGCTCGTAGAAATGTATATGCACCTGAAATAAACAAATTTTTCAAAATTTTGATCTTGACCTTGTCACATGACATTGACCTTAGTATCTGCAGGTGCGAATAGATGGGATCTATCATCATGCCAAATGTGGACATTGTATCATGAATAGCCTTGAACTGATTGGTAATGTCAAGTTTCTTGGTTAAGCTTTGTAGACAGACAGACAACGGTAAAAAAATGCACCTCGATCAATGCGGGGTCACAAAAATCCAGGTAAATATGCTAGTATAAAATATATCAAGTGAGTTTCGAGGGTTCAGTGAAAAACTGTACTAAGTCTATATACACAATGTATATAGACTAAGTACACTCTTGCACTGAACCCTCGATATATACAGTTTCGTACGATTTGGTTGAGGGGATGTGGTCGCACAGACGGACAGACGGAACAGAGGATGGTCAACAGACAGAGAGTTGGTCAGTTTGCCCTTTGCGATTCATGGTAAGTCATGGGCCCGATGATCAGGGCCCAAGGTTATAAAACTTGTCTCATGCTCAGGCTCGATTTTCTCAAATTTGAAATTAAAATAATGTTTGAAAATAAAAGATAGTCATGTTTGAAAATAAAAGATAGTATCAATTAGTTGTTATTTATAACAAGTTATTAAAATCATCTTTTATGTTAATACATTAAGATGAGTAATAAAACAGAATAACAGCTTTAATCTTAAATTGATTTGAGAAAATTTTGAATTGAGCCTGAGAAAAGATTTATAACCTCGGGCCCAGAGATAGAACATTCTTCAAATAGAAACGCTAAAATGAAAATATCTTGTAAAACACAACCACATAGGGAAATAATATACAAATAAACCACTAGAGATATATGAGCAATTTTAATAACTCAATTTACTTGTATTGAATAATTTTAGTATATTAAATAATAAAATACAATTGTTTCTATGCAAATAACTCATGTCAAATACTCAACAACTTGCGGAACAAAAAATGATAGAATATTAAAATGAAAATCACTAATATGTAACAAGACTTTCTTGCCTCTAAATCAACCTACATTTAGGATGAAAATGTTTAAAAAATTTGAAAAATAGTATCCTGCTTTGCACGAGTACTCTCGTACAAAGCAGGGTATCATTTTGAAACATTTGCAAACCTGTTTGTATCCTGAATGCAAGGCAGATAAAATTAATCTAAACGCAATTAATCCAGACAATAAAATTTCAGACTTTTATAATTAAGACATCCTGAAGCAGTCAATACAGATCATAAGCTCATGTATTGAAAATAATATTGATGGAATATCATAAATACTTGTACATGGTCAATAATATTGCCAATAACAAATTGTCAATATCAATGATTGTATACGTTGTAATATTGAATACCAATTCATCATTATTGTCAATACAGTTGAATCCTGTTAAAAGCAATAACAATTTGTCTAAAAAATTTTGCTATCAACCAGAAATTGCTATTAAGGGGAGCTATTTGTTCTTTAAATCTTCTATTTTTGCACAAAGTCAGTTGCAATCAATTCTTTGTAATATTGAAGACCAATTCATTATTATTGTCAATACAGTAGAATCCTGTTAAAAGCAACTCCAATTTTATCCACATTTTTGTTGCCATTAACCAGAAATTGCTATTAAGAGGAGCCATTTGTTCTTTAAATCTTCTGCTTTTGCTCAAAGTCAGTTGCAATTAAGCGTTGAGTTGCTATTATAAGGGTTGCAATTAACAGGATTCAACTGTGTTGATGTCAATAATATTGGCTGTATATGAATAACTTTATGGATTATAAATGAAATGTGGCTTAACATTTTTTCATTACAGAAAAGTTAGTCTTAGCTTTCTGTTTCAGGTAGAATAGTCAAAGATCAGACTAGCAGTCTGATCTATGACTATTCTGCCTGAATCACGTATATATAAAGTATGATCTTTGTCTTTACTGACTACCAATGTGCAATTCATGTGGTAACAGCATTACTGATCTAAATGTCTACATAGACACATACAACAGTATGCCAATTACCCCTTGAATTTTCCTGGGATATTGTTTTGTTTGAATGGGGTTTTATGCCACTTTCAACAATCTTTTAGTTACATTGTGGTGACTGGAGCACCTAACAATAAAAGAGAGGCTATTGTGTAGTTAAACTTATATTCACTTCACCTCTTAACTCTTGTAACAAACTAATGACAGAAGTGTTGAGAAGTAAACAGACAATTTTCAGTTAAAACATTATATAAAAGAAATAAGAAAATAAAACAATCTTCTACTAACAAGTCAACAGATCTATCCCTCCTGCAATACAGTCTTAACAAAAGGGGGTTAATTATATAAAACATTGAGTCTTTCAAGTTTTAGGGGGTAACGAGAGTTCTCTATCATATATCAAGGGGGGTCATTTCAGGACTGTAAAAAGTGTATAAACAATGTAATAGGTACAGATAAGAGTGGGTAAGGCTAGTCTAAAATCTTTATTTCTCAATGAAACAATATGTTGTGGGTACTCATTTGATTCGTCTCGGCGAGTCAATTCCAATGAGTGCCCATAACGCAAACATTTTTCATCCTCTATCTGTAGCTCTGATGTTTAGACATTCTAAAGTCTTGTGTTATATTACTCCTCCCAAACGGCAATATGAGCTCTTTAAGCCATTTCAAACATTCTTTTTGTTGTTGTTTTTTAGAGTTTTCTTAGATTTTAGAAACTGGATATCATTCTTGGAAAAAGAACTCCCCTTTAGCTCACGTTAACACAAAGGGATTTTAACTGAACCAACCTTGTGTTCAGGATGAGAACATTTGAGAAATGTCCACCTCAAGGGTTCAGTGCAACACTATTGTAAGTGCCTATAAATATATAGGCACTTACAATAGTGTTGCAATGAACCCTTGACCTGCTTTGTATGTGTACAAAAATTTACTCACAGTAATGTGGGGTACAATTTCTAAATGTTTACATTTAATTTTTACATTCTGAACATGGGCAGTTTCAAACTAAATAATAATGATTTGAAAGTGGACAGAGCACTATTGAATACATGTTCAAATGGCAAGTAAGAATATTACAAAGTTTTTTTTCCTCAATGCTTAACATGAAATGGTATATTCTATTCATTTGTTATCATATTTTTAAATGTGTATTGTAATCTAGAAAAAATTAGGTATTCAGGATGAAACAATCAAAATTGTAAAATTAAATACATAGCACAGAAATCTAAGACAAATTCCAGTATAGTTCATACAAATTCTGCACTTTCTCTTAACTTGAAAATAATTAAGCACAGTACAAAAACGTGTAATATCTAGAAAAAAATATTGTGTTTATAATCATCTAAAATGGAAAAAAAAGTGTTGGGACCAATCACAAAGAAACATAGACTTTAATCCTTTCTCATGTATTTTATCCCTGGGGACGCCATGCCCTGTCCTCCATTTCTCGCCTAAAGGATGGAATGGACGTCAGTTTGATTGTGTTTCTGTAAAACCTATAAATTATTGGGTGGGTGCCACCAATTTTTGTGTATGAATATTAAAACCCTAGTTACCCCAACGATCTATTCCAAGGGAAATCTTGAATTGAGTTGAAGAAAGGTCACCAATTTTGATTAAAAAATTCGTAATAAATTTGTAATTGTCTATGATTTCTTTGTGACATGTCCCAGGTGTCGTGTAGTCTCCTGGTAAAAGCTGCCTCGTGGAGGAGGTGACACTTTACGGTAAAATACGTCAATTTGCTCTGAAGATGTTGTTCATTGGTAATCACATGTAAACAGTGGCATCAGACTTGTTTTACTTTTCAGTGTTACTTTTTTTTTTTTTAATTTTCTCAAAAGAATCAAAATAGACAAGATAATTGTTCATTGCAATATTATTTTAAGTGTCTATACATATATACAGTCGATATTGCTCAAGTGACCACTTCTATTAAGCAACTACTTTAATTAAGTGACCACATTAAAGCACATTTTTTGTAAGTGAACTTATATTATATGAACACTTACAGCAGTCTTGCGCCAAAACTTAAAATTTATATTTTGACCTTAATCACTGTTTCACTATATAGTACAGGGGAAGATAACATCCCACTCAAAAATAACATGCTCGTATCTAGACAAACTATGGACAACATCTTCAGAACACCCATGTGACGTATTCTACACAACCGCATGAACAGATCACATGGTATAATACACCCGTCTAGTATCACATGCTGCGCACCTCAGTTAACCACAGTATCTCAAAACCCTACATTTTTATAGCTCAGTAAGAAACAGTTGTAACTGCCTATAAACCTATAGGCAGTGACAACTGTTTGGCGCAGAGCCATACATTTGCATTATCAATTTAAATGATAAATACAAACTAATGACTAATGCCTATTTATCAATTTGCAAGTACTTGCTAACACTCTTTCTTTCAATGACTTTTTGACCCAATTCAAAATGTAACATGGACTTACTTTATGAATTAATCAATGTGTATCATATTATCATGATACGCCGCTTTTTTTGTTTGTGTGTGGTTTTTTTTTTTTCTTGCCTAAAGCTCCCTTGTGTATAACAATTCAAATTTTCAGTTGTTCATAAAGATCTACACATATGCAGTTTATGAATTTCGTATTACGTGTACATAAATGTACTTAATAAATTTGAATAAGTCTTAACTTCTCCAAGTCTAATTTAAAAGGGTGAGGGAAGTAGGACTAGTCCAAAAATCAAATGGCAAAGAACCAGCATTTTGATGGCTCAGCGCAAAACAGTTATAACTGCCTATAAATGTATAGGCAGTTATAACCGTTTCACTCTGAGCAATCAACTTCCTCAACTCCCAAACAGTTTTTAAGAACATTTCATTGGATCAGATCAAAACTATTGAAGTGCCTATAAATATATGGAAATGTACAATAGTTTTGCTCTGCCCCTTCAACTTGTTTGATAGCAAAGAGTGAAAAGTCATTCAGAAAGGTAAATCAATTTTTGAAGAGCTATATTTGATAAAAGTTATCACTGAGAGGTCCCCCATATCTTTACGAATTACGTCATATGTCACTTCAGTTTGATATGTGACTGACGGGGAAATGTAGGGAAGAGCTGTGGTTAAACAGGGGCATGCGACAAAGGGGCATTAATATGTTAAGGGGTCAGTGCCTAATTATTGCAACTGCCTTTATTCACAAGGTGCAGTTAGAATAGTGTTGCAATAACCCCTCGGTTTGCACAAGATAAAGTTCGGACATAGATTTTACAGTCTGGGATCTGATCCCTAACCATCACAATTTATCGTGACACAATAATCATCTCAAGTCATACTTTCAATCTCACAGTTGATCATCAAAGGCTATTAGTGGAGGTCAAATGTAAAAACAAGCTCAGAAAGAGTGATGGAAACACTCCTCTTGAACTTGTTGTTGGTATTAAAATATTATAGTTGCAGACCTTTTTTAAGGAATAACAGGTGGTGTGGACTAAGATCAGACTGCACATGTGTGCAGGCTGATCTTTGGCTATACCTCCTGCCAAGGCAGGATTATTTTAGGTTCAGCATGACTTTGGGTAATATGATTAAATTGTCAGTGGGCGACCAAAACCTGGTAACTTAATCAACGACAATATATTTATTTAAATTTGATGCCTTTTCTCAAAGTGTCAAACAGGTTCTCAAATAGATTTTTGGTCTGTTGTTTTTGCCTTTTTGGTAACAAACAAACTAGAGTTTCCCATTGGAAGACTGTCATACAATTTTTCTTATACAAAAAAACTTGATTGAATGTGACAATAGAAGGTTTTAATTTCAATTTTTTGGTCAACTTGCATTATGATGTTTTATCGTCACAATAAAAGGTGATATGTAGACATCAAATCCCTGAATGTTTAACACTGGGCACAATAAAAGGTATGAAGCTTTAGCAAAAAACTTGTGAAATAAAACATGAAGAAACTGAAATGTTTTTCCTCCTTAGTTCGAACTTTTAGTATTTTGTCCATGTTCTGCTAAAAACTTCATAGCTTCAGTTTAATATATGCCGCAGTTACGAGATTTTAGCCGAAAAATCACACCTTTTGAATTAAAATTCTTACGAAGTCATTTACATGTACAATCCTTTATAAAACTCTATAGTATTTTATTCTTTTCACATAGTAACCAATTTATTTTGATAGAAAATAAGATCACGTTGATTTCTTCTTTTCCGACTTTCTAGCCAAAATAATATTCCAAGTTTCAGAAAATTATTTTCATTTATAACAGAGATATAAAACAAGAGCACAGTCTGCAGGTGCCTATGCTTGGCTGTTGTTTGCAGGATGGTGGATGTAAATCTAAGATTTGTACAATATGCATCTAGAGTTATCCCCTTGATAGGATTGGTTGCTCTTTTGATGATGAACATGTATTCCAGTAGAACCAGAGATATCACAAAATGTCAAAGTTTTTCGCATTACGACGACAACAACAATGACAAAACTAAGGATGATCTCCGAAAGGAGCTGGGCTAAAAATGTCAAAGATTTCGCAAGTAGACCCTAAAATTGCATTACCAAAGAATTCTCCACGATTAGCATAGCTCAAGTTTTATAACCTGTCTTAGGGAGTTCAGTTTATATGCATTCTGCATGAGCAAGATAAAATTGATTGGTGATCAAAATGGCATAAAGTTCTATATTAGCTATTTTAGTCAACCACAGACAATTTGAGATACAAACATTTCAGTTTCTGTAAAAAATACTGATGTAACAATTAAAAATATATTTCTCAGGAAACACCCAAGCTTGATAATACATGACTGTCTTCATTCTTCCCTGCAAGGGAATATGTCAATTCTGTGATCTTATTATTAATTGAAAGGAAAATTCAAAGTTAATATCAAACATGCCAAGAGATGATCAAAACCTTATAATTTCAGCTTTATTAAAGCTGAAGCTGAAGTTACAAGATTTGGGTTGCCTACCAGCATCTTTAAAAGACAAGTATAAGAGTTGGCAGATTATAACAACAATTCTAAATAAAACCACCAAAAGGGGCTTGAAAGTTTCTTCAAAGAAAAACCATTTGGTGAACATTCCAGTACGGCCTGAATTCATTTTTGGATTTTCAAATCTACCAATCATGTCTTGTTCAATAAGATAATAATTAGTGAGAGGTAGTATTGAACCATTTTCATTGAGTGACCGTTTTCAAAACCCCTTTCTTTAAAATCAAAATATCTGTAGAAGTAGATATTATTGGTCTAAAAAGTATTGTTAATGAATCATATGTTGTCAAAACTCATTAGAATCGTCTCATTGAGACGATTCTTTTGATTTTTAACAACATGGACTTATTGAGAAATTCGCAAGAACATGCATAATCAATCAAAACTATATTTCCAATTTGTAAACAAAACATGTACTAAGCGACCATTCTCTTTAACAACCGCATTAAGTTGGTCCTGAAAGTGGTCGCTTAATACTCTTTTAAATGTATACATATCTTTGAAGAAAATACTGAAGACTGTCATATACATCAGACTGGTCTCCTGATTTACATGATATTTTAAAAACTCTGTGTCTATATACACTTCAATTGGTATATTCACTTCCCACAAAACAGTTCCATTTATTGTTTCCATAACAGCTTTTTTTTCTTCCTTCAAAACAATAGGTATGACAAACCATATCAAAAGTGGCAGATAGAGTGTTTTTAATGTCAAAGAAATTGAATTTAACAATTGTTCAATAAAATTACATATTTTGATAGCTGAGTGTAATTTGGTTGTAACTGCCTATATGTTTATAGGCAGTTACAGCCATTTTGCACTTAGCCATTGATTTCGGATGTGTGATAGAATCAGCTTCTTATTGATATTCTGATGAGTAATCGAATAATAGCATTTTTGAGACAGAGATATTTTTTCAAGACTATTACCAGAACATTAAAAATTGCGATTAAGTGAGTCAACAAATTTGCGATTAACTGTTAGTCTACTAAAAAACTTTTAATCTTAAAAATCAATAGGATGATGCAAATGGTTTTGAATGTGCATCCTAGTACATACTATAAGCCCTTATGGTAATGGTTTCCACAATAGTTCTGCAATGTTTCGGAGCTCTTGATTTTTCACAATGTTAACTGAGGTTTCCTAATGAAATCATTAGGAAATCTCGGTTAACACTGTTAAAGTTCATTACTTTTAAGACCATACAAAATTTTTATGGGTTCACTACCTTATTAATTTCTAATTAAACACTCCTGAATAGAAGGTGTGTATATGGGAAATAAATATTCCAACGAAATAAACTATTAGGTCAGAGGTCAACTTTTTATCACCATGACAACAACCTAGTACACCATGTTCTCTCTTTGAGAAAACATCACAAAAGATTAAAATGAAACAAAATTTACAGTATGTTTTTATGTAACAAATGCCATAAAATAAAATTTCATTGTAATCATTTAACCCTTTCCTGTTTTACAAAATTTTGGACCTGTCCAAATTCAAAGGTTTTGCAGACGAAAATTTAAAGTGGATTTTATTTGAAAAATAACCATTCTGTAGGGTAGAAAATAGTGTGTAAAAAGAAGAAATTGCTTGTCAGAAGCAATTTCTTCTTTTTCACAATGTTTTCTCAATCATAAAATCACAGGAACGTAAAAAGCAGGGATTAAACAGCAAAGGGTTAACTTATATATAGCTCATCCAACAAGCAAAAATAGCTAACCAATGCCAGAAGCTAATTTTTTTTTCTCAGGGGTTCTTCAACTGAAAGTGTTCTAATTTGCCATAAGTTTCAGTTTGGAACCAAAATGTCATTTCTAGAACTTTGTTACAGTTTAGTCATTTTGATTGCCAAATCAGGGGTGTGGAATTTCCATGCCTATCTTGGCCACTTACCCACAGAGAAATAAATACAAAGGCAAATCTTGGAATGGTATTAAATAGATCTAAATAGATGAAAAGAGAGAAATTATCAAACCTTTTATATAAAAGGGTAGGAAAACATTGTTTTAGGGCGAAGAAAAAGCTGGGTTTCCACATTTTCTTCATCAAAATCAATATTTTCTCAAAATTAATCTATTCACTTTTGAGTAGACTAGTTCATTTTGATCATGGCAAATTTGTACTTCCACACCTCCGGCCAAATGGAAATAAGATACTTCGAATACAAGACATTTAAAACTTGAAACCATACTTTTATCTTAATTCTATAAAAGTGAAATCCCTTTTGATAGGTTTATATTTAGCCCTTAACTTTCAAATATGAAAATAAGCCTTGAAATTGAATAGTCTTTATTTCAAGTTACATTAGAGAATATTTATGGAAATATTTGAAAAAAAAAAAAAAGCTCTAGTTGACCAATCGTAACAATAAATTACACTATGAAAACATGAAAATTACATAAAACATGGTATAAAAATATGACATATAAAACTTAATACAGAATAAATGGCTATAAACAGAATGGCAATGAAATTTAAATCTATTCTGTACACAATTCATAGTTTGTGACCTCCGACCTTTAACTTACAACAACTGTAACTAAGCAACTAGGTATCCATGGTGTAAGCAGATCTCTAGAAAAGAACAACTTTCTTCATTTCTTTTAAAATTTATCATTGGACTTTAACACATGATCCTAACCTTGGTATCAGCCAATGTGAATCAATAAGATATTTCATTTTCCACATATGAGCCATGCAACTTGAAAAGGCTTTGACAATGTTATGCAGACAGACACACAGACTGACTGTCAACTGTAAAACAAATTGCCCAAATCTTCTTAATGTAGAGGCATAAAAATCAATTATGATATGACCTTCATCACTGTAGTGAAATAATCCCATTGAATATTTTTGACATTTCACTGGTGTAATTACACTAGTGGAATAACTATGCAAATGAGCTAAGAGTGTATACCAACACATTTTCATTGCAATAATGATGTCAAAATGCATTTTGCTGACCACATTTACAAAAACAGTTATGTGTTTCGAGGAAAAATTTGAACTGATAAATTTCTGGAATTTCCTCGATTTATAGCAAAATTTCAGATCATACAATAAATAGAATATCAAATTTGTGTTCATTAATTACCAAATTTATTAAACTCTTTATTTAAAACAGATAAAACTTGGCATAGCCTTGTATTTATCTGTTTTTATGCCTCATTTCTATCTGTTTTATAGATGACTTGTTTAATAAATTTGGTATTTCATGACCACTTATTCAATATCCTCTATTTATTCTTTTATAAACCCCTAATTGCAGGTACTCATTCCTCGATCAGTAAAATGATATAAGTAACCACACCAAATAGTTTTGATGAGGAAAAATTAATAAACACAAAATTTCATTGAAGTCGCGTCTTTTCTAGAAATCTGACGACATCATTTGCATATTGATGAATGGGTAAATAGGCATCTCTGGATTATTTATAAAACAAGAAAAAATCTTATCCATAAAATTGAACAAAATTGTTTTTTAAAACAATATGCCTAGAAGACATGATTAAACGTTAACAGGTTTCTATAGAGTTTAAAACCGGGCTCAAAACTTTCAATAATTTCATCAAGGGGTCATCAGAACAAAACTACTGTCGCAAAGCAGACTAACACCTCCCTACAATAGCTTGTCAATAATGAAAAGCCATTTACCATCAAAGGGCCATAACTCTGTCAAAAATTCGATGGATCAAAACCAAAATATCACTTGCACTGCCTGATTCTGATCACATCTGTAAAGTTTCAATGAAATCCACCCATTAGTAAAAAAAAGATATACTAAAAAAAGCTGCAGATTGACCAATGGACCAACCCACAGACCAACAAGCTGACTCCTATATACCCCCTAAACATACTTTTGAGTGGGTGTAATTATTGTTAAGTGCCTTTACATTGAGCTAACTTGATACTTATTTATTTCAGTTTGATAGCAATAAAAACTTAACGCAGTGGACCTGTAATAGCACTGCAATATTTCGGAAGTCATAAACTTAAACAATTTTAATCGAGGTTTCCTAATGATTTCATGAGTTCCAAAATGTTGCAGAACTATTTCAGGTCTATTACATTAACCAATAAAAGTAATTTATTGAAACAAAACTTTAACAAAACTACTGCATAAGGGTGCAAAGCTCGGCTAGCAATCCTATTTAAGTGATTAAAAACATTAATGGACAAGAGGGCATGATACACAATTGCACATAGAGTTATGCTTCTTGAATTTATGGGTTGCACTTTAGACAATAAACATATTTGCAAATTTCAACTTTAAGCAGAGGTTAAAGTAAAAGGAGGTAACCAAAAGGATTAAATTATTGGTTTTCGACTAAAAAATTTTTGTGTGTACTCATTTAAATGGTCTCAATGAGTAACGACAAAATAAGAATTAAATTTTGTACCTCGGTACTTGAGACCTTGTTATCAGTGGGTACTCAAGTACCAAATGATTACTGTCAAGTCATTTTATCAATTTATCACCAAGGTGGATTCAGAATTTTTGTGAAGGTGAATTTAACATACAAACTCAGAAAGGGTTTTAATACTCAGGGGTTGTGTGTAAGTGAGGCTCAAATAAATAGCCATGACTCTCAAAACAATCTGATATTTGTCCGTAGGACCATATGGAAATCAATTTTGGAAAAGAACTAAGGACTGTTTTAAATAGTCTGCAATTCTTTTCTGAAGTTGACCCCAAAATGTACCTATTGCTTATACAATAGTCATGTAATGGGTAACAATTAACCCTTTCCTGTTTTACAAAATTTTGGACCTGTCCAAATTCAAAGGTTTTGCAGACGAAAATTTAAAGCTGATTTAATTTGAAAAATAACCATTCAGTAGGGTAGAAAATAGTGTGGAAAAAGAAGAAATTGCTTGTCAGAAGCAATTTCTTCTTTTTTCACAATGTTTTCTCAATTATAAAATCACAGGCACGTAAAAAGCAGGGATTAAACAGCAAATGGTTAAGGACCCAGGTAAGAACATTACCCTACCCCCTACCCAGGTACTCCAGTACTTGACCCAACTCTACTGAAAATAAGATTTGACATCATTTTTTTTAACTTATCAGGGCTCGTGTTTGACCCTTAAAACCGGGTTTTGACCCCCATCTGATATCTTAATTTGACCCCTAGAAATCTCACCCAAGGGGGTCATTTTGACCCCCTTGATTGGAATTACTAGGGGTAAAAACATGGTTTCATACCTAAGATTTTCACAAGTTACTATATAAAGTGCAATAAATTAATTATTTCATATCATTACAAGAAGCAGTAAAAGTGACTCTTAAATATGCAAAATTCTACTTTCAATTTGCTTTTTCTGTCTTTTTGACCCTATCAAATTCAGATTTGACCCCCAGAATTTCTTAAGTTAGGGGTCAATGACTCCCCAATATCAAACACTAACACAAGCCCTGCTTATATGTCTAAAGTCAATTTTACCCCCACTCTCTGTAGCTCTTTGCAAACGTTTGGGAATAAACATTCTAGAGCTACAACCACAGTTTTCAAACATCAACAACATTGTATAAGGACACCTAGGCTATAAACATATAAAACCACCGGTTTTCTTGGAAAACAGTGGAGCTAAAATGAGAGAACAAGCTGAACAGATCTTCAAAAAATACTACATATTAAAGCACTATTAATAAACAAAACATAATGATAAAAAAAAACCAAAAAGATGCACAATAAAAAGTATGTCTTCCCATCTTTACAACCCATTTTCATAACCACTTGCATGTCGTTATCCGAGAGCTAGTGTGTTATTTTGAAAGAGTTTTTTTCAGAATATAGAATATTAAGATCAGAATTCAAAGGAGATTTGAAAATATTTATCTTTAAGGAAAGAGAACATTTCGGTCAATGAAGAAACTGCATGTAACAATTTCTTCAATTTCCACAATGTTTTTTCTGCTGCTGCTGTTTTTCCTACAATGACAAAAAAGCCGAATCATGTGGCAATGGATTAAATGTTTTAACAATACTTTCTAAAACCTGTGTTGATCATTTTTATTGAAATCATTTCATTCAAACCATGTTACCCCATCTGATCTTTGACCTTCAACATTGTGACGACCTTCCCCTTACAGTGGTTGAAAATGGGTTATCAAGTTAGGAAGACATATTTGGCACAAAAGCTTTTTTCATGATAAAAACAAATTAAACAAAATTCAGTCTTAAGGTATAACTTTAAGTATTGATAATATCAGAGCTCCAAAAAGAGAAAGTGATTTCACTTTCAAGATAATAAATTTCCTTAACTTTCAATCAAATTCCTACATTGTGGGCACTCATTGGAATCATATATTCAAGATGATTACAATGAGTACCAACAACATAGGATTTGGACATGGAAATAAAAAAGCATTTTCTTCTTTTATAACAATAATTTTTATGAATAAAATTATCTGGATCTTAATCCCGGAACAGTAACAGGACAGGTAAGAGTTAAGGTAGTAGACCAGTAATACTTCCGCAGCATTTCGAAAGTAATAAACTTTAACAGTGTTAACCAAGGTTTCCTAATGATTTTCATTAGGAAACCTTGGTCAACATTGTTAAAGACCTTGTGTTCCGAATCGTTGCGGAACTATTACGGGTCAACTACCTTTAGATCTTTTAGAATAAAATCCCTACAATTAACTTTTTCCTTTACAAAATCATTTGAACACAAAATATATTCTTAAACAAAATCAGTGTAAAACCTAAAGCTTAACTTGAGATACATCGTAACAAGAGATACCTTAACATAAATGACTGCAACGCGAGTTAACCCATATCAGACAACAAAATCAAAACAAAAAGAAAGATCAATTAGAATTACATGTAAATGTAAATTAGCATGTGCGTGACATTTCCGACACTTTCACATGTGCGTAAAGCAAATTCTCTGGCTAGCCTGTACATCTGCACAGTCTGACCAGAGACTTTACTAAACGCACTTTAGGTAGATTAAATTTAATTAAGTCAATCTTTGGTCAGCAAATATTCTTGTTGCAATGTGCAGTTGTCTGCACTGCTAGATGTTTGTGCCTTGCATTACATTTGAAGTTGTCAGAATTTGTTTGTTTGAATGGGTTTTAACACCACTAACAACAAACTTTCAGTTAAATCCAGGTGGCTGGAGAGCCTATAATGGATTCCCGGTATTTCTCACACTAGAACTACCATTACATCCTTTCCTAGCCTCCAACTGCTATCCCAAATAGGTCTACGATTATCAACCAATTTGGAGGTGTTAGAATTATCAAACACACACAGGCTCAATTTTCAATTTAGTGCTTTAAGAACATTGTTCTTAACGCAATTTTGCCCAGGTTTTATTCAGCATAACAGGGGTTAAGCTCTAGTATTATCATCTGATAGCAGGTTAACCAAAAGATTAGTATGACATCAGCATTGGACTGCATTAGCACTAAAAATGCCTAACAAATAAGGAACATAACTACCTATGGGTTGGAAGAGCCATTTTTTTTTAACAATATTTCATCACCTTTTCCACCTTGATTTTACAGGCAAGTTCTGATTAAAAGATCTATTGAAAATAAAAAAAATAACACACTTCCAAAATTGCCATGCATTCAGTATAATATAGCTCAAGTGAGTGTCCCAAATTTGAATCAGTGTTTCAAAGTTTGGGAAGCTTACTTGCGCTATCTGATACTGAATACTCTGTTCATAAAGATAGAGTTTATAACATTGTGGAGAATTAAGAAGTTTTTTTACATGTAACTCCAACTCCCTCCACATTGCTTTCAAAGCTTTTGGTCACTGGCAGACCAAAACCCCATAACTACAGCTTCAATAAAGCTGTAGTTACATGGTTTTGGTCTACCACCTATTTTTTAATTATTCAAGCTAATGAATAAGAGTGAGAGTGAAAAGAAGTTAATTTGCACGAACATCCTTAACAGTACAAAAACAAAGTGCCTAGAAATGAAAACAAAATGTAAAATGGCATCACTACGCCCGATATTCGGTTTCAAACAGATTTGTGTCTGCCCCCGCAGCAGCCACACGATACTCCACACATGTGACACGCCTTCAGCGGCCAATAGCACCAAAGACACGGAACAAAGATGGACAAAATTGATAACATCGTCCACTTTTTACAGTTGTTTTCGTCAGATGAATCACATATACAGGGGTGTCCATACTCCCCATCTGCGTCCGATAAACAATGATACATTAATCCTTTCGCGCACCAAACACATGTGACTATTTCGATACATTTTTCAACACTATCCGGAGCTTCCTCACAACTCCCACGTTGGTTATCCTCGTGCGTGAAGTTTTCATGGCAGTGTTTGCACCGTGATTTATTGATAAGTCGCCCCGTTGGTAAGTTTTTATGCTTATCCTTTTTCTTTTTAACGGGTAAAGGGGGCTTGGGTTGAGTTGTTATTTGAGAGTGTTTTCTACTACTTATTGCTTCTCTTTTAGCAGGGGGTTTATGTACAGGTTCTAAATTAGGATAACTATATTCGTGTGGTTGCTTTTTCGCAAAGATTACATACGAATACTCCTTCAGTTCTAAATTATCGGAGGACATGGAGTCAAGGAGTCCCTGATCAGATTTCCCACTCAGAGACGTGGGATCGTCGTGTTTCACCCAGATCTCCTCCTTGGATTCAAAACTGTCCTTGCTACTACTGCTCTTATCACTCTGAGGTGAAGTCCGTTTGTGCTTTGCGTGCGGTGACGATATATAGTGAACACGGTGAAGATGGTGGTGAGAGTTTGTATGAGAGTTATACACGGTGTCAGGCATGGCTGTGATGAAAGACGTCGGAGACTGGGGACTGCTTGTTGTCGTCGAGGTTGTACTTTGAGAAGAACTGCCAGTCCGAGAAATCGGAAGATCAAGTTCCTGCAAATAACAAACAAAACACAGATGACTAGAAGACAATTAGAAAGCAGTAACCATTTGTCTCTTTTCTACATTTTCTAGAACAAGAAGTGTACCCCTCCATTTTGTATTCTCCAGTATTTTGTAATCAAATCAATTCATATTTTTCCTTAAGTCATATTTTCCTTTCTGTCTCTCACTCATACAATATTCTTTCAGTCATATCAACTTTCTGATCATATACATAATAACAACATAATCAGAAAACTAAAAGCTGTATAAGTCAGGGGAGGTAATAAACCCAAGTGTTTCTCAAAATAACTTGAATTACCTCCAATTAATCGAAAAAAAATTGCAATTATCAATTTTCTTGATTCTTACAGGTGCTTGACCACAATCAAAAAGTCATCTTGAAATTCATCCATAATGTAGCTGCGACAAATAAGTGTCTTGACAAATCCAGATAGTCTGATGTACACTTTAATTGTACAGAGCTCATGTTTGCCTTGTAAACCAGGGTTTTGACCCCCAAATATCTGAAAACATTTTGAACCTTAGCAATTTATCACAATGTTTTGACTCCCTTGTTTGAAATTTCTAAAGGCAAGCCTTGTATTTATCCCTAAAATTTACAATGTATGTATGTTATGAATACTACCCGGGATTCTATAAATATATTGCTGTTTTCATTGTCTTTATAAGATAAGGTCATTAATTTTGACACTTTTACCTACAAAATCCAACTCATGTTATACTCTATATGTTGTTTTGACCTCTTAAGAATCAATTTTGACTCCCAGAATTATATTATTAAGGCGTTCAAACACATGCACAAGCCCTGATTTTCAATAAAAAGTATTCTAAGCTGAAATTTTAACAGTTTCATTTTGCTCTAAAAGGAGTCTGAACTAAGATTTAAAAGTGAATGTTTTAAAAAAAGAGCTGACCCATTACCGTATAATCTCAACCTTTCAACAAAAATGATGAAGGAAAGGAAATTGCTTGTTACAATGTTCTTTACTTTATGTTTACAATCATTCAATGATGTAGAAAAGGGAAAAATTGCTAGTGACGATGACAATGTTCCTTTCTTTATGTTTACAATCATTCAAAACTTCATGAAGGCGGTGCATTGATACAAACTAACAATTTTTTTTATCCTCTATACATTAGTAATGGGTAAAAGAACTTAACAATCAGGGCGAAAAGTATGTATATTCAGTTTATACAAGCATTAGTTATGTGGTTTTCATCATTGTTCAATAATATCTTATCTAAGCCCTGAGATCATGTCTATTTTTAGGCACAGTAAGAACAATGGTATGTTACTTTTTCACACATGATGATTTTGAATCTCCTTTCCATGTATAATGTAAGTTAGTTGCACTTCTAATAAACGATAAATTCAGATTAGATTATCAAATTCTGACATTATCTTAGTAAAAGTTGCAGTGCAACCCGTTCAACCGATAGCAAAACAATTGAACCCAGAGTCTTTATGTAACAAATTGTGAGTAACATTTCAAAGTGTGATTACCAAGCGAGCTAAGCTGTCTCTTAAGTATCCTGTACACTTGGTCTTGGGGTTGTGAGTTCAAAATTTAGACTTGAGCCCCCGTCACCCCCTCCCACTTATAATTTTAGACTAATGCAGATGGATAATTAGAAGCAATCTATCAAATCATCTTGGTATAAGATTGACCCTAGTCATGCTGAGCTCGGAATATTCCTGCCTTTGCAGGAGGTATAGACAAAGATCAGCCTGCACATATTATGTGCAGTCTGATCCTAGTCTAAACCATCTGATTTTCTTTTCAAAACCAAAAACTGATTTTTTCAGAATAAAAACTGACCAACTCCAAGGGCGTTTTAATCTCTTTGATTGTAATACACTTTCAACAAAGTTTTTATTCAGCATGACAAGGGTTAAAAACAAAATTTCTGATTTCATTCATAAAAACTTAAAGTCATCAACACTAATACAAGGTCAATGATACTTTTAATGACTTTGACCTGATTCATTGACTTTCAAAATTTCTTCAAGTACTCCTCTTATAATTTTATCTTCCCTTTTCCTGATTTGTTTACTCATTCATCCTTTATCCGCAAAACTTTATCAGATCTCCACAGATTCACTAAAGAAGGCATATACAGTCAACATTTCTTGTGCAACCACTTCTATTTGAAAACCAATCTAATTATCTAACCGTCATAAAAAATCACTTTGTCGTAAGCAAAATCTCTGAAAGAGTGGACATTTTTTTTTTTTTTTTGTTATTCATCCTTTGTTTACAAAAGACACAGTATTTATATACACATAATATACAAAAATACAACATTTTATACAAACAATTATTGATACAATGTATAACAGGGTTTGTCAGTTGGTTAGATGTGTCTCTTTTTACATGTTTAACTGATAAGACAGATTTAAGGATAAACAAAACAATTTGAATTTTGAATGAAAAAAAAAATGTGAGAAATAAAAAATATGAAAAATATTTTTTTCCCACTGACCTAAATGTTTTTCACTCTTTAGTGATTTTGTACCAGCCTTTTTACAATTGCCCAGTTTTCTTTATAATTTTTGTTGAATGAGGACATTCTTAAATGATTTTTTGGTCGTTTTGTTTGAATGTGTTTTATGCTGCTTTCAACAATCTTTCAGTTATATTGCGACAGTTGAATCACCAAACAATGGAATCTTGGTATTTCTGACACCAGTAAGTACTACCATTTCATCCTATCCTAGCCTCCAGCTGGTATCCCACAAACGTCTACAATTATCAAACTATTGGTGGGAGACAAATAGTTGGAACGGATGAGTGCCGCGGTCGGGATCAAACCTGGGACCTCTAGATTGACAGTCTGATGTGCTACCAACCACCACTATTAACCCTTTGCTGTTTAATCCCTGCTTTTTATGTGTCTGTGATTTTATGATTGAGAAAACATTGTGAAAAAAGAAGACAAGCAATTTCTTCTTTTTCCACACTATTTTCTACCCTACAGAATGGTTATTTTTCAAATTAAATCCAGTTTTAATTTTCGTCTGCAAAACCTTTGAATTTGGACAGGTCCAAAATTTTGTAAAACAGGAAAGGGTTAAGCGACAATAAAAAAGTCCCTTCATCGAAACCAAAATCTCCCAAAAGTGGACAATCTTAAATGAAATAAATGTTAGTATCATTGAATCTTATGACATTAGAACCCATCAGAATCGTCTGAATGAGGCAATTCTTTGGGGTTTGCACATCATGGTGTTGCTAGGGTTCAAACCTGTGATCCCAGGACTGACAGCACAGTTCCTAATTGGCTGAGTTTGCAGAGCTTGGAAAAGGTGGATCAAAACAAAGAATTGGGCTGTTATTGTCCATTTATAATAGCATAATAACACTCTCACATGCAATGCAAAACTCCAGATTGGTCTTTTCAGGACAGACTTGGCTATTTAGATTTATTTTTTTCATTAATTAAGAAGAGTTTTTGCAAGCAAAAATACTTCATTACATGATAAGGCATTTTTTTAATTACGCAGAGTACATAAAAGCCATAATGTTTGAGCAGATCAAGACTTTCTCAAGAAGAGAGGTCCCTAGAAAAAAGTTTGTTTGTTTGAATGGAGTTTTATGCCGCTAACAGCTTTCAACAATCTGTCAAATATATCAGCGGCCTGAGCACCTAATAATAGCTTTCTGGTATTCCTTACACAAGTACTACCATTACATCCTTTCCTAGCCTCCAGCTGCTATCCCACATAGGTCTATGATTATCAACCCATTGGTGGAAGACAAGAAGTCAGAAAGGATGAATGCCCCTGTCAGGAATCAAAACCTGGGACCTTTTGAATGATAGTCAGACAAGCTACCACTGCGCTATGAACCTGCAATCATCTGATGACCAGTCCCGGGCACTAACCACTCAGCTAACCAGTCAGCTAAGTAGATGCCACTAGAAGATTAAGACATAAATTGATTGTTGGTTATATGGGGTTTTACGTACCACTCAACACCAATGGCCAGACTGAGACAGGGCCTTTGTATAAAGTCTTTTCCAAAGACTGGAAAAGCCAGTGATCTAAACATAAGGATCCCTGACAATAGAGTCCAATAACACATTACCTCTGCACCAAATCTTCTCACAAAGCATAACTTGTTGGCCACATAAAATTAACAGTAATTCAACACATGAAAGATAGACAATTATTGTTCTGAAATTCTGAATGAGTTGAGTAAAATGTGTGACCCATCATGCGAAAAAGGGACCATCTGGGTAGTGCGTAAAGTGTCGATCCTTGTCAGACTGCGAGGTTTTCTCTGACTGACTAGGGTCGAAACTGTTCGCAATGTGATTATTTTTTTGAATCTAGAATGTTCAATCTACCATCCAATGATAAAATTTTTGAAATGCGACCCCTGGTTGACCTCTACTGGAACAAATCTCTTTTTCACGATTTCATTTTAAGGAGTTCCGAGATTGTCCCTTTCAAATTGAGAATGAGTAAAATTTTAGAACTCGAGCCCTGATCTGCTCAAGTAAAATTTGCCCCTGCTTCCTTCTCAGGAAACTATCCACCATTTCAACAAAAGGTTATCAGCTACTTCCATAATGTCACACTTCCTGAACTAAATCTTATTAAAAATAACGCATTTTTTTTAGGTTCATCTGTACTCATTACCCTATTCATTACTCTGTCTGAACAACAAAGAGATATCTAAATAGAGCTGATGATTTTTAAAGAATTATCTGGAGAACAAAGGACTTCAACATCATTTTTTGAAACTTTCAATTTTTGTTGACTTTTGAAATATGTTTTGTACTGTTTGAAAATTATACAATACCTTTTTGAAATGTTCAACAGTCAATAAACACATTTTTTTTTCAACTTCCTGTAAACTCATAAATGTTTGAAATTTATTTTTATTCAAACTTTAAACCTTAAACACTCATTGGTGATGTTTTCAACCCATGAGAGTGAAATTTATTTTTATTCAAACTTTAAACCTTAAACACTCATTGGTGATGTTTTCAACCCATGAGAGAAAGGTAGTGTCTTAAACCTTTTGTTTACCAATTCTACAGCTGGATGGCCTGGGGCTGGCTATTCAGTGTTTCCCATTAAACACAACCCGGAAACAGTCAGGCTTGAACCACAGACTTTTGGGTTACGAGTCGAGCACCCACACAATCTGCCCCTCAAGGCAGTCAAACTTTCCCCACTCAAAATATGAAGGATAAGACAAAGATGAATTAAAAGACTTAAAAACACTTACCACATTTTCCATTTTGGCTAAACATAATTCTCTGGCTCAGTATGAAACAGTTGTAACTGCCTATATGTTTATAGGCAGTTTCAACTGTTTTGCACTGAGCCATCAAATTGTGAGTAAATAAATGTATTAAAAAATCATTGTTCATGCAATTAATGATTTAATTGATCTTATACATAAATCAGTTTTTCTGACCCATAGAAACTGAATATCTTGGCAAATGAGTCAATGACTCCTGAATTTGCAAAGCTAGCACAAGCCCTTCCCTAAAGGGGGTGTTCCAAATATATAGTAAAATGTGCCCACGCTTAGATTTTTATGATATTGTGGGTAATTGTAGTACTGGGTATACTGATTAAGGAAATGACTTTTTTCCCAAAATGAGTAAAGAGGGTCGACTATAAAGTACCCGAAAGCACATCTTATTAAATGCAAAGGAGGGTTAGGAGAAAAATCACATTGCAAGGAAATTTTGGAATCTGTTAAAAGAATTTGTTACTGATTTAAAAGACAATTGGTACCTTTATGTTTTTATATAGGTTGGGATCTTATGTCTGTTTCCTCCTAACAGATATCCCAAAAAGTTCTTGAAAAATTCATGAAAATTTGAAAAAAATGAAATAATGTTCTGAGTTAAAGGGTTAAGATTTTTAAGTTGTAGCTCTAGTCCAGTTATTAAACTCTTTTAAAATTAAGATACATGTGTTCTTAATGTTTACAGAAAGTTTCATTGAAATCGAAAACCGGTAAGTTAGTCGAAATTCTCTTAGTGTAGAAGATAGTGGGTGGGGTAAGATATAGATTTCACCCATCTGATAATCTTAAAGTGTGAATAACTTTACAACGGCTGTAGACAGGATGTTCATATTTCATACATGGATCCTTTGTGACAAAGCCTATTTACAAAGATTAATCAAAACCATCTGTCAAGGTCAAGGTTAATTATCAAGGTCATTGTTATAAATAAAAAAAAAACTTCATTGAACTTTGGGAACATACTTTGCAAAAGTAATGAATGATGATTTTGATTTTCAATTATAGTTTCTTTTAAACAAATGTATTTCAGTTTGTTCCTAACTCAAAGTCATTTGTGAAGGTCAATGTCAGATTTTCTTTTAAACAAACCCATTTCAGTTGTTTCCTTGCTCAATTTCATGTTTGAAGGTCAATGCCACATATGAGGATGGTGTTTAGGATTTGACACTACGTATTTTCTGTCACAATCCTGTAGAAGTTACTTGTTCTATGTTTTACAGGTCCGTTTTAGAAATAAGATTCCTCCAAAGAAAACGCGAGACACTTTTAGCAATAAATCAAAATGTAATCGAACTGTAGGTTATGAAATGAAAAACTTTGGAAGGAAAAACAGTGTTGGGAAAAGAAGGAATCTCTTGTTACAAGCATTTTCTTCTTTTTATACAGTGTTTTCCTTTGGGATATGAAAATGTCGAGTTTTGGGATAGGCAATATATATATTTGAATTTTTAAGTTTACAAATGAAGATGAACAATCACTACATTCCTGAAGGACCTGCAACATTCTGGCATTGCTGATACATGTACTAGTCCTTCCTAAAATATACTTGCCTCCAGCCCGAGGGTTATTGTCTGTGCTGACCCCTAGTCTTAATTCAAATAAGAAATACTACTTTAAAGATAATACAATTTGAAAGAATCTTTTTCCTTTATAAATAAATGATTCTCCTAGGTCTTAAGGTAAGTGTTGTTTGTAAACAAGGGGTAAATAATGAAACTAAATCATTTTATTGGTCACTGAAGTGACATTCTGGCAAAGATTCGTAGAAATTAGCCTAGTTGTTGAGATGTAATTCAATGAAAAGGGTCAGCTTAGAAATTATTGAAATTGGTATATTGATTAAAAAGATGATGATGTTTTCATCCGCCAAGTCAAACGGATTTTTATGCCAATTTCAAGAACAATATTTGCAATGGGTTTCCAAAGGAATATTCTGGAAAAGTTGCATTCAAATTGGCTTGATGGTTAAGGAGGAAATGTTGTTCAATGATTTTATAGTGAAAAAAGGCCATGGTCATATTTATGGGCCAATCCGAATTTTGCGAACAATCTTTGAGAAGGGTTACCCAAGGAAAGTTCTGGCAAAGTATCATTGAAATTGCCTTGAGGGTTAAGGAGGAGAAGAAGTTTTGAAAAATTTGGAAGACAGAAGCCACATGATGCACGACCTGCGACGGACTAGGGATCCTAAAAGCTCCCTTCGGGAATGTTGTGCTCTGGTGAGCTAGAAATCAAGAAACGATACAGTTCCCTATTACGTTAAATTATATCTTAATATTACATTTATAATTAAACTAAAAAGTTTAAGAGATATTGTGTAGCCAATTTAGTGAAAGTAAGACTTTAACCTTTGAACTCGAGTTGCGACAAACGACATATTTTCTGTTTCTTTCTGATCTAGAACTGTGTTTATTTAATCAAATTCAACCAAATAGTTTATTGTAATTCTTTTAGACATATGGGACAGAATTAGGACATTGAACCTAAAAGAAACAAAAGATGTTTTAAAAACATTTATGCCCCCATTAGAGCAAGCCAATGACCTATTCCTTGTCAATTAACAAGGGCAATATCTCAAAAAATATGATGAGTAGAGTTACGGTTCTTGTGAACTGTACTTCTCTTCAATAGATGAACAGACCGACAAAGAGTGGTGCAAAACAACAGCAAAATCTCAAATACATGTATGTCTACTAGAGGATATTTCCGGCCCCTTTTCCATTGCCATTCAAATAAAAAAAACCCCATAATTTATTGTTATAATTATTAGTTTATATACTTTTTTTTCATAACTGTCCACGATACTTATACATTGTACTTGGCCAGGTCGATGATATCATAAGGATCTGCATAAACATATTATGGAAATCTTTAATAAACCCTAGAAGGCGTATTGCATTTTAAAAACAAGAGGACAGTGATGGTCCTAGATCGCTCACCTGAGTCTATTTGATCCCTGGGAGATCTCATGAATTAAATAGGCATACAGGGTTCCCAAAAACCCTCAAATGGGGGTTTTTCACCCCCAAATTGAATCTTATACCCCCAATTTTTGCAAGTAGCCTTCTTTGTTTCATGTAAAGGGGGTACAAGGTTGCTGTAAAATGACTGTTTTCACCCCCAAATTTAAGAGTCAGTGGGAACCCTGGGCATATGTCAACAACATGACACTTTCTACATAAGATCAATACCATGAACTGTTTTCAGCCAAGAGCAAGACAGATATGCCTTTTCGCTCTTTGATTCTATGTAAAAAGGGATGCACCAAAACCCAAATGTGATCCCAGGGTCTTGATATGAACAAACTTGGTCCATTAGATGATGCTACATACCAAATATGAAAGCTGTCTGCCTTCTTGTTTCAGAAGAGAAGTTTTTTTAAGTTTTTCGCTCTTTGATTCTATGTAAAAAGGGTTGCGCCCGGATGGAGCCCAAATATGACCCCAGGGTCTTGATAGGAACAAACTTGGTAGAGGTCCACTAGATGATGCTACATACCAAATATGAAAGCTGTCCACCTTCTTGTTTCAGAGAAGAAGATTTTCATATTTTCACTCGTTTTGTTAAAGGTAAAGGGAAAGCTAAGGGTGGATTATTTATTTGAACAACTTTGGTAGAGCTTGACCAAAGGAACATATCTGCCAAGTTTCATCAAGATTGGTCCACTTAAGTTAAGGAGGAGAAGATGTTTAAAGAAATTGTGGACGAAGCACGAATGGCGGCGGACATTCTACGATCACATTAGCTTACCTTGAGCACTTTGTGCTCAGGTGAGCTAAAAACAAACATAGAATAAACAAAAATGCTAAGTTTTTGTTTTTTATTTTAGTTTAACCTTGTTTGCTGACAATGACTTTGCACATGTAAGACTATCATCAAGTTACTGGATGTGTTAACCTGAGATCACATATCTAACCAAAAATAAACATTGTACAGTCCGACCGACCAACATTGCAAGTGACGTCATGATTTGTTATTATTCTATTGCTATATGAAATATATAAGATTTAATAGAGAGTAAAAACAATTGAATTTGACCAGTGGGAAAATAGCTCAGGTGGTTAGTGTGTTCAGACATACATCTCCGCCCCTCGAAAGAAATGGTACTTAATTTTGAGGTTCCAAACTCTATCAGATTACTCTTTTGTAATTTTATAATCTTTTTAAGTGTATTTTAAATGAAGAATAAGATTAATACCATTATTTGACTCGTTTATTCGTTACATGAGTAAGAAAACTTTATTTTATTTTATTTTTTTTTTCTTTTCTCTACTGATATGACAGTATTTTCATATTTTTTTCCATTTTTATTTCATACACTTGTATTGATAAATATAAAAAAAATAGAAAGCTATTTTTTTCAAAATCTTTGCGTGAAGAATTGCTAATGGTAATAAAATGTATCACGTTTTAAATCTTGAATTTATGAAAAAGAAAAAAAATCCATTCTTTTGTGCCGTTACGAACCCATGAAGCACGTTATTTTGACTAGGGTGCCTTACTAATTGCGCTAATTACGACAGTAGTTTTAACGTTGGTTTAATAACAATTTAATTTCAACCTTGTCTTTAAAATGTAAACAAAATGTGACGTCACTTGCAATGTAGGGTGGTTGATTTGTATATCTTGAATAGGCTGGCATGTTTGTTTATTTTTGCTAAGTTTAACCTTTTAAGTGAAATTGGACATAGAACTTTTCATTTTATATATTCATTATCTTAATCACTTTTAAAGGCTTTACAGTACATGAAAACTATGCATATGCAATGCATAAATTGATAAGTATAAAAAAAAATTATAGCATATTTAACTACCCCATCAACTTACCTAAACATGGATGACCTTGACCTCAGAGATTTCAGATCTCAAGTGATTTGATTCATTATGATGTCACATATGAGTAGCGTATCTAGAAAAGGATTGAAGTAGTTTGCAAATATCATTTTTTTATGATGTGCAGACAGATAGGCACATTTCTAAGAGACAGACAGACAGATAGATAGCCAGTCACTAGCACACAATATTTTTCCTATTCTTTTCAACTCAGGAAAATAAGAAACAAATTCTGTAAAACTTACTGTAAAATACTATTGAAATTTTTGCAAGGACTAAAGAAAATCAAGTAAATTATATTTTTCATCTTACCCCACCCACTTTTTCAACATTGGGGTAAAGCAAGGGCTGTAATTTGACTAGTTTAGTGATAAAAAAAAATCTTATGCAGTATATGCCTTGACTAGTAATTATTTGCAAATTTGTATAAAGATAAATGCAAAGACATTTAAATAATGTCTATTTCAGGACATAATACAAGATTTTGGATGAATTTTGAAACTAAAGATATGTATTTATAAGCATAAAAAATAATGTTACCGGTTTTCAATCTTCTTTAAATTTTTACACAAGAAAGAAGGATAGTAGAGCTTATTTTTTGAAGAGTAACTAAACTGGACTAGCATTAGAAGGTTCTAATCTATGCGCTCAAAATTTATATTCACCTCAATTTTTTAAAAAAAAATAAGAAATTTTTATATTCAAGAGTATAAAAATTTGTCAAACAACGTAAAACTTGCCATTTATATATTCATTATCTTAATAATTACTATAAACTTTACAGTACATAAAAAACAATTCAAAAATTGATAAGTATAAAGAAATTATAGCATATTAAATTACCCCACCCACTTACCTCAACATGGATTAAGACAAGGGGCTGTAATTTGACCTCTTTTTGAGATATTGACAAATGAAAGTTTGTTCTGTGGTACATTTAATGTGTAGTATGTATTTGCAAAGTTTCATGAAAATCCGTGCGTGGGCACTTTTGGAACACCTCCTTTAGGGTGATAATGTAAGCAAATTCTTTTACAAATGATACCCTGCTTTGCATGTGCACCCACTTGCAAAGACAGGTAACATTTATTAACCCTTTCCTGTTTCACAAAATTTTGGACCTGTCCAAATTTGAAGGTTTTGCAGACGAAAATTTAAAGTGGATTTAATTTGAAAAAATGACCATTCAGTAGGGTAGAAAATTATGTGGAAAAAGAAGAAAATTCTTCTTTTTTCACAATGTTTTCTCAATCATAAAATCACAGGCACATAAAAAGCAGGGATTAAACAGCAAAGGGTTAAAGTAAGCGAATGTTTTTACATCCTCAACGCAGGGCTGGATACTTACGCCAAATACGTCCTCATCCCCTTCAATCTTGCTGTGATCATGACCTGAAAATAGTCACAAATATACATAAGAGCACTACCTACTGGTGCCTACGCTCGGCTTGTAGGTGCTGGATAGTAAATAAATAGTCTAAAAGTGGTATTATTCCCATAAAATGCTTCTCAAGTTATCCTTGATAGTGTAGGTTTAGGTTTCTCTTAATATCATTTTCTCTTTTGAAGATGTGTACCAAGTTTCAAGTGACTGTCTTTAGTAATTCAAGGGATATCACATTATCCCATCAATTGTTTTATATTAACTAATTACTTACATGACAAAACTCATACAATGAAACAATTGCCTGTGGTATGACTTGATTTCTGTCTGCTGCATATTCATGTTTCACTGGATTTTATTTTTGTCACCACATTTCAGTGTAGTGACAAAAGTGAACTGTCATGTTTCATAAAACAATGACATAGACTAGGTGGTTGTCAAAGGACAACTTCTGTTGAGCCTGTAAAAATGTCACCATAGCTCCAGATTGGTCTAATTTTACCCCTTGTCATTCTGAATAAATTTTGGCTAAGAATTTTCATAAATTTCAAAGGGCAAAAAGGACTGAACCGTCTAGGTCAATTTTAATTTAAAATGCTAAATCTATTGGTAATTCTTATTTGAAAGTAAGAACCGTGTAGACTAACATCAGACTGCACATATGTGCAGGCTGATGTTTGTCTATTGCTCCTGCCAAAGCAGGAATATTCCAGATTCAGTATGACAAGGGTTAACCTTGAACTGTGATCTTGACCTTGGAATTTTTTTTTTTCAAATAGCACAATCTACTCATGGTGGTGCACACTTGAGCCATGTCAATTTGAAATACACACATTAATACAAAAGTAAATGCCCTGACAAAATCAGCCAGGCTGGTAAAAAGACGCACTTACACCAAACTTTATAAGTAACCACAACAACTATATTTTGCTCATAAAGTGGGCTGGACAATTTATCATGTGTATCACACAACAAATGAAAGACAGAAGTAATAATCCATTAATCAGTTTTAGCAATGTGATCAAAAGGGCAGGTACCGTAATTTCCCTAAAATATAGACTGACAGACAATTTTTTTTTAAATGCTATGAAAACAAGAATGAAATTGCTAATGCGTACAAAAGAGACTTTTAGAGACTAGCATGGGGTTGCAGGCAATGTAGACCCTGATCTAGCTGTTCCTTGAGGACCAGTTTGATCTGCCCTGTGTTCAGAATGACAAAACATTGCAAACCATTTGTCAATTATACACTGCTTTGCACATGCAGTTTTGTGCAAAGCAGGGTATTATTGGCAAACGGTTTGCACCTTTAAGTCATCCTGAACCCTGATTGTTATAAAAATTCCCTGACATTTCTCTGACTTTTTCCTAAATCTATTTGGGCTGTACCCAGAGTCTGTAAATAGAAATTTGCTTATACAGATGTTATGTTATCGATTAAGAGATATCTATGTTAACGGCTGGCATGAAAACATAAAATACTTCTCGTCCTTGTCTTTGTTTAGAAACATAAAATCTGTATTTGGAAGATCTCTTTATCTAGATATTCTTGCTTGCACAAAATATAGGAACGTAATAGCAAAAATAAGATTGTCATTGCATATTTTGAAAATAGAGACTGGAAGACGTGAAAAAATTGATAGGAATCAACTTATCTGCAACCTCTGTTCCACAAACGAAATAGAAGATGAATTTCATTTTGTTTTAATATGCCCTTTTTTAAAAGGTTTGCGACAAAAACTCATTCCAAAATATTTCATTATTAGACCAAATATGTTCAAATTTGTAAAACTTTTAAATTCAGACAAAAAATCTACTTTGTGTAAATTGGCATCTTTTTGTATTAAGGCTTTTTAAGTTAGGCCATGATAAAGCTTAATTTGATCCTAAACTAAATTTACGATCCTAGGTCAATTTGATCTTGAGGCAGAGGAGTCAAAAAATGAAAAAGTTCTATGGAAAGACGAATAGATTGACAGACAGATGGGATGAAACTAATATACCCCTTCCACTTTGCAGGTGGAGGGTATAGTAAATGTGGTAAATATGGTAGTTTGAGAACTTGTCTCAAATACCAAAACAAATCCTCGAAAAAACAAAATAATCAAGAGAACTTTGCTATCAAACAATTGCACAAATGTACAACATTTTGTTACATACCAAATGTACATTGCGGAGAAATGGCGGACTCAACACGTGTGTACCACACTAAATGAAGCGAATCCATGCAGCATAAAGATAAAAAGATTAAACATTTTAAGTCAAAGAATATAAATCAAGCAATGTTTTTTCAAGAGAGAGGTCTGAAAGAAAAGCAAAAGGTGTGCAAAGCAGATAGCTTTCTTGTTAGGTCTGGATTGAAGGGGGTACTGTATATCACAAAACAGCTCTGTGTTCAGCTGGTGTTCAGGATGACAAAACAGTGATAACAGATTGCAAATAAACCCTGTGTTCCACACAAGTGCATGTGCAAAGCAGAGCATAGCTTGCAAAAAGTTTGATCTGCTTTGTCCTCCTGAGTGAAATGTAGGATAAAACAAGATGTATTTGTGAAACACGAATGCCACTGGAACAGCATTTTTTTAAGAATTTGACCTTGACAGATGACCTTGACCTTGTCATATGACCTTGACCTTTGTACCAGCAGATGCGTATCATTGAGATCATCATCATACAAAATATGAGCATTGTATATTGAATAGCCTTGAAATATTGGCAATGTAAAATTTTTGGTTCAGTTTTGCAGACAGACAGACAACGGTAAAACAATATGCCCCCAATCTTTCGCTACAGGGGCATAATAAAAAACACAAGGGAGTGCCCAATCTTGTTACACACACATTACATATGATTCAATGGGTTGATGCAAACAGAAAGCACCCACAAAAGCTTTGTTATTCTGGACATAGGGCCTGTTAAACTCCAGGGGCCCGTTTTACTAAATATCTTACGATCATTTTTGCGTAAGTCAAAAATTAAATTTGCTTCTACAATAGTAACTACCTTGCGGAATTCTGCAATGCAATATCTCATTAGAATCGTCTTCTAAAGACGATTCCAATGAGATATTGCAAGGCAGAATCTAACAATGAATGAAAACACCAGATACGATTTGTGATCTTGACTTACGATCAATTTTGTCGTAAGAAGTTTAGTAAAACGGGCCCCAGACGGCCTTGTTTTGGCTGTCACTTGTAACTGACTGAACAAATTCTTTTATACCCCAGGGTCTCCCTATTCCATATCCTATATATATAATACGTACTTAGTGTTTTGTATGGAAAAAAATATCTAACGAGGTTGGGAGAATTGATCATTGTCGAGGCTCTGCCGAGACAATTACCAATTCTCACAACCGAGTTAGATATTTTTTCATACAATACACTTAGTACGTATTATATTTATCTTATAACCTCTTTTTGTCTTGTTTTAGTCGATGTTTCTAACTTAAATGCTAGTTTCTAAAAATAACTGTATGATATTATTGTTCTAAAAATAACTATGTGATATCATAAAAAATATCATACGGGTTGTTATCATACGGATACTTGTATAGTTATAAGATAAATAGGGATAACCTGTGGTATCGACAAGAGAAATCAGTTATATCTTATAGGTTACTACAGAAATAGGAAGAAAATTTCAATTTTTTTCTCTCTTGCAAGAACTGGCCCTATGTTCAGAATAACAAAGCTTTCTAGGATTCTTAAATCATTTTTTGGACTATCAAATCCAATAATGCTGTTTAATAAATATTAAAATTAGCTGTACATCATCATGAAATATTCCAATCAGTGGCGACAACTTTGTATTCATGACAGAATTGTTTTGTTATTTCAATCTAAAATCCAATTAACATGTGACCCGTCACGCAAAAAGGGACAATCTGGGTAGTGTGTAAAGTTTCGACCTTAGTCAGACTGTGTGGTTTGCGCAGACTGACTAAGGTTGAAACTTTTCCCAATGGGCTTAATTTCTGAATCTAGAGTGTTCAATCTACCTTCAAGTGAAAGAATTTTTGAAATGCGACCTCTGGTTGACCAATGCTGGACCCAATTTCCTTTTCAAATATTGATTTTACAGAGCTCCCAGATGGTCCCTTTTCGCGCGACGGGTCACATATTTATAACAACGATTGTACAGACATTGTCCTCTTATATGAATTCTTGTATGCATATCAAATATGTACAAGTTTGACTAATGGCACCCTTGTAGGCATTTAAACATTTAAGATATGGCTAAGTTGGCATACAATCAACAACTTTAATTTAAGTTTGAATTCTATATGTTTAATTTGTGATTTTTTTTGCAAGACAGATAGATTCTTGAATATTGACTAAACAAATAATTTTCAAGCAAATTCGTGAGGGGATGCAATAAAAGTAAGGAAGGAAGGAATAGACTTTGATAGCTTTGTAAAAACAAACACTAATCACCTTCTGTTAAATCTGCCACAGCTTTCCGCACACCCCTGTCAAACGCCCTTGCATCGTCGTACCGTTCAAACGTCAAGCCAAACCGTTTGTTGTCAATGAGCCAGTGATGAAACTTTGGATTTGGTTTTGTGTATCTAATGTCTTTTTTAATATCACATTGTAGCACAACCTGAAATGCAATTTTGAAATCATGGAATATAGAAGAAAAACTGCCCTACATTCTGATATAAAGCATAAATTTGCAGGGATTAAAAATGTTAATCTGCTTTGCATGTAAGATGAAGAACACATACAAAGAAGCATACAATTTCTCAAGGATTTAGTATGACACCAACAAAATGGGGGTCAAAGGACTCAATCATTGGGATCTTAGGGGTCCTTTCTCAAATGTTTGGGAGTCCCTGCTTTAAGTGTAGACTATTTCTTTTAGGCCTGAATATTTTCTTACTTAAATTTAGAGCTTAATCCTGGTAAAAGGTTAAGAAATTGATGGAAGTATATTAATATTTGGGGCTCAACTTCAGGAAAGAATTGAAGCCTGCTGAATACAGGCTTCAATTCTTTTCAGAAATTGATGCCTAGAGAGTCTAAGGGACTCACATCACATAGTTTTGAGGGTCCCGGCTACTTATTTTTGCATGTCAGATGCACAAAACCTGCGTCCCTTAAAACCCTGATTTCTTAAACCAGAGAAAAAGATTAACAGGGGCCCAGTCGCCCATGACCCCTAGATTATTTTTGAAAATTCCTTTACCTCCAATGTTGAATATTGAATTTTTGAATTCAGGGCCTCTAACTTAGAATTGTTAGTCATTTTCCCTGTAAACACTACGAGTGTTTTTATCGTTCATGTAGGGCTTGTGTAATTGAGTAGTAAGGTAAGACAGAACAACAAATGGCATTATTTTCAGTAAGTCCTACGTCACAACATTTAATGTAATATATAAATTTGTAGCCTTTTTCTTACTCTTTTTATACAATATTTTCTTAGGCATTAGATTACAGGGATGTAAAATTCAAGGACTGTACAGAAAAGGTTTATACATCTTTCTTTAATGCTTCTCAGTAGATTATCGGGAAATGACGTCAGATTATCATTTGATAAACTCACCACCTAACAAGTGAAATTATCAAAAACTTTCACCCTGCTTTGGTTCATTTCACCCTTTCTGACATCATCTAAATGGGAGTCCAATAAGTGACATCATCATGAGAGTTGCATAGCAATCACATGAAAAAAATGTGCTTTAAAAAAAAATGTCCTTAAGTTTTCACATTTTGTCCCATTTTTGCATTAAAAATAGGTAAATTGTTTGTTTTTTTAAGTATGATTGATTGATATTCAACTTTGTGAACAACAAAAGCCATATTTTTACAAGTGGCAGCAGATCCACTAATGGAAATATTGCTTTTTTGTTCACTCAATAAAAATATAAATCATCTATCACTGAAAGAAGCTCTAACATTAAAAGAAATGATTGTCCTCTATTGACAATATGAAAAAAATCAAACAAATAATGATTATGAAATATGATATATACGAAACAACAATTGAAGATCTGTTTTGGGTTTTTTTAATTTTGTTTTGTTTATTTCGAAAGTCCAAAGTCTTAGGTCAAAAATGCTAAAAACCTGATCTTGAAATTTGAAGGGCTCTTGAGTTTTATACGGTTTTGTAACAAAAATAAAACTATATTTTTTGTTTTATATAATTCATGTGTGCCTAATATTACGTAAGTTTTCAATCAATCATTTCAAACAATTCTGATGTGAGTGAAGCCTAGAAATAGAGCAGCCTGCACAGTCAAACATTTATCAAGAAGACTTATTGGCAGATTACCGTAAGTAACACCTTTGAGCAGGGCTCGTGCTAGTGTGTGAAATTGAGGAGTCAACGACCCCTTTAACATGACATTCTGGGCATCAAATCTGATTTCAAAGGGGTCAAAACAACAAAAAGAACAAATTTTGATAGGAATTTTGAAGGTTTGTCAAGAAATATTCAGTAATCACTTCATTTGTTTAATTTTGAGTGTGTATTACACTGTCCCTACCCTTAATTCATCCTCTAGCTCCCAAGGAGAAAAATTTTAATGAAAAAATTTATTGACACACAACTGGCACATTGTCATGACAATAGCCCATGTTGTGTTCAGCCAGTGGAGCCATAAATGATTACTGTGGCATATAATATGACCAAAATTAAGTAAGGGCAACTTACAGAATTATCTGCTATTCTTTGACCTAAGATCAAATATTCATTTTTACGTGAGCTTTCTTCTATGGTGGGTCGTATCCGTTTGAAAAGGCCAACATGGCTGAGCCCGCCTCCTTCCATCGGGACCCATCCCCCGCTGGAGTCGTCGCGGGTCATCACCTGTGCTTGAACACGCACAAGTGTTTCATCACTGAAATAAAGAGAAATACCAATAAAAATCCTGGTGACTTAAATTATTCTTAAACTGATATTCATTATGGTAATGACTTATCATTTATCCATTGAATATATAAACAGTTTTATGCAAAATCATGTAACTACAGCATGTTTAAAGCCGTAGAACTTTGAGGTTTTTTGAAGAAAATTGAAAACATCTTACATCCAGCATACAGTAATTTGATCAAAATGTACACAATGGGTTTCTTCACTGAATACTGTCTGACTGTAAATCTAGAGCAGGGTGTCCACAGTTTGAGCGAAGCAAAATTCCCTTACTTTTCCCTCACTAAAATCAAATTTCCCTGACTTATGTTTACCGTATTTGCATGTTAATTTATGAAAATGTTGGCCTCCTCAACCCCTGCAGCCTACCCTTTCCACCTCTAACTTTACTAACTGTTAACTGTATTACCTTTTTTATGAATATTTTTTTTCTTTTTTTCCCTTTTTCTTCATACATACATAATGTTTGTTTTATGAACTTAACCTATACTGCTGGCTGTGGGTTTTGAAATAAGAGGCATGCCAAAATGGACAAAAAAAACAAACTAATCTCATAGAAGCATTTATCTAAATATATTGGACTATTTTAGTGTGCATTTAAAAATATAAACAATTTGGAAAAATGAATACTTCTTATCACATTATTATTTCATGTTATTGTTATTATCAGTATTATCATTATAGCCAATCATGAAGAAAATGCCTGAGCCTTTATTTTTTTTTTTTATCTTTCTATCATTCATACACCAATTATTTAAAAATTCCCTGACTTTTCCCTTACTTTTGCTTAAACTGTAAAATTCCCTGACCAATTCCCAAATCCCCTGACAATTCCCTGACCTTGAAAAAATATTTTTTTTTCCCTGACTTTTTCCCTGACCATGGACACCCTGTAGAGGTCCCAAGTTCGAACTCCGACTGCGGCACTCATTCTTTCTGGCTTTGTGTCTCTCACAAATGGGTTGATAATCATAGACATATATGTGAGATACCAGTTTGAGGATAGGAAAGTTTGTTGTGGTTGTACTGGTTGAGAGAAATACCAGGAATCCATTGTTAGGTGCTCCAGCCTCTGTGATATAACTGAAAAAAATGTAGACAGCAGCATTAAACTCCATTCAATTAATTAATCAATCATTGATTTGAATACTTACCAATGGGTAAGCACAATACAATTGTAAATATAAGCACTTCGATAGTTTTTCGCCTACCCCTTAAATATATTCCACCAACAGCCAATTGTGAAATTACAACCAACATAAAAATTGACCTTGAAAGACAACTTTGACCTTGAAGTCAAACCAGAAGAATTACATGAGTAATATTTGATGGAAGTCATTGTGAGACATGTCCCTAAGTGGAATATGGGCAGCTGGTGCTTTGGATGAAATGGATGGCTCAGCCCAAACAGTTGTAACTCCCTATATTTTTATAGGGAGTTACAACTGTTTCACGCTGAACCATCAAAATGTTGTAGAGTGAGAAACTGCAGGAAACTATGGTAAAGTGCATCAGCTGCCAAAATATAACTGAAATACTGCTGAAAATGGCATTTAATCCAAAACAAACAAACAAACAAATCTATCGGGAGAATGTTAGTAAAATTTGAATTTGTTTGAATGGGGTTTTTTTGCCACTTTCAACAATCTTTCGGTTATTTTGCTGCGGCTGGAGCACCTAATAATGGATTCCTGATATGACACCCCCCCCCCCCCACACACACACCAGTCCAACCAATACATCCTTTCCTAGTCTCAGAGCTGCTATCCCACATAGGTCAACAGACTCTAAGATTATCAACCCATTGGGGAGAGACAAATAGTTGGAAAGGAAGAGTGCTATCACGGGGATCGAACCCAGGACCTCTTCATTGACAAGCCAACATGCTAACAACTGGTCTATTCATAAAAAATAACACAAGCTATAAATTGGTTTTACCAATGAACAAAACGTAAATATTACATGTACACAAAACACCTAGTTTTGTTACAGATGTGGTATTGGGGAGTGTTCTCTAGGATGGATTAATGAACTCTCAACATGGTGGAAAAAATTCTTATAACCAGACTGAAAAAGTATTTGGCATGTAAAACAAAGACAGACCATCTTGGAAGAGGAAACCCTACTTAGGCTATCCATCAAGGCTCAATATTTTTGATAATAATAGTAATTTAGTCTTAAGGTTGTCATGCTAAATAAAATCTGTTGCATTTAAATCAAAGAGATGAAATCAAATGAAACACTCATTTTGAATTAATATTAATATGTATTTAGAAAATGCAATTTTTTAACTCTTATTTAAAAGAAATGAAAATCAGGTGGTATTGACTAAGATCAGACTGCACATCAGTGCAGTCTGATCTTTGCCTTTACCTCCTACTAAAGCAGGAATTTACCCGGCTTAGCATGGCAAGGGTTTAATATTATATTTCATATTCCTTCATTTGTTGATGTGACATCATCTGGTCTGAAGAATGATTTATCTTTAAACTGTACAAATATCTGTGATATATATCCCATACAATATTTTTCATGATATCACATGGATATTTTCAGAGCAATGACATAATGCGTTTATTTTTAGAAACTTGCATTTTTGTTAGAAACATCAACAAAAATAAGGCAAATAGAGGTTTCAAGATAGATATAATAATTATGTATCAAAAAATATTTAACTCGGTTGTGGAAATTAGTAAATGTCGAGGTAAGATATTTTTTCATACAAAATGTAGACCTACAAATAATATTTTTCTTTCAAAAGTGTGCTTTACAATTAATTGTCTCCTGTTAGTCCCAAGAGATTCAAATTTCATTTCATTGTGAATCTCTTACAAAGATTCAAAGGAGATAAATCGTAATTAAAGAAGTTGTTCACTAAAGCCAAGAAATATTTTTATTCCAGGGGACAGGGCTTGTGCTAGCTTTGAAAATTTGGGAGTCATTGACCCCTTAACCATAAAATTCTGGGAGTCAAAACTGGTTTTGAAAGGGTCAAAAAAGAGCAAAACATGAAAACTTTTCAGTCTTTAAAGTAATCAATATAACTGAAACAACATAAACAATAGTGTAAACACTTTATTGTTTATGTTGTTTCATATTTATAGATCTATATAATCTTTCATCACTACTGGAAATTCAGTGGGTCAAAATGACCCCCTGCATAAAATTTTTGAGGGTCAAAATGGCAATTTCAGGGGTCAAACTCCTAACACAAGCTCTCAGGTGAGTCACTGTGGAAAGTGGGAGTTTTTCACGATAAGGGCATCCATGATTTTCAGTTGTTTTATTTTAATAAAAAATTTCCATAAGTTCCAATTAAAAAGCTGGCAAGGGTTACTATAAATATTTGCCAATGGAATAATTTCCAACCATACATATTTGATTTATTTGAACACATATTTATACTGAAAGAGTGACGCAATCCATGTACAAAGTCATATAGGATTGACAATCTGGGATCAGTCAACAACTGATAACTAATTTAGAATTCAGGATAAGTTGTTAATCATGAATTAAATTGGTTTTTGTATTGTAGTGCTCATTCTTGTCATGCTGAAAAAATAAATCGTTCCAGAAGTTTGTTCCAGAAGTTTGTGGACTAACCTTCACTTTCTTTACATCTTGAAAACTGCACACAGAAATTATTGAAATTTGCATTTGATGAATATCAAACATTAAGGAGTTAGTGTACAACATCTTTTTATCCTACTTATTCACATATAATGCTCATCATGTGTTGCCAAAGAAACAGGCAAGGCAGGAACTAATTTTCAAACCTTATGTCAAAAATGTGACCTAAAAGTCAGATAAAATTCTCAGACTTTCGATAACTACTTCATTACTGATCCAATGGTATTTCCCGATACCTTAATCAGTTGAAACACATTTTGATGGGCAAATAAGGTGCTCCAACCAATGATGGTGTTAAATGCATTATTCAGCCATCAGGACATCAGAAACACATCATTGGGTTGTATTTGTAATAATAGAAATTGATACTAATAGATTAGAGCAGGGATTAGAGCAGGGGCTCGAAAGCATTTCACTTACTCCTAGTTTAGCACTCTCGCAACAAAAACATACAGGGCTCATGCTAGTGTTTGAAATTAGGGAGTATTTGACCCTTAATCCATTAAACTCGAGGGGTCAAAGCAGATTTTAAAGGGGTCAAAAGAACAGAAAGAGCAAATAATGAGTAGAATTTTGTAGGTTTAAGAGTCAATTGGCCTTTTCTTGTAAAGATAGTAAGCAAGGAATTGATTTGTAAAATTTTAAATAGGCTATAGGATGCATGAAAAAGTTTTGACTCTTAGAAAATTATCTCAAGGGGGTCACTATGATCCCCTTGGGAGAAATTTCTAAGGGTCAAAATAAGATATTATCAGATTTTTGAGGGGCAAAACCCTGGTTTAAGGGTCAAACACAAGCCCTGAACATATTCAACATGCAATTCAAAAACCTAAATGATATGTGACCGGGGGTCGTTTCCCCGATCACGCTTTGGGAAATTTGGGTTGGGGAATTTGTCCTTTTATCGCATTGTTTCATAACTCGCTTGGCGTGAGTATTTTGTTCAACACAATAATTCGATAAAGTCTAATTTCGTTCTGTATTTCTTTTATTCAAGTAGACACTAAGTTTTTGCATATGTTATTACAGTTAGACAAGCACTGATAATTTATACTGACAATTTCTTAATTCAAAGTTCTTATTCTTAACCTAACTCAAAACTCAAAAACTGACTAGCAATCAACATTCTTATTATTTAAACCTAAAAGATTATTCTAAACACAACCAATGAAATTGTAAGATATAAAGATGATAAATGTTGACCAATGAAACTTTAGACATGATTATCCAATCTACATCAAGAACATCATAGGATGATCTTAATTAATCTTGGAGTGACCAGCCTTCAAAACTTATCAAGATTAACATAAATTTGCATTGATAATAATTCCAGAGATCAAATAGTTATCATTCTAATAAGATTGGCTGATAGCTCAGCATGCAGTGTACAATGTGTTAATAGATAAAATTCTAATCCAAGAAACCATATGATAATGATCAAACATCTTTGTGAAGAGAATGCTTTAAGCAGGCAATGTGTTTAGATAAGGTGTTATCCATTAAGCCAAATGATTACAATCAAACTTTATGAAGAAATTGCTTCTGGTGACAAATTTTATAGACTTTCAAATATTGTGACAAATAGTGCAATATCATGCCAAATAGTGCAACACAAGATTTCACATTTTATAGCATTGTTACACTTTCCACTGCCTTGAAAAATGATTGTCCTCAATCATACTCTAATTAAAAGAAAATACAAAATAACAACACATGAAATATGCAATAATTCAATGATCCATTCACGCAATTATTTCTTTCACACAGTAATTTCATTCTTCGTTGCCATGGCTAGATCATACAATACACACATACAATTATTTCAACAAACAAAAGTTAGATATGCATATGAGGCAAAGCACTGACTTTCAGTTTCTTATAAATTGACTTATATCTGGTTGATAGTTAGTACAAAAATATAAAGAAACATTGCAGTTGTATGGCTATACAACATTAAAATGCAATAAGAAAGAAAAATGCAATTATCAATTTCACTGAATTGATATCCTCATAAAACATATTATTCAGTTAGTAGACAATCAATAATTCACAAACATAAATAGCAATGTTAGGAATAAGTTAATAGTCTACCAACAATATGCCACTTTTGGCGATAATCGTTCTGACATTCTACCTTGAGCAATTTGCATTTAACATGCTCCTATGAGCATTTACATCTAACATGCTCCTTTGAGCAATAGAATTTTAAGTTCCTATGAACAGTTATATTTATTCATGTGCTCCTTTGAGCGATATACAATTTTTAAATATGCTTTTTGAGTAACCATTCATTTCATCACTTCATCATTTACTCCTTACATTGATTCATAGTATCCAAATAACTAGATATTTATAGCTACAATAATTGATAAATTCTTAATCATATTTTCTTGTTTTCATCATTTTTCCTAATCAACAATTTCCTTTACCAAATATTGCATTGTTACACCAACCTATGTGCTACAAACTATAATTCAACAATCATACAGTCTGCTTTTAACTCATTTTCAACAATATTTCAGTTTTTTATTCATTTTCAATAATTGCAACAAATAGAAATTCTTAATTCTACTATAGTGAATAGTTATTTTCAAATAAAACACATTTAGTATAACAAATTACTTTAAATCACTAATCAATTTTCTTCAATTTCTTCTTCTTAATTGTAAGTTGAAATTTTCAACACTTTTCGTGGTACATTGTTCCATCATTTGCATTGAAACAGTATAAAATACAAACATTATCATCTAAATTTTCCCTTCCTTTTTGTCAGAGCACAAAATGAACTAAAGTATGGAATAAAAATTCTCAAAAGTTTGCACAATTAAATTACTGAAAAGGTCACTACAAAATATCTTTTTATTCTTCATTGTTTAATTTATTGTACTGATTTCTTTAACAATTATGTAATTAACTGAACTTTGATTTCCTTTGATTAAAGTTTTTTCTGCTTACAAATTTTGAAAATTGCACAGTAAGTTTGTGTATTAGTGAGTTTATCAAACCAGGTGGTGTATCATCAAATTCATTCCATTCTGGAGAAAGCAAGGGATTTTCATAATCCATTAAAAACTTAATGTTGCCGTAGTGATCAATGCTAAGTTCATGGATGGAGTTAGCTATAACAACTGTTTCAGTCTCTATTTTGTTGGGCAATTTTGGGTTTTTATTATTCATTGCATCAATTTTCATTTGTCTCTTCATATCATTAAATTTTTCTTGAAGGTGCAAAATAAGATATTGTACATGCTCATGACCTGCTGTGAAAGATTTAAATTGAATAGGGTTTTGTCCAAATTGCGTTATTACAAATGCTGTTTCACCAAAGAATTTTAATCCGACTAAGTTTTCTTTGACATGTAAATTATTACATGATTCAACATTTGCTGTAGTTACACAATTTGTGTGTATGTTTGGATTTTGTAAGCAGTGCAAATTTTGGACATTTGATGTACTGGGTGTTTGCTCTTGAGTGTTGCTGTTTTGAGTGCTTGCATTTTCAGTGTTGCTGTTGAAAAACTTGTGACTAGGATTGAGTGGCTTTCTTCTTTTCCTGCCACTCATTGTTCTGTGAACATGATATTCCCTAATGAAGATTTCTGGTATGGTGCTTGCGTATTCCCATGTATTAGGTTTTTTGTTTTGTTTCCATTTAATCTTATAATAAAGTATGTTATTGCTGCGTTTTGATTCTATTATTTTCTCTATGTGTTCTTCTGCAAATTTGTCTTGTTTAGGTGTTGATTTTTGATTTTGAGTGTTTTGTCCTTCTTGCGTTTGTGAACTGTGCTTTGGAATTTCTGATTGATTTGGCTGTGAATTATTTTGAATATTATCATTTTCTTGATTTTGTGGTATTTCATTTTGATTGTTATCATTGTTTGCAGTATCTTGGTTTTGTGTTTTTGACCTTTTGACTCTTCCTTTGTATTTTGGATTCTTTGGATGTTTGCCTTTATTATGTGGTTGGGTCTGGGCTGGAGTATTTTTATTTTGGTTTGCCTGCCTTGTTTGAGTGTTTTGATCTGGTGTGTTTTGTGCTTGTGGTTGATCATCTTGTATGTGTTCGGCATTCAGTTGTTGGGTTAAATGTTCATAACCAGGTGGTGGATTTGTTGGCCTCTCATTAGGATCAAAATAAGGTTTTAACCTAGTTGCATTGACAAGGACCTTAACCTCTTTGTTGTCACCACATCTTCTCAATTTGTATGTATTATGGGGTCCGAGATAAACAATATAATATGGTCCAACCCATTTTCTATGCAATTTAGGGGCCATTCCTACTGGAACTTTTGTACAATATAGCCAAACACGGTCTGCAGGTCGATATTTAGGGTTCTCTGTCCGTTTGTCATATTGTTCTTTGTATTTTTCTTGTGCACTTTTGATATTATCAGCAGCTATCTTTCTTGCAGTTTCAAGGTTTTTGAGGACATTTGAAAGATGAGTTTTAAAGTTTGCAGATAAAGTAGATTTAGGAGTCAGAGAAGTGTCAATCGGCAGTCTCATTTCTCGTCCAAAGAGTAAGAAAAATGGAGAATGCAAAGTGGACTGAGTTGCAGGGGTCATTCGATAGGCCATCATGATAGAGGGAAGAAGATCTGGCCAATCATCCTGCTGTCCTTTACAGTAAAGACGAAAAGCTTGAAGGATAACACTGTTCATACGCTCTACAGCTCCATTCAGTAATGGCCTGTAAGAACTTGTATAGAACCGTGTTATCTGAAAGAGTTCACAAAGAGCTTTGACTAGCTGAGATAGAAATTGTTGTCCTCTGTCAGAAACAAGTACATTAGGGGCTCCATACCGACAAATGACTTCCTTGAATAGCACAGCTGCTACTTCTGTAGCTTCTTGTGTTCGAAGAGGAAAAGCTTCGCACCATTTTGAATAACTGTCTACAACAAGAAGTACATATTTGTATTTGTCTTTAGTTGTCGGTAAACCTCCTAAGATGTCAATATGCCATCTTTGGAAGACATCTACTACTGGTAAAGGTTGAAGTGGAGGTGGCTTACCATGCACGTCACGCTTCACCCTTTGACATTGGTCACATGATTTGACATAAGATTCGCAATCACGAAACATAGATGGCCAGTAGTACTTTTGTCTAATAGCTGCATAAGTGCGTTCAAAGCCTTGGTGCATACCACCTGCTAGGCTGTCATGATATGACTTCAAGACATCATCACGAAGTATTGAAGGAACACAAATCTGAGTTATTATTTTCTGTTCTTTGGGAATGCCTTTTGTTCTAGGTGTGTATATATGTAAAAGTATGCCATGCTCAGATAACTCATATTGGTCTGATTCTGCCACAATTAATTTTGACTGTCTTAGGTCATCTGGTAATTCATTCTGAAGCTTGTATTTAATTATGTCTTTGTAAAATTGATCGTCTCTTTGCAAGAATATCAAGTCCATGTCCGGTTTAACAGGAATATTTTCATTATTGTCAGTATTTTCGTCATCTTGCTGGTCAGTATTTTCATTGTCATGTCTGTCAGTATTTTCATCATTATTCAGTATCAGTGCTGTCTCAGTGCTGGTAGTGGCTGCGGCCACAGATGGATTGTGATCCTGTTCATGACTATAGATCAAAGTCACGGCTGTCAGATGCTGAGACTTGTTGTCTGAGATCTGACAGACTTGTGCGGACTCATCTGCACCTAGATCACATTTCTCACTGTCGACCTGTTGGTAAACACGTCGTGAGAGTCCATCAGCATTGCCATTGGCACTAGAAGCCTTATGGACAATCTCGAAATTGTAACCTTGTAAGGTTAGAGCCCATCTTCCGAGACGACCTTGGCAATTCTTAATTTGCTTTAGCCACTTTACAGAAACGTTATCTGTAAACACTGTAAAGAAGTTATTAGCAAGGTAGGGTCTGAAATGATTTACAGCTTCTACCAATGCTAAACCTTCTTTGTCTGTAATATGCCATTTTAATTCATGGCCATGCAAAGTTCTACCCCCATACGCAATTGGATGTTCCAATCCCTGTTCATCACACTGTGATAAAACATAGCCCATTGAATAGTCAGAACTGTCTGTTGGTAACATAAAAGGGCGATGAAAGTTGGGAAATGCTAATATGGGCGGAGAAGCAAGTGCTTTTTTCAATGTTTGAAATGCATTTTCACATTCATCGTGTCCACTTGAACTTTGTGTCTTTCTTTAGTAGAGCATTTAATGGGTTAGCTATCTTAGCATATGATTTAATAAATTTTCTATAATATGAGGTCATGCCGAGAAATGACTTTACTTGTTTGGATGTTTTAGGTTGTGGGTACTCATCAATTGCTTTTGTTTTGGCGGGATTGACCTTAATGCCATTTTTCGAAATTATATGACCCAAGTACTCAATCTCTCTTGTTGCAAATTTACATTTTGAAGGCTGCAAAGTCAAATTTGCAGATCTCAAATTTGCAAAGACCTGGGCAAGATGGTCTATGTGGTCATCAAAGTTCCTACTGAAAACCAATATGTCGTCAATATAAACAAGGGCAATTTTCCAATTTAGATTTTTGAGTACTTTGCTCATTAGATTTTGAAAGGTGATTGGTGAATTCATTAATCCAAAGGGTAGCCTGGTCCAAGAATAAACAGATTGATGTGTGACAAATGCAGCTTTGTGTGCTGTTTCAGGGTCAAGAGGAACCTGATTTGAGGTCGAGAACTGTAAAGACTTCTGCCTTTGCATCTGCAATTGTGTCAAACACATCTGCTATGTGGGGAATAGGGAAGGACATTGGTTCCGTAACCTTATTAAGTTCCCGGTAGTCTACACAAAATCGGTACTCTCCAGACTTTTTCTTGGTAAGACAAATTGGACTATTCCAAGGGGAGTCAGACTCAGTTATAAAGCCATTCTCTAACATTTCCTTAACCTGACGCTCGGTTTCCCGTCGCATTTCAGGATTTTGCCTATATGGTGCCTTTTTAATTGGTTTTGCATTACCTGTTTCTATTTTGTGTGAGAATAAGTTAGTGAGACCTAATTCAGAAAAATCTTTTGCAAATGCTTGCCTATTTTTACCAATGAATATCATTAGATTGCGTTTCTGGGTAGTGGTGAGATCAGAGTCAGTAAGGTTGATTCCAAGATCCTCAGCTATATTTATATACTCATCATCTGTTAGTGTGTTAGTTTCCATAGAGTTCAAAGTTTCAGAGTTTTCATGCATCAAGTTATCAAGATCAGAAATTTGGGTTATTTCAGCACTGTTAGCTTCAGTTAGTATAGAGACTCTAGTTTTAGATTTCAGAAAGATAGGTAATGCTGTAGGGTTCATCAGGCGATAGAGTATTTTGCCATCAGTTACTCTTGAAAGACACTTGCCTCCGAAAAGCTCATCTTTAACAAGAGATTGAGGTGGTTCACAAAGTACAACATCACCTTCAAAGAATTTGTTAGTTTTCAGAGGAAGAATGTATTCAGAGTGAGGAGGGATTACATGTGAGCTAAAAGTTTTGCCAAAATCAGTTTTAGAATATTCATGTGAGATTTGACAGAGGTTAATTGGTTCAGAGTTTGGTTTAGACAGATAAATAGTATTAGTGTGAAAATTGAGCTGTATTCCTTCTTTTGCCATGAAATCTCGACCTAAGATTACAGGCTGGTGCAGGTTAGAAAAGACATGAAATGTGTGCTCAAAAGGATAGCCATCTAGTAAGAAAGAGAGTGTTACAGTTCCTAATACAGAGTGGATCTCACCACATACACCATATACATGAGTAATTTTAGCACTTTGATATTGTGGTTTGTTAACTAACTTCTGTACAACATGTTTGCTTATACATGAAATGCTTGCACCTGAGTCGAAAAGTGCAGAAAATTGCTTTGATTCTATCTGAATGTATGCTTTGCATGTTTTGTCAAGTGAAGTTACCAACGAAATGGTGGGTGTGACATTGCATGTATCATTAATCTTAGCACAAGTTTGTTTTGAACATTGCCAGGGAGCCTTATATTGATTTGCCATTTTAATTTAAATAAAATCTCTTGTAAAAATAACAAAATTTTGTGTAAAATGATAAAAAATGTAGTAATTTATATTTCAGACGGGTAAGTGAATAAAACAACAATTAGCTTGAATTAAAATCTGAATTTTCAAAATTTTATATTTTAAACAAATGTTTTGAACTTAAGGGTTAATCAAAAAGTTTTCAAAGGATGTTACTTGTAAAATAATTTAAATGCTCTGAGTAAAAGAATAACAAGGAAAAATAAATATAACAACTGTTTCAATACAAACAAGAAACAATATAGCACTAAAATGTTGAAATTTCACTTACCCCTTACTGTGTCATAAAGTAGCACTTTAATTTACTGTTGATGGTCACAACTAAAACTTAATTATAACTAAAAGTCTGAATTTCAATCACAAAATTTGTATAACATTTTCTCTTTGGCTCCTGGTATGGATCATCTCATCTGGCACACACTGGTATTGGTCTCTTCAGGTATTTCGAATTGCTTTGTTTGTAGTCGCTAGTAGCACTTCAGATCATAAATGGTCTCGGCAAGATATTGTACTGTCAAACTTACTATAATCTATTATCTCAATTGGTTTGATTCACAATTCTATCAACTGTTAATCAACATAAACAGGCACTTCTCTCACAATGTTTGTTCATTCGGTCACCACCAGTTCAAACAGAAATAACTGCTTCTTACTTCTCGATCAAGTTCATTTTCAATTTTTACCAATAGGCACTACAGTTTCTGCTGTTTTTGTTCCACAATGTGTCACTAAATGCACTGTTTCACATTCACAAAGTTCCGGTTCATCTACTCGCGGATTCTGCCACCACAATAAAGCTGTGACCGGGGGTCGTTTCCCCGATCACGCTTTGGGAAATTTGGGTTGGGGAATTTGTCCTTTTATCGCATTGTTTCATAACTCGCTTGGCGTGAGTATTTTGTTCAACACAATAATTCGATAAAGTCTAATTTCGTTCTGTATTTCTTTTATTCAAGTAGACACTAAGTTTTTGCATATGTTATTACAGTTAGACAAGCACTGATAATTTATACTGACAATTTCTTAATTCAAAGTTCTTATTCTTAACCTAACTCAAAACTCAAAAACTGACTAGCAATCAACATTCTTATTATTTAAACCTAAAAGATTATTCTAAACACAACCAATGAAATTGTAAGATATAAAGATGATAAATGTTGACCAATGAAACTTTAGACATGATTATCCAATCTACATCAAGAACATCATAGGATGATCTTAATTAATCTTGGAGTGACCAGCCTTCAAAACTTATCAAGATTAACATAAATTTGCATTGATAATAATTCCAGAGATCAAATAGTTATCATTCTAATAAGATTGGCTGATAGCTCAGCATGCAGTGTACAATGTGTTAATAGATAAAATTCTAATCCAAGAAACCATATGATAATGATCAAACATCTTTGTGAAGAGAATGCTTTAAGCAGGCAATGTGTTTAGATAAGGTGTTATCCATTAAGCCAAATGATTACAATCAAACTTTATGAAGAAATTGCTTCTGGTGACAAATTTTATAGACTTTCAAATATTGTGACAAATAGTGCAATATCATGCCAAATAGTGCAACACAAGATTTCACATTTTATAGCATTGTTACAGATAGCTCCAAAACTTTTTTGTGATAATGAATGAAGGACGAATATAAGATGTTTATAAAAATTGATATTGAATTACAAGACAGAATGCAAAGGCATTTGGATGCCTGTTGAAAATTTGTTTATTTTCAATAATCTGGGAATTGACGATGTAACATTTGTAAACCAATTATTTGTGGCAAACTTAAGTTTTGGTTGATTTCATTGAATAAGTCTGAATTTCGCTTTGTCTTTTGAATATTCTAATGTCAACAAAGTACACAGTGTGCTTGGTGCACAGTGCATGTGTCGGGATGCTTATAAAATGATTATTGTTTGGCATACTATAATCAAAACTTGTGTGTGAGCAAAGCAAAGGTAATACTTTAAGATGATATGATTCATAATTTCATACAAATAGGGGCATTTGAAATAAAGCATCAGTCCACGAACTTTTGGAACACCCCTCATATATTTGTGGCAACAACAACAACTTGTATGTGTTGTGTCTGTGTTCTAGAAGTAGAGTTTTGGCTTCTTCATGAAGAGGTCCCAAGTTCAATTCCCAGGTTTGTCTATCAATCTTAGTTCATTCCTAGGCCCTGTTTGGGTACCCATGCAAAAAAGGGGCCATTTTTTCCCAAAGTCAAGAAAAAGAAATCCCAATCTGCTGAAGTTGAGGATCTTACCAGTTTTGGCAAGATCCTCAACTTTAGCAAATTGGGAAATTTTGGGAAGTGAAAATAAAGAGATAAACATCTTGTTTCTTAGTTCAATTTTATATCAAATAAAAATATAGAAAACTTTATTTTGCCAAAACCATATTGATTATAATTTATCCCATTTTTTATGAATTTTAACATGTTTTCCCAATTAGCCTGATTTCGGACCTGTTCCCAAACCCCAAAGAAAAAACACTGCACAATCTTAATTGTAAGAACTTGTTTGAAAAGATGTTTCCAAATCAATGTAAAATGAATATGTTTAAACTACTTGTATTCCGTTTTCTTGAGTTTTTCAAATGAATGTCTAGAAAAATTTACTCTTGTAATAATTATTGAATTAATGAAAACTAATATTTACAGATATTGGGTAGTTTAAAATAAAAACCTTAAAGACATTTGACATAAGGAAACAGTTTTTCAGCAAAGACTCAAAATCAATAGTTTTTGCATAGAAATGATAAACAAAAAAGCTGTTTGTTATTTACTTTTACGCATTTAGTTAATAGATGCAATTGTTTTAAAATCATGTTAGTATGATATTGTAAATATTAACCTTAACAATTATACCCTTAGGTTTTTTGTATAAATTAACCTTGCAAGTCATCATTAAGCTAAATAAAACATTTGTGGGTATTATGAATGGTCTATAAATTTATTTATATTTCAATAATTAAAGTCTTGCTACATTTAAAACTTGGTGACAAAGTCAAGAATATGTGATTATCATTAAACACTAATGTGTATTTCATTTTAATAAATTTTTGAAGAATTAAGATACAAGTTAAAAAGTTAAAGATGTTTGAATGTAATTGAACTGAAAAAGAACAAAACAACATTTTGTAGCTCGAATTATTTGTGTTGCAATCATAACATGCTGAGTTTTTTGTGTGTGTCTTTTTTTTTTGCCTTTCATTTTTATTTCCATATTCATGTTTATTTAAATTTGAAAGGACTCACTTTCAAATTTAAACTATTTAATATAGGAAAGTTGAATACAATTGAATTTTCTTTTATTACAACAAATCATTTTTGCAGGCCAATATGCCATCATAATATTAATGATAGTCAACCCCTGCTGGTAGACAAAAGTTCTTTTCAAACTATATTTAAGTCTTTTTCAGTTTCATACCAATATTACCTATCAAATCTTTTAATTGTAACACAAATTAAGATTTCTGTTAAGCATTTATATCAAAGCTTAATTCAAACTGTAACAAGGCTAGTAAATTCTACTCGTCCGCTCGTCCTGCATGATTTTTTCCTTCTTTGTCTATATAAGCAGGACAAGTGGATTTTGCAAAATTTCACTTATGAAATTAATGTATCACTATATTTTCTTGAAAAGCAGGACGAGTAGAAATTTCAAGATTTTTCAAGCCCTGTTTAATGTGCAGTTTAGTGTCCTTTCAGCATTACAGGTACAATGAACAGATATTCATGGGGCAAGTATAAGTTCTAAATGATCATTTGAAGAGCTATCAAGCAACAAAGATATGTCTTGCAATAACTCACATATATGCCAATCCTTAATTTTTCATATACACATATATGCCAGAACAACATCTCTTTTATACACAAAGAATTGCCAAACATGTGTAAATTTGATATGTATTAATAGTTAAATATCACAACTAATCAAAAAATAGTGGACCAATATGTCCAGTTTGACCACTGTGACGTAAAATAACCATTCATCCAAATTTATGAATGAAAGATCTGGGTCGACTTCCTGTCAATGGCAACACGGTTAATTGACCCAACCCGGGCTGGATTCGAAGTCTGAAACAAAATGAACGGAACTGCGCCTGATTGAAAAAAGAACTTCTAAATAGATTTTCAGACACTGTTTGCAGTTGGCACCTAAATTTCGAACGAGTCGATGAAATGAAAACATAATGCCACCATGATAAAAACATGAACGAAAAAACAACACTTAAAAGTTGACATCAAAACTTCGAATTTGTGAGTCGATCGCGGTAATGGCTCCATGTTTCTGTACACTACTTACTCTTTAGATAAGGTTTCTGTCATCTTTTATTATCCATCTTGTATTTAAAGGCTCTCTTTGGCTATCAATTTCCAAATTTTTAATCCCAATATTCCAACTAAGACAGGAAATGGTTAGCACTCATGCATACATAGTCATCCGCCCAAAACATAGTTCCGTGTAATTCCATTCATTGCCATTTGGCTACTATTTGGGGATTACTTACTAATATTTCAGTAACATGTATACAAATGTTGATTTATTTAAAACCTTTTCATCATGTCACCACCAAATCATCAATTCTTAACATTTTGCGGAAGTATTTCTAAAAGATGGCGACACTTAAAGAATATAGTACGGACCCCATTATGCAAATTGCTTTGCAAAGTTGAATTCACACGCATTTTAAGTTGAAATTGTGCGCTGAAATAAAGCCTTTTTCGTTGCTTAGGTCAGATATCAACCATTTACGCATTTGTATTTGTTTTATGCCAGCTTAGTAGGCCATTCGAGCGTGTCGTCTACCAATACACAATTACATTGATAAAACTAGCACGTGAACTACCGCGGACCAATGGGGTGAGAGGTCATAACTCCAGCTGTCAATCAAACGTTATGAATAAAAATGTCACCCTAACTGAAGCTCTGTTCACGAGGCGTGACGTCACATAAATTATGTATAACAATACTTGACTCCACCCATCCTCATACAATATGAATGGGAAAACTTTAAATAATACGATATATATGAATGAAGGACAGGTAGGCTCGAAATACACAAGTTGACCTAGATAAGCAAGATTAATGGTAGGTGAATGACACACATAATTATTGTGTAGTATTGTTGATGGGGATTTCCTGTATTTAATTATCTGGCTCTGCACGATTAGTGACTGACCGAATAGCCTACTATAGATCCACAAGTTTAATTGAGTGATCAAAGGTCAATTTTGTCTATACAATTGAGTGATCAAAGGTCAATTTTGTCTATACCTGTATAGACAAAATTGACCTTTGATCACTCACTCTAAATTGCAGGTCTATAGTTAGATGTTTTGTGAGAATGGAAAACGAGACAAAAGTATTTGAAAATATTCTCAGGCAAGCAGGCTGAAGGATTAACTCTGAAATATATTAATTATAGACTTTTCCTATTGAAACGTTCTAGTAAGTAAAAGAACTATACATTAATTTTTTAGGGGAATAACATAACATAACATAAGTTTTATTCATATGACTTGAACGAAATCGTTCATCGTCAAAATATATAGATTTACATACATGTGATTTTTTAGTGGAATAACTTGATTATAGATCTAGTTTTGTTCATCAAGATTGGTGCATTCTTCTTGGCTGAATAAAATGGCTTCGTGCCTCTATGTAAACAATTTGAGAATGCAGTCATATTGTACTGAAGCTTGCCTCAAAATGCAGCCCCATAAGAAATATATCTCAAAATGGAGACGCATTTACAAGTAAGCAAATATATTGTATTAAATCATAAGATATTGAAATCATTTTTTATTTCATGGAGGTATGAAAATACAAGAAACGATAACACCTATGTATAAATCCGCTTCATGATTAGTTTTTTTAGTTTCATTCCTCCGTGAAATAAGAAAACAGTCTTATCTTCTGTTATATGCTCCGTCGGCGGCTTTTTCCTATAATTTGAGCTTTGGTGAATAATCAAAACATCGTAACTACAGCTTGAATAAGGTGTAGTTTCGATATTATAATCATTCATCAACGACAATTTTAGAAGAGGATTTATTTCTATTACGAACTTGCGTAATGTGCGTAATGGTAGATTCGTCTTTTATAATAAACAGTAGGAAAGGGACTTGCTACTAGCTTCTGGCAATTACAATTTTTCTTTTTGGTTGAAACGAATTATAATAAATGGATTAGGATACAAGTACCTATAACTTAGACAAATCCTACTCCATTCTGCTTCCTGAAAAAAGTATTGTTTGAACGTCGGAAAGAACCAAGATTGAAATAGAAACAGAATAATCGTTTGTTTCAGACTAAGGTTGATTATATTTCAATGAGTGAACAAAAAAACTCTAAGTGGCGAAAGAAACCAAAAGGACCTTGATGGTCATTGATCGCTCACCTGAGTCTCTTTGACCCCTGGGACTTCACATCAATTAAATAGGCAGATGTCAACAAAAAGATAATTTCAACATAGGATCAATGCCATGGATTGCTTGCAGCAAAAATTATGGCCACATTGTTTCCTGCTTTATTTCTTTGTAAAAAAGGATATGCCTGGACACAGACTTTATTTGAACATAAGGGTATGTAAGGAAACTAGAGTGAAAACAAGAAAATCTTCACCAATGCTCCTTGTCCTATGAAATGGCAGGGATACTTTCCAATTTTTCTATAAGCTTCATCTTTGTGACCTTATATAAATATTCTAAGCAAGTTTCAAGTAGATTGGGCCATACTTTTAAAATGCCTGTACAAAGTAAACAAGAAGATTGTCATTAAGGCCCCTTTTTCTGTGAAACGGCATGTATCCTTTTCATTTAAAAAGATTCATCCTTGTGTCCTGACGGTCATTCTGACCGAGATTCATCATAATTGAGCCATATTTGTGGCCCAGGAGTGTGACCAAGAAAATTATTATTAAGGCCCCTTTTCCCGTGATATGGCATGGATCCTTCCCACTTTCAATAGAGTTCGTCCTTGTGACTTTACCAACATTCTGACCAAGTTTCACGGAGATTGGGTCATATTTGTGGCCACTAAAGTGTAAACAAGAAAAGTATCATTAAGGCCCCTTTTCCCTTGAAATGGCATGGATCCTTCTTATCTTCAAAAAGATTCATTCTTGTGACCTGACCAACATTCTGACCAAGTTTCATAAAGATCTGTGGCCTCTGGAGTGTAAACAAGGAAAATTGTCTCTAAGGTCCCTTTTCCCGTGATATGGCATGGATCATTCCCATATTCAATAGGGCCCATCTTTGTGACCAGACCACAGTCTGACCAAGTTTCACGAAGAATATACTTTATTTGTGGCCTCTAGAGTGTAAACAAGAAAATTATCTGTAAGGTCCATTTTCTCGCGATATGGTACGGATCCTCCCCATTTTCAATAGGGGTTCATCCTTGTGACCTGGTTAACATTCTGACCAAGTTTTATGAAAATTGGGCCATATTGGTGGTCTCTAGAGTGTTAACGAAAAAATTGTCATTAGTGCCCTTTTCCCATGATATGGCATGGATCCTTTCCATTTTCAATAGAGTTCATTCTTACGACATGCGGAACAACATTCTGACCAAGTTTCATGAAGATCGGATCATATTTGTGGCCTCTAGAGTGTAAATACTTAAATTTTTGACGCCGGACGACTGACGACGAACGACACACACCGCAAGACGGACGGCGGACTTTCAATGATCACCAAAGCTCTCCTTGAGCACGATGTGCTCTGTTGAGCTAAAAATATAAATCGAACTTACACGAATAACAAACATTCTTATTTCTGTAATGCAAAAACGAGACAAATGTGAAAATAATAGCACAAATGTCTTGTAGCTCGTCATTTTGCACGTGATTGCTATGCTAAGTTCATGATGCCGTCACTTATTGGACTCCGCTTATATAACGCCAGATATGGTGAAATGAACAAAAGCGGGGCAGATAAGTTGTTGATAATGTCGCTGGTTAGGCAATGATTTTATCAACTGATAACCTGCCGTTAATTCTCGATAATCCACCGAAAAGTTTTAAAGAATACCTATTTTCTTTCTTTTGCGAACTAATGCTGGAAAAGATTATTCATATAACCAATTTACCCTTTCAATAAATGTTTCACTCCAATGGAAGATCCAGGATTTAGACTGTAAAGGGGGTTCGAAAATACAAATTTAAACAGTGTTTTATGTGACGTATGATTTGTGAGTCTAAGACTCACTAATGAATAACTAGGACTCTCAAAGAATATCTGTTGTAAGTCCATAGGATCCTCTGGAAATCAACTTCAGAAAATAATTGAAGACTGTTTTAAACGGTCTTCAATTCTTTTCTGAACTTGATCCCAATTTAAGGTTCATATATTTGAGAGCCCTTTCGTGTTGACGCTGTACGTTGACGCTGAACCCCGGGATTCGTTTTCCTACTATTACCCAATTTTAATTGAATTTCCTCATGGCTATGAAATAAATACGCCCCAGAGGGGGTTCATTCGACCCCCCCTCGAACTACCCCCGGAACTGCCACTTAATTTTGCAAAGAACGCAGATCCTGTGCCACCAGCCCATGGCGTGAAATTAGGTGGCTGTGACCAAACGCATTAGAGTGATTGATTAAGGATAATATCTTCAAAATGTTGACGTGCGCCTCCATTTAATAGGTCTTTATCATATCAATATAAATTCCCGGGTACACCCCTTTATGTTCATATAAGTTAAGGAGCTGAACCCGACAGTTTTATGCACGAACCCAAGTGTTTTGAAGTGCAACCACGCATTTTAGGGCTGCAGTCCAAATAAATAGCCTGCGTGTAGGACTAAAAGAAACCTTTGATCCATTTAGAGAGACATAGTATTTGTCAATGAATTTACGAGTAATCCCCTGTTTTGTACATGCTTGTATAAATTTAGGGGTGAAACCATATATGCGCATACCCTCATTTTGGGGACATTTACCCGTACATTTTAGGGAGCACGTCCAAATAAATACGTGCATGACTAGTGAAAACCCTAAGACCCGTTTAGAGCGCCATACTTAACAATCGAGGATCTGATGACTAACCAGCATCGTCTTTTGGTTGGCGTATCTATGTCCTTCAGAGTTACTACGTGTATACAATACAGTCAGATTTTAATAGCTTTTCAAAAAAGTAGTGCCAACTTAGGTTCAATTTACTTTTTTTAAGAATTGCATCCGCAAGACAACTGACCATTTTGGAAATGGTATCATACAAGAATTCTACAAAAAATGATGATTATTCAAAGAATCCTTTTAAAGGCGAATTAGTCGCCAATTCTCAACCACGCGTATTAAACTTCTGTGCAATCATATTATTTAACGGTAATGCGGCGATTCGTCAATTGTATTATCCCGTGATCTAAGGGGGTCAGCAACTAACTGGCTGAGCTGGTAGCCCGCTGTCTGAGAGACAACGGTTAGTGTATATAAGTTCATTCAATTTGATTGGATGATGCTTTCCCAGCCATCTCTGAGATAAGCGTGTGACAAATATAGAAATAAACGACGCATTTACTATAACCTTAGTTCTTTCACCGACAATAGAATTGAATAATTAAAGCTTCGTTCGTTAAAGAAAGGTAAAAAAATCACACTAAATAAGATTTCTAAGACACCACATGGAGCGATTTTTGATACATTTATTTTGAGTGAAAGCTTCGTTTTTTCCTTTAGAATTCTTAATATTTTTAAGTAATCCGAATGGAAAATATGAGACGAAGCAAAACAAACAAAACTGTGCCTTGCTATTCAAATTCATGCAATATGCGTTATTTAGATTAAGAATTTTCCAATGATTGAAAAAGGTAGACATCTTAATATAGATAGAAACCTAAGATATTGCCCGTTCTGTAAATCACAAAATATTTCAGTCGTAGAGGATGAATTTCATCTGTTCTTTGAATGCCATAATTACGAATATCTAAGGTTTAAGTACTTCAAAACACCTTGGTTACGATGTAGGACTAAGCAAATGTTTAACAGTATACTTGAATTGCAAGATATTCAGACAATCAAGATTGTTGCAAAATTTTTGATAGATGCCTTTGAATTAAGAAAAGAATACCATGAACATTGACACGAAAAACCCTTTAAATAGCTGTTGTTAAACTTTTGTTGTTCACTCATTAATGAATTACCTTACCCTTATTATAATTATTCTCTATTATTATAATTATTGTTTTTGTTCTCATCATTTGTTCAATTAATTCACCGGTGTACCGGTTTGCTGAGTACTCGACTGATTAGTAATTCTATTTTTCGTTTTAGTGAATATATTAGTTAATTGAAAAGATTGTTAGATCGTTCATTCGTTCTGTTGGTGCGTTCGTTCGTTCATTCTTTCGTTCGTTTATGAATTGAATGATTGATTGATCAGTTAATTGAGGGATTGGTTGGTTGTCTAGTTGACTACTCTGTTAATTGACTGATTGATTAATTGTTTACTTAATTTAGATTCATTCATTTGATCATTGACTCATTGTTTCGAAACTTTCTTATACACAGGGTGCTGGGTTTTCGTTGTTGTTCTTGTTGTTGTTGTTGATTTCTTCTCCTTCTTATAAGTTCTTAATCCCAACGCCAATATTATTTATACGATCACAATAATAGCATAAAATAGTTAAAGATTTATCTGTCCTTTATTTCGTCTTTGAAGGATAGATATTCTTCTCGAAAATATCGTTCAGGAAGTCTGCTCTCATTTGGCATCGCCACCTTCTCTCCTTTATTTCGGAGAAGGAAGCAAACAGATGAGGGGGGAATTTGGATGAATTATTTGGTCTTTGTTTTATAGTTTAATAAATAAACCGCTTTCAGGATGAATATCCACAATTAAACCAAGAGCTATCAACTCCAATGTGAATTAAAAATCCAGTGTATGTAAATAAGCATCGAATTGTCACTCGTATATATGTTTGTAATGTTTATTGTATTTATGTATTTGGGCCGGAGGCCAAAGTACTGAATAAAATATTTGACTTGACTTGACTTGAAATGCTGCTCATGAACTTTAATAGATCAGTTGTTGTTACGACATTAAGTCACCTAACGCTGACATCTCTCTGTCCGTCACTAATGCAAGAGAAGTTACCGCGAATGCGAACTAATACGTAATGAAATACAGAATTTTAATGATCGACGTTAATCATGTAATTGCAGATGTACTTGTGAGATTTGATAAGTTCCCTATTTAATATTTATTTGGTGCTATTTGTGGATATGTACCTTTAATAAATCAATTAGTCATTAACACACATTTGCCAATTTATTTGAAAATGATGGTAAAGAGACGTTAGGAAAAGGAGAATTTGTTTGCTTCTTATCCAAAAAGTATAAATATCGTCTTCATTTGTTCATATTTTTTTCTAATGGGTTAAATTGTTCCCTTTTTTATGTTGCACCACGGGCAACAGAACAACGAAACAATGCCAAATATTAAAAAATCCCCTTTTTCATGAATGTTCATGTTCTCCCCCGTGACTTATTTTTGTAGTCAGTGAGATATACGTTGGTGTCAGGCGTCTGTACAGTATAAATTTCAAACAGTTGCTATATTGTTTGTAAGGTAATGAGTTAAATATAAAATTCATGAAAATGCCTCTTCAATATGATGATATTTAAGATAATTCTAAAACATCACCGCGATATCAAAGATTGAGACCAAAAGAATATAAATATATTTAAGAAATGAAGCTACAAAAATATATGAAGTAATTGGTTTCATGTGAAAGGAGAGGGTCGAAAAAATACTTGGAGCAGACTGAGTTAAGTTAATTTGTGAAATTATAAGGAAGCGCCGATGTCCCTGATTATATATGTGACCCACCATTCAAAAAGGGATGATCTAGGTAGAGCGTTTAGTGTCGACCATGTCATACTGCCCAAGTTGACCAGTGTCAATACTGTTTGCACTTTGCTCATTTTCAAAATTAAGAACGACAAATCTACCCTCCCGTGAAAGATTTTTTGAAATGCGACCTCTGGTTGATCTGCATTAAAACCAACCTCTTTCTTAAACAACTTATTTTACGGATATGCGGGATGGTCCCTTTTCACGTGACGGGTCAAATAATATTTCTTTTGAATACATCTAACTCAGGTGTTAATGTCATATTTCGTTCGTATTAAGAACCGTAAACATAGGCTTTACAAAAAGGTGTAATTCTTTAAAGTTTGCATTAACATCGAAACCTGTCGAACACTAAATACGTCCACCTTATATTACACGCATAGCTTCCATTTTCGCCTCGTTCTTTTCACCACAACGCCACCAGAAACGTCCACCTTCAGTTCTTTCAGTGCTTTGATTTATAAAGTTACTGTGATTTCCGACTTTTCCAAAATGTGTGATGACAAACCGTTACAAATCTATAAATAGCCTGTCCGAGAGTGGCGGATTCCCGTCACTCTTCCAGAGGCTATCAATAGATTTATAAAGCTTGTGACGGTCCACCGTCACGATGAAAGTAAGAATTGTGACTTGTTTCCGTCATAACCAATGGCAATGGTTAGCAATCAGATCCCCGGCTGCTCAACTCCATTTACCATTTAGGTAGTGGACCCGTTTCGGAAGTCATGAACTTTAACAGAATTAATCGAGGTTTCCTAATGAATACTGTGAAAGGTCGCGAGTTCCGAAATGTTGCGGAAAAATTAGGTTCCACTAACTTAAAACAATAAATGAGCACGTGCATGACACAGCCCACAGCACACAGCAAAGGACTGACCAGCCTGTGCAACCACACGATCTGACAAGAGTTTTCACTCCACGAATAGTAGATAGACAAGGTCTCAAACTGTATTTGGACAGTCAGGATTCGAAATATACTTTGTCGACGTCCAGGTTGCTCGATGTTTACGCTTCACGTGCATGAAAATTGTTGGAAATGTCATACGCATTCTCAAATGTCTTTCAGCCCATGATGCACAGACTCGATTCTGAGCATGACAAGGTTAACAAATTCTGATCAACTTTACAAAAGGGGGGTCGGGTACTTTCGGAGATTTATCTCTGATTCAAAATCTTTGTTTTTTATTTTTTTTAAAATAACAAAATATTAAATTCTTGAAAAAATGATGATGTGTTTTTTCTATGTATGACATGGGTTTTTCCCGCTGACCTTAATTTTAGTTTTGTAGTATATGTGAAAAGATAGTACGTGACTCGGGGTACCATCAAATCGCTGGAGGATTATTCAAATTGTAAACACAGGGGAATGTCCCGATGATTTTTTTTAAAAATATATATGATAATTTTATCATATATAATTTTAAAAAATCAGCGGAACATTCCAGTGTGATTGTTAACACGGTATTCTGGATAGTGGATAAAGAATCGAAGTCTACAAATGAGCATAATTTGCCCAAAAATACGTCCAGAGTTTTCACCCTTGATTGCATAGAGCTCTTTGCTGTTAGTGTACATGTGTGTAAAGTTTCAAGTGAATGCCTGTAGTTTTACAAAGGATGGCATAAAATCATTGTCAAAGTTTTCGCTCGAAGACGACAACGACAAAGCCGACGCCGATGCTAAAGCAATACATCGCGTTTTCTCTGAATACAGCCGAGCTAAAAATGTGGAAAATTCGATTATTCGTTTTGGATTTCATTCTGAAAATAGGTTACTGGAGCTTCTATTTGACCGATATTTTAGGAAGCCTTTCGTGTGATGGCATATATCAGCTCTGATAGAATCGGAAATATCGAGACAATACTCCCACGCTCGTCGAAAATAAAGTACAATCGAGAAAAAAGTTTGAAGTTTAGAATATGGTCAGTGGGTGACCAAAGTCCGATAACTACAGCTTTATTTCAGCCGTTGTTACCAAAATTTGGCTGTCAACTGGTGATAAGTCATTCGGTAAGTTAATAAGGATTCTGCGAGAAAATCTGCACTAAGGTTATTTTAGAAACAAGAGGACCAATGGCCTTCAAGCGCTCACCTGAGGCATAAAGTTGACAAAGGTGGCAAAGTGTCAACACTAATTATGTGAAAGTCAAAGATATCAAGAAGACAAACATGTGAGTCAAATATGATGCCTCTAAAGTACTTAAATTATTTTTCAGATTTGTAGAGGTTTACTAGTTTTTGACCCTCTTTCAAGCTTGCATAGATTTCAAGACAAACATTCTGACCAAGATGCAAAATGTTCAATCCAAGATTGCACACAAGGATCTACCAAAATTAAACCCCTTTACCTCATTTTGACCCCATTTAATCCAATTTCGAATTTGACCTAGATTTAGCAGGGACAAACATTCTGACCAAGTTTCAAGACATTTGAATAAAAATGCAGCCTCCAGAGTGCACACAAGGTTTTCTAAAATTCCGCATTTTACCCCACTTGACCCAGTTTTCGAACTTGACCAAGATTTGTTTGAGACATTCTGCCCGAGTTTCAAGAATTTTTGGCCAAAAATGAGGCATCTATAGTGCACAAATGGTTTTAGTCTCAGATTTGACCCCTTGACCCAAATCTTTATCCCAATTGACCCAATTTTGAACGTGACCTAGATTTGACGAAGGCAATTATTCTTACTTAATTTCAAGAAATTTTGTAAAAAAAATGTGGCCTTTAAAGCGCAAATCAAGGTTTTTCTAAAATTTGACCTCTTGACACTATTTTTGACCCCACTTGACCCAATTTTAATCTTGACCGAGATTTGATGGAGTCAAACATTCTGACTAAGTTTTAAGACATTTTAGCCAAAAATGTAGCATCTAGAGTGCACATATGATTTCGGATCCAACTTGACCTAATTTCGAATTTGACCGAAATTTTTATTAGAGACAAATATTATTGCTTTTTTCACGACATTTGAACAAAATGTTACCTCTAGAGTGCACGCAAGGGTTTAAGCTCACCAGGGCACATCGTGCTCATGATGACCTTTTGTGATCATTGAATGTCCGTCGTCCGTCGTCTGTCGTCCGTCGTCCGACGTCAACAATTTAAATATTTACACTCTAGAGGTCACATATATGGCCCAATCTACATGAAGCTTGGTCAGAATGTTAACCAGGTCACAAGGATGGATTCTTTTGAAAATGGAAAGGATCCATGCCATATCACAGGAAAAGGGGCCTTAATGACAATTTTCTTGTTTACACCCTGGAGGCCACACGCATTGTCCAATCTTCATGAAACTTGGTCAGAATGTTGGTCGAGTCACAAGGATGAACTCCATTGAAAAGGGGAAGGATCAATGCCATATCACAGAAAAGGGGCCTTAACGACAATTTTCTTGTTTACAATCTAGATTGATTGATTGATTGAATGGGGTTTTACGCCGCTTTCAACATTATTTCAGTTATATCGCGGCGGCTGGAGCACCTAACAATGGATTCCTGGTATTTCTCACGCCAGTACTACCATTACATCCTTTCCTAGCCTCCAGCTACTATCTCACATAGATCTACGATTATCGACCCATTGGTGAGAGACAAATAGTCGGAAAGAATGAGTGCCGCCGTCGGGGATCGAACCCGTGACCTAGAGGCCACAACTATGATACAATCTTCATGAATCTTGGTCAGAATGTTGGCCAGGCCACAAGAATGTACCCTATCAAAATGGCAAGAATCCATGCAACAACACCGGAAAAGGGACCTTAATGGCAATTTTCATGTTTACACTCTGGAGCCCACAAATTTAGTCAAATCTTCATGAAGCTTGGTCAGAAAATTAACCAGGTCAAGAGGATGACTTCTATAGAAAATGGAATGGATCCATGTGATATCACGAGAAAAGGGACCTTAATGACAATTTTCTTGTTTATTCTCTAGAGGCCACAAATATGGCCCAATCTTCATGAAACTTGGTCAGAATGTTGACTAGGTCTCAAGTATGAACCCTATTGAAAATGGGAAGGATCCATGCCATATCACGACAAAAGGGGCCTTAATGACAATTTTCTTGTTTATCCTCTAGAGGCCACAAATATGGCCCAATCTTCATGAAACTTGGTCAGAATGTTGGCTAGTCTCAAGGATGAATCCAATCAAAATCAGAAGGATCCTTGCCATGTCATGCATTGATCTCATGTTGAATAATCTCAATGTTGCCATCTGCCTATTTAATAGATGTGATGTCCCATGGGCCAAAGAGACTCAGGCGAGCGACCTAGTACCATCATGGTCCTCTTGTTTAAAAGTTCGAGCCCTTAACCCCATTTTTGAATTCACATTTTCCTTCTTCCAACTTGACCGAGATTTGATGGAGACAAACATTCTGACATAGTTTCAAGGCATGTGACGGCTAGAGTGCACACAAGGTTTTTCATAAATTTGACCCATTGGCCCCATTTTTAACCCCACTTTACAAAATTTCGGACTTGATCGGGTTTTGATGAAGTCAAACATTTTGAACAAGTTTCAAGACATTTTGGCCAAAAATGTGGCATGTATCTGTGCACATAAGGTTTTTCTAAAATTTGACCTCTTGACCCCATTTTTTACCCCACTTGACCCAATTTCGGACTTGACCTAGATTTGATTGAAATGAACATTCTGACCAAGTTTAAAGACATTTGAGCCAAAAATATGGCCTCTAGAGTGCACACAAGGTTTTTCTAAAATTTTACCCCTGGTTCGTCGACCCCTGGTTCGTATTTAATTCTGTCACCCGAAGAAAAGATACCTGCCCTGCGTTCAGGATGACAAAACGGTGCGAACAGTTTGTCAATTATACCCCGCTTTGCACGCGAATGCTTGTGCAAAGCGGGGTATAATTGACAAACTGTTCGCACCGTTTTGTCATCCTAAACGTAGGGCTGGCCTATTCCAAAATATCTCATTAGGGATCCGCTTCCTGAACTTGAATGCTTTAAAAAGTGTCCAACAATGAAGAAAAAAAGAAAAAAAAACGTCGTGAATGTTCAGTAATGTCGATTTTTATGTTTGAGATGATCTTAAAATAAATCACAAGGGAAGTATGACACTTGATGGGATTCATAGAAGACAAATGAGATGTTATAATTAGCAACAAAGCGTAATGCGTGAGCAAAAACGGTTCAACATTAACAAGGCCATATCATGGAAAATCGGGCAGCAGGTCATACATGTATGGCTATAAAATGCTTTGGACAAAAGTTTAAAGCGGACACTCTATAGGTAGATTTTGCGCGGTGAGCCGTGAAATCTACTTCTAACGGTAAAATTCCCGTGCCATTTTATCGAAATAGATAAAACAGTTTCAAACAACGCATTAAAAGTTACAGTTTTCCTTATAAACGAAAGTCACTGCTTGTCTTATATTGTAAGGTTTGCTCCTTCATGTACTTTTTATGATTTAAAGTGAAGGGATCAGGTTGAATTATTATGATGTGCTTTTAAGATATACTCGACATACCTATGGTAATGGACTCGGCGATTACGTCAGAGCTCAGTTTTGAAAATACACCCATACAGCTGGGGTTTATTGACCTTGCATTGACCCACATCGTTAAAATCAATGATTTGTTTAAAGTCTCACTCGGCACTGCGCGTGACAGCATTAAATTATACTATGTCCGTTTGTCTTCTATAATGAACCAACCTTTTCATCAATTACATAAAATTTCGTTTTAACGAAGGATCTGTATGTATTACAATATTAATTTCAGCTTAATACCATTCCAAAAAATATTTTTTGAATATAAAATGGTTACAATAATAACATTTTGTCTATCTAATTAATGTATGTATTTTCGCATTTCCGCTCTTAAATCCAAGGGGTGGTTGGGGCTGTTTGGTAGCAAGAAAATGTAAACATATAGTAAAAACACGTGGTTTTATACTAAACATCTGACAGAAGAAATGCCCATTATTCCTTATTTGGAAACGCTAATTAGCATATCGACGATAATATCATCTTTAACCTAAATATCATTTGTTTGGAACCGTTATTACTCGCCTGCCTATCTAGTTTTCATCTTGAAAATCCTAACAACTTATTACATAATGCTTTTTGATTGGTCTAAATATGTGAATATTGGGTTCATCTCAGAATAGATAACAACAATTATCTGGTCAAGCGGATTTTAAACAAAGATAGAATACACTCAGATTTGATATCTTAATCACATGCCAACTTTTTTCTATATAGGTACGCGTATATAGATAATATTGACGCTTTATCAATCACCAAAACGTTTACATCTGTAACAATGTTACATTACAGAACGTGTCATAGTGGTCAATCTCAGGAGATATAAACTAAACCATATTCCCGCTATATTTTTTTCAGTCAACTTAATATAAACTTACAAAATAATTGCCGTCTTAATGTAAATAACATAGAAAACGGTTTGAAACACGGCTACCATACAGTAACTTGGCTTTAAAGTTAAGAGCTCTCATCATAAACCAGTTTGTTCTAAGATGAATATTAAATCAAGCTCTAATTTGGGGTAATTGTTAAAATTTCACTGAAATACTCGAATTCGAATACCCGAAAACTCTTTTAAAGTGAACAGTGCTATATTGCTGCGATGTCAAATTCTGCATTTTCAGTTGGACTAAAAATCTGTGATTGGAATTTGGAAGTTGACAAAGCACTCAGTTGAGTAACAAAAAGCTAAAGCCAACCCATCAAATCTGACTAGATCTATCTTGTAGGTCTACTTCTTGCTTTCGCACATTTCAAAACATTGAAGCTTATAGTCCGCTGTATAGCTAAACGAATCGACTGTTTATTCTTGTATCAAAAGAATTGATATAAAAAACGAAGACTAAATATCCAGAGGAATACAGAAGCCCAATTAATTAATTAATATAAGCAATCATCGAAACTGTGAGGTTAAAGAAGAGATTTAATTATTTACACCTTTTGATAAAAAGGCAATTTTTGGTTCTCCTGCGCATGCCTCAATAATGGCGTACGTGAAAAATTTCTCAGTGATGACAAATTAAACAAAAAGTGTAACAAGTGTTACCATGGACAATATCAATCCCAAATATATGTCGATACAGCCAAATCGAAGTTGTAGAATATTACACAGGTATTAAATGGGTACGCGCAACAGAAACGGACATCAGATGAAATTTTTCCAACGGAACAAAACAAAGGACAAAACAAGCGGCAATCAAACATAGCGCCGAATAAAAACACAAGTGAAAAGATGTATATCAATATCCGCACTCACAGCCTTTCATTGGGATGAATCCAGCATCACCTGTCTAACCCAACTCTACCCCAACTCTACGCCTCATGTAGCTGTACAGCAGGGTAACAGTGATACATTGTAGACAATACTATCACGTTTTGAGCGATTGGACTTTAAACTTGAAAATATGAATGGTAAATTAAAGCAGTTAGACTTTAATTCACTTAAGGTCAATTCAATAACAAGCAGATTAGACGAGACGGAGAAAAAATTGCAGGGGTTAGAAAATAGCCAAGTTTTCTTAAGTGACAAATATGACGATGTTTTCAAAAAGACAGGAGTACTACGACTGTATTTTCATTCTTAATTGTATAATTGAAAAAGTTGTTAAGAAAAAGAAAGAAACTGTTTTGCTCGTGTGTTGATTTTAAAAAGGCGTTTGATCTTGTTTATCGAAATGGTATATGTCAAAAACTGTGCTGCCTCCACGAAAATTGTAAAAATGGTAAGAGCAATATATCAGAACGTCAAATGTTGTGTTAGAAACAATGTCCGTCTCTCAATTGCTTTCGAGAGTAACTCCGGTGAAAAGCAGGGTTAACGTCTGTCACATTTACTATTTATCTTATTCATCAATGAAATTGAAAATTATTAAAATTTAGTTTTAAACAACGAGGATGCGTTTACACTTAACGACTTACTCTTTGCAGACGATACAGTTTAATATCTTTCACATCCCAGGGCCTGCAGGACCCAATAAATCAATTACAAGAATATTGTGATAAATGGAGAATAACTATAAATGCGGATAAAACGGTTGTCATGGTTTTAAAACCAGGAAATCGGATTGAAAATTTGATATTTATTTCAAAGGTACACGATTAGATGTTGTAACGAGATTCACATATTTGGAAGTAACTTTGTCTAGTAATGGACGTTTTTATCAAGCTCAGAAATCTTTATCTGACCAGGACAATCGCGCACTTTTATTTCTTTTCACTTTTTAACAAAATCGAGTTTGAAATAGATTACAAAGTTAAATTATTCGATTCAATGGTTGGTTCCATATTAAAGTATGGCTACGAAGTGTGGGGGTTTCACAAATCACAAGACGTTGGAAAAATTCATTTAAGATTTATGAAACGTGTTCTTGGACTAAACAAGAATGTATCTAGTATAGCTTTTTATGGTGAATTCGGACGATTTCCAATAAGTGATATTCGCAAAGTTAGAGCTGTTAAATATTGGTTTAGAATAACAAAGCGTCCAGACTCTTGATGTACAGATTTTTATGTGAATATTACTCTGATGACTCTAGTAATTATAACTCATGGTTTAATAATATAAGAGAGATATTTAACGAAATGGGTTTTCAATATTCATGAGAAAGGGCTTATGTAGATGCTGCGCATGTATCAGCTTTAATACAGAGGATACGAGAACAGTTTAAACAACAGTGGTATAGCGATATCCATTCTTCAAATAAATCATCATCGTATGTCTCTATAAAGTAAACTTTGAAAAGGAAATCTATCTTTCACTTGTTAGCAACAGTAAATATAGACGTGCGTAATCTAAAGTTTAAATCATAAGTTATCTATTCAAACGGTTCGTCATAACAATATAGTTAGAGGCTATAGATTGTGCGAACATTGCTCAATGAATGTCGTTGAAGATGAATACCGTCTTATATTGATTTGTCCAAAATACAGAGGCATGAGATCTAATCTTTTTCCACGTTATTAATGCAGGTGGCATACAAAGGAAAATTTTATACAGTCGGAGAGTGGTTCTTCTGCAGTAATTCTCAATCATCAAGCTTAATTCACTTACCTAGCACTTGAAATGCGTTCCGAAGCATGATGTTTAATCTTTTGTCTGCTTTCTTCACTATATATTTTCTTGTACCTTGCAGCGTCTTTATTGAAAGTCGTGTGTCAATTTGTCATTACATGTTTCTATTTATTGTACTGAGGTATTGTATTTATGTTCAGCCTATTGAAGGCAATGAAACTTTTGGTTTTTACCGAATAAAATATTTGACTTGACTTGACTTGACTTGGTAATTTGGGACAAACTCGTTCTTGCACAGACTTGTAATATAAAATCGGTCGAAAAGGCGATTAAACAATCTGTAACGCCTGTCCTTATATTAAGTTATTTTCTGAGATGAATATAAGTCCAACGATCAATATGAAGAACATAGACTTCTTACTGTCCATTATTGAATGGGTGGCAAAGAATAGTTACATTAAAAGGGGGCTATGCATAAATTTTATCTAAACCTTGTATCAAGCAGAGATATGCATATCATACATATGTTTGTTTGATTGATGCTTGACATGATAGAGATATGTACCGTTAAGAAAAAACAGGGGGAGGGGGTGGGGGATGGGAGAATGGTCCTTAACCGCTCACTTGGATGTTACCCAAGTAGCAACATTCTTGCATAGTTTCATTCAAATTTGCCTAGTGGTTGAGGAGGAGATAGAGTTATGTACCGTTAAGAAAAAAAACAGGGGGAGGGGATGGGGGATGGGAGAATGGTCCTTAACCGCTCACTTGGATGTTACCCAAGTAGCAACATTCTTGCATAGTTTCATTCAAATTTGCCTAGTGGTTGAGGAGGAGATGTTATTCCAAGAATTGAAAGTTAAAATAGGCCCTACGATGCCATACCCATATCAAAGGTCCTATCAGAATGTCGTGAAGAATTTTGAAAAGGGTCACCAAAACATGCTGGCAAAGGTTCATTGAAATGGGTCCTTTGGTTTAAGAGAAGTGGTTTACATATTTCAAAGTGAGATAAGCCCCCCCCCCCCCACACACACACACTATCACCGCTTATTTATGGGCCAAACAGAATTCACGAAACAGGTTTTAAGAAGGTTCACCCTGAATTTGCCCTTTGGTTAAAGGGCTCAAGGTGGTTGAAGGTTTGAATGTCATAATTGGCCCAGTCCTACAACTCCAATATTTGGGGTCCGATCAAAATTTCACGAATCAAAGAACATTTCTCCCAAGTTTGGTTGAAATCCTTTCGTTGGTTACTGAGGAGAAGAATATGTTTAATTATTTCTGGGCCAAAAACATCTTGCAACACCCATATTTAGGGGTCAATCAAATTTCTACGAACAAAATTTGATTGGGGTCACCAAAGGAATATATCTACCAAGTTTGGTTGAATACCTCCCTTTGGTTTCAGAGGAGAAGATCATAAAGATTTCTGGGTCCAAAACTTTCCCGCCATTCCAAAATGATTTTTTTTGTACTCGGATATTCTTAAACGAAAAAATGTTTATTATTGAATCTGATGTTGTGTGCCTCTAACCAGTTCGAACATCTTAGGAGTCAGAAAGAATTATACGGCAATTTATATATATATGTACGCTAATCAACATGCCGGACCTGCATTAGTTATCATGAAATATTGTAATAATTAGCTTCCGCTTTTTTCAATTATTTTCATAAAACATGGTTTACCATCCGATAAAATGTAAGACAGAGCATTTATTAATTCAAGAAGAATGATAAAACAGGATAATATTTTTTGAAGATTGAAACATCTAGGGGCTTATGTGGCCATTAAAATATGGTCTTCCAAACATTGCATAAGATGTTATACCAAGGAATATTTGAACACATAACTTTTCTAATACACGTGGACTGAATAGGCATAATTCCAACGTCTCACTTTTCGATGGATGACCCTGGTAGTGTTTCTCTGGGCCTCTGTTTTCATTCTGACACCACACTCAGGTTTGTGTAAATGCTACATTAACCCACGTTTGGCAAGTTTACATTCTGATCGGACCTTGCTATTATATTTTTATTTCAACGTACACGAGTTTCATTTACCTACGCCATATATAGGAAAGAGTTTTCTCAGCAATTTTGAATCATATGTCGGTCATCATCAGTTTAAATTGGAGGTAGCGTGGACTAAGACTTAAGGTTTAGCGATTCCCGCCGAACTCAGTAAAGATCAAGCGATATCCGCCGAACTTGATGACGATCACAAAAAAATAGACCAATGTATTTGTGAAAAAAACAACGTACTAGTTATTCACCGCCATGATGGTGATAAAGCAAGCAAACAACGTGACGTAATTTATTTGATACTTTACGTATATCGCACGAGCAACGTCACTTACGTAGCATATCCATATAACGAACTACTGAATTACCGATTCCTTTGCAGGAATTAGCAGAAACAATAGGTCAATGAAAGTTAACTCATAGATAGCCGCTCAACACAAAACATTGTGCATTGCAAGAGGTCACCGTGCAAAAGGGAGGCAATAGGGGGGGGGGGGTATCGTAGACCTACCCACAAGCTTATTAGTAATTACACATGGCTACATTATCGAAGTTATGATTCCTTGGATGGTTGTCCAAGGCTTGGCCAATCGGTCTCCCTTTTAGATTTCATTGAGACTATTGTGAGGTGTTTTTTGCAAGGTTTTCATCGCAGATTAGTGAAGCCTTTCCTGCGCCCAGGACCCCGCTTTGCACGCAAGTACCGAGCAAAACGGGGTATAATTGCCAAAATGTTTGCACAGTTATGTCATCCTGAACGAAGGACAGGATTTACCACTATGCAGGTCTTTTTTTATAACAAATGAAGGGCATCATAAAGAATATGTATATCGCCGTACAGTATGTATATATTTCCAGGTTCCGAATCTATTTTTGGCTTGGCACTCGTTGAAGATGATCCTAAAAATAGCAACGATCAATACTCTTCGTCTAAGAATAGTCGATTGGCACTACTAAGATACACGGTGCTAAAATTCTTGGCTTTATCGGAAATCAACTGGTTGGTAAAAAAGTATAGGGAAAATAGAGAAAAAAAGGAACTTGGTCGATATTTTCATAAGTCTGTGAGTAATCAGTGATCAATCAATGACGTCGAAATGTGAACCTTTGGTGTGAGTAGAGGTCACAAGAAAATTTACATGTGCGTCATTCCAAAATTAGTTTTTGTTTCCAGGGGCAACAGAACTGCGTAGGCGTAGTGCGAATCGATATAGTGGAACAGAGACTTTGCATCCGAGTGTAAAATAATGTCGTCAGTTTTCTATGAATCGCCTTACGAACTGTAAGGTAAATTTACTAATGTCAAAACGGATATAATCTTTAGATAGGTAAGTTTATTTCTATACAAAGCGCGATCATATTTGGCTTATTCGACGAAGAAATATGCAGCCGACATATCTATCTCTTTGAAATTTCACTGCAAGAGTGATGGAATTTTGTAGAAATGAAATGAGAACATTCCAAACAAGGGAAAAATGGCATCAATTGATTTGAGGGAACTATAAATGTACCCTCGCGTGAAAAAGATTTTTCAAGATGGACAATCCCTGCATTCAGGATGACAAAACGGTGCAAACAGTTTTCTAATTATATCCCGCTTTGCACGTGCACTTGCGTGCAAAGCGGGGTATAATTGGAAAACTGTTTGTACCGTTTTGTCATCCTGAATGCAGGGCTAGTTTAGAAAATTGAGTTTTTGCTTTTTTCCCTGCGACATCTGTACATGTGAATGTTGTGTAAGTGGTGTTGTATTTTCATCTTATTTGATGTATATTTTGATGTATATTGCTTGTTAGTTTTATGCTCACTAGTAATTTCCTTTCTTTCTTTTTTTTCTTTCTTTTCTTTCTTTCTTTCTTTCTTTCTTTCTTTTATTCGTTCGTTCGTTCGTTCTTTTCTTTTCTTTCTTTCTTTTCTTTCTTTCTTTCTTTCTTTCTTTTATTCGTTCGTTCGTTCGTTCGTTTGACATTAGAAATCATCCTTCAACAATTTTTGAGAATACTTTTATCTGGTTTACTCAAACACAAAATTTTGATATCAAATAAGCAATTCAAAGTAAAAGTGTTTAATCTATTTATGGTATTTATTTTACTCAATAACATTGTCTGCAGTTGCGCATGCACTTTTGTGTCTAATGATAACAGACATTGCGAAATACTGCCAGTCCCACTGACTTGTCAGGTAAAAATCATAGCGTTCTGAAAAAATCATACTGGCAAAATCCTGCCACACATAAAATGTGATTTTGGTCTGCTTGAAATTATTTTGGCCTTCGAAGATTATCGGACCCACTGTCCTGTAAAAAAACCCCAACCTTTACTTGGATATTTCGTGAAGTCTGCTATCATATAATTTGTTAGCTTAAAATAGGTCGAAATGTGGCTATTTCGCTTTCGATTTCATGTTTAGGTATATTTTTTCTTTGCTAATAAGCATAGTTCTATATCGTTCTACCACTTCTATTCATTCACGCTTTCCAATTCAAACCTTTGTAAAGTAAAGCATGCTTGCGCCCTACAGCAGCCGCCTTGTTTTAGTCAGAGAGAAGATTACAATGTATTATGTTTCTATTTCTGCTACTATTGGAAACCAAAATAGAATCTATACTCTCTAATGAAAGTTCGTGACGTTATCGGAAAATTAGAGATATCTTGAGAACGTAACAAGACGTATATTTCTGAGCGCACAAGATCGATTGATTTCTCACGTTAGTCGATTCGCCATTCAAATGAACTGCTTTGCCTTGTTAGTGGGTTTGAGTAAGGCTCTTGTCTACATAAAAATGTTTACTTTTAGGCTACAAGGATGAGAGAGCGCACTGTTAATTATATTTCTGGCCCGCTTTCGGGTCGGGTGTAGACTTGTCTAACTGTCGATTATCAGAAAAGCCTATTTTAGGCTATTCTGATAGTCGACATGTGGACCAGTCTACAGTTGGTCGCCCGCTTTCTTAGAGATACTCTGATTTTGCGCGAAACAGTACCCGCCCAGGGTCAGAAATAAGTTGGCCCTATGATTTTATGAATCTACGATACTGACATTTGTCATATATTGTGGGCACTCAATTAAATGGTCTCGTCGTGACGATTCGAGTGAGTAAATACAATATGAGATTTGGTTTTGGAATAAGGACCGTTTACTTCCGAATAGCCTTAACCTCTACTGAACATTGCATGGACCAATTAAATTTGCTTTCTTTTGTAGTTTTCTTCTTCTACTTATTCTTTTAAGTTTTATAGTATATTAACGAAGCTATTATTTTCATCTTATTAGGGTACAAATAAATTCATCATAATTCAGGCCATTAGATCTTGTAGTCAAACAACCTGCTTGCTTTTGTCAGCCTATATTACAAATTTCGTTTCCAAATGATATATACTACATGATTAAACTTTTCATGAATCTGATAAACTGTTTAATTTTCTGACTTGAATTGGCCTTAGGGGACGTTGCTTTTCATTTATGCGAATTCTTTCCGCAAATCTTCGTCAAATTGTTTAAGATTAAATGGTCGCAAACTTGGTACGCATAGAAACAACTGTGACTCGTCAAGCAAAAGAAACACATGAAAAGAGCGAAAAATGTCAAGCATGGGGCCCGTTTTATTAAAATCTAACGATCATTTTTTCCGTAAGTTTTAATTAAAGTTGCTTCTACAGTAGTAACTAAACATGGAATTCTGCCATGCATTATCTCATTTGAAATGTCTTCTTCTTCTTCTGAGATATTGCAAGGCGGAATCTAATAATAAATGAAAACGCCAGGTACGATTTGCGATTTTGACTTACGATTAATTTTTTTGTGAGAAGTTCAGTAAAAATGTCAGAGCAGATTGTGTAAAGTTCGGTCAAACTGCACGGTTGCACAGACTAATTTGATTATTTGAGACTTTATTTAACGCATTCATAGAAATGTAAGAAATGACATGCACGGGTTCATTCCTTTGAAAATAGGTTAGAATTTTAGAATAGACATCAGCGCTTAAACCTTGGCGTGACTTGTAATAACAATAATAATAATATATTCTTTATTTAAAGAAAGTAACTTAATAATCACAATTCATATAGAAACATAAATAGGTGTACGTGTAAATGAATGAAAATTAATTTACAATTCGACCTTCTATTAAAGATAAAAAAAAATGTAAGATGACAATCTTGATGAAGGCGTAAATGCTTTGACGTAACTATTCCCCTCCCCTAGGGGAAACACACACACACAAACAAACAATCAAACAAAAATTAAATGGAATTAATGTATTATTCAAACTTTATTTGTTTTACTGAAAAAACAATAAGAAGCTTATATGTTCGCTTGCGAACACATCCAAAGACTTTTTAATTTATTTTATAACTTGATTTAAAAAAAAAAAAAAAAACATCGGGATATGAAACAAGCGCATGTGGCAGCATCGCCGTAATGATTATCCCATCCAACAACAAAATAATCGCGATAAGAGGAAGATAAGGATAGGTGGATGTGGTTTGACCGGAGTTCCGATAATCAAGAAGCTTTCGTCATGTAAATGACATGATATAGGTAGAGATAAATGCCTTGCGTCATCTTGTTGGGCACGTCTCGTTTATATCGCTTCCGTCCTGGTTTAGACATTATGCCCATCCCGAAAGTATCAGCTCATCCTTAATGTCGTCATTTGACTTCCAAAGTAACGTAACTACAGCGCATTCAAGCTTAAGTTACGATATTTTGGTAGCCGAGAGAAGCTCAGAGAGCGTTTACACTGTATGTTTAAGCAGATGTGAAAAAGCACATGTGTAAAAGCGTATATGTCTTTTTGCGTTTACACTGTATGCTTTTACATATCTGCTTCAGTTGACCTCGGTCAAGACTGTCAGTCATTTTCAAGATCAAATAGTGTATTGTATTACTGGAATGATGAGGGAAGATTTTATCACTCACTGAAACCAAATGTTAATTTGAATAATTCAATTTTATTTGTCTCTATCAATATTCGTATGTTCTGATTGGCTTAAAACTGGTTTCATGGTAAAATGAAAGCAATTTGAGTATACAGCTATTTTGTAAGCTTCCCCTAAAAATAGTCCAATTAAAAATAAAATTATTATTCACTTATCTTAACGAGTTTTGCTTCATGATATTAAATCTAAAGATATGAGAAGAATATTCCTTAATTTCATGGAGGTATGAAACAAAAAATTGTATTGTCACACTCATACATGAATCCGCTTTGAGTATTTATAGAGTGTGATTATGTTTTTAGTTTCACAACTCAATGAAATCAGCAAATAGTCACTTCATAACTTAAATGATAATAAAGACACTTAAACATAGCTCAATTAATTTACTTGAATCCTTTTCTCCTGCTTAGGTTGTCTTAGATCTGATAAATGGTCACAGAATTTTTTGTTTCTGTAATTAATCATTTGATCTCTTTTCTGAACATTTATTTCCCAAAATATATTATTTCTAATTCAATTCCATTGCTCTCGCTTCATTCTCTTTCTTATCTGTAACATTTGGTGCCAGTATTTGAGGATTTCTCAGGAAGTAGAATCGAGGGGGAGTTATAAGAACTTGAATCCCGATTGGTATTTATCATGTAAATTGAATAGGCATAAACAAACTAATTAAAAGGTATATGATTATTTTATAGGTGATCTTAGACTAGACAATTAAGTACAGTAGAATGACAATTCTAAATTAGGATGGGCTACCAATATTCCTGACATATAGACTGACTATGGTCAATATGTTCGGCAATTTCCTGATAGGTCAGTAAATTGCAATTGGTATTTGAACATATAATTTTTCAGTTTTATTATTATAATTATTTTTTAATATACTAAGTACCACTGGAAGAACTTATCTATTATATGGTAATAGGTTAAATTTTCTCCCTGGTCATTGAAGGAATTATATTTCACAAAATATGTCTATTTGACAGGCCACTTGAAAGAGCTGAACAGTAATTGTTTATTTTATCAGCTTATCAGCAGGTCATCAGAGATATCAATGGTCATTTCGGTATTGAAAAGCAGACGGAAATAGAACATGTTCTATTCCGTATGTTTTGCAGATCTGTTAACAGAACGCTCATTATCTGGGGGTTTACACTGCATGTTTTGACATATATGAAAAAGCAGATGTGAAAAAACATACAGTCTAAACCCCCTCTCACTTCTAAAACACGTGAATTTATTTCAAATCAAAAGATGAAAAATAAAATAAAATGTAATGAATTTACATAATTATGCAAACAAATATGAAATGTATTTGTTGCAATAAATGTAAGAAATAATTAAATAAATGCATTGATTACATTCAAACTGTAGTTACAGTATTTACATGGCCAAGAGATAATGTAAATTGTTAGCTCATTTCTAAAAGCTCGAGAATTCACATTGGTTCAAAATTTGAAAAGTAATATTAAATATTAACTTTATTTGCATCTACGAATAATTCATTTTAATAAAATACGTATTGTTTCACATACAAGCATAAGACACAAATAAAGACTTTAAGAGAAGTACTGATGATATCGCCATTGATATAAACGCTTATATGATAGTATCTAAATTTACGCCATTTTCAACAGAATTCTAGCTATATACCGCTGCGACAATTGCAGAAAGCCATGGCTCCTGCATTTCTTACACATACTTCAAGTTTTCCCTCGAACCCCTGGCCCATTGCTAGGGTGATATATCATTACTCAAGATTTGATTTTTTTTCTTTGACGGATGAAGTTTGCTAAATCTGATTTGCGATGCCAAGGCTTGAAGTTACATCGCGGTACCATCTGGGGTAACCGGTTTCGGCAATATCATACAATATAATGTTACAATGAAAACATTTAAAATAAACGCCAGGAAGAGGATGATGGTTACGATTATGAGATGACGAATACATGTACATGTATCTTACAGTTATGACAATGAGTATGCCTTTACGAACAAAATATGTAGTGACAAGTGACAGACTATTTTAAGAGCAAGTTGAACCATTGAACTATTCAAAATAAGAGGTAATTTACTTTAAAACTGTCTGAATGACGATTCCTTTTTTTTTCTCAGGATGAGTTAATTTAAGAGCAGGTATTTGAGGGTTTCAAAGTACACAATGAGTCAGTGATTAGGAATGTCAAGTGCATCAGAGATATTCTGAGCACACCTGAGTTTTGTGAGTCAAACTATCTGCCAACTGTTCCAGAACCGCGGAAATGAAAATACTCTGTAAAACATTCACTGAAATTTAAACGAGCCAAGAAATCTATTTTAAACATTGCACATGGAGTTAATATAATCGTAGCTAAAAATTACAAATGTAGTTCGAGTCAATAGTTTCAAACGGCTTTTTTTTATTCCGATGTTTTAAGCTTTAAGTTGCTCGAATGCCCCCCCCCCCCCCGCCACTCCAATAAATATAATGCGCTAAACAAGTAAATTAAGCTATGTCAAAAGTTAATGGTCATATTAAATTTCAACCAGTTTGTCGCAAATTGGCGGAGTAACAGCGTTTTGATACTAGTAGTTCTCAACGTTCGTCAGAGACTCCATGTTCTTTTTATGAGTTCTATTAAAATACAATCTCAAATTTGAAAAAAAAATAAAGACAGAAAAACAATAAATGAGGTAAGATAATAGTTAAATACAATAACTTTATATTGAATAAAATCAGAATCAGTTTACAGACTCTCGAAAGTTTGCGTTTCTGTTAAGTTCTGCGATAAATTGACGCGTTTTCCTCATTCATAAGTTATTTTCAATTCATAAAATATTTCCATTCGTGGAACTAATCGTTCCTGCATTCATTGATAAAACTGTCCATTCATACATGTCCTCTTTAAAATTTGTGAATGGCGAGTGTAGCCTTATCATTGATGAAAACTATCCATTCATACATGTATGTGAATCGCGCCCTCTTGAAATATGGAAAGCATTGCAGCTCCATGAATGGCGCGATTGTTCGATACTTGAAAGCTTCAGATAATGGTCATTATAACAATCTAATTTGTTCTTCCTTTTCCCAAAACTATGTTGTAGGTGCTCATTAGAATCGCCTTATTAAGACGATTCTAATGAATACCAACAACAAAGGAATAAAAGCCCTATCTATGGAGATTTCGTAGATCTAAAGAATTGACATATTCTATTAATAGAGCGCTTCATAATGAGCTCACAGGAAATTTACGATACTTTGCCGGATAGCGAAAATCGATTCAGCCCGTTACCATAGATTCTGTCAGATAAATATGCGATTTCCCACATAACGGCGACTCTAGCTTAAAGTAGTGTCCGCTGAAGTTTTTCGTATTTCGCCTGGAGTGACAGCAGCTATTACTTTGAACAGCATCAGGGTTTACACTAATTGTTTTTATTAATGGATACAATTCGGAATCACTTCTTGCGTGCCATTACCATGAGTGTCCTTCTAAATAATCAGGGATCCTTTTTTTAATTTTTGTAGTTAGAATTTTAATTAAAACTTGACAGAGCATGGAAGAAGGTAGGTTTGTGACATATGCTTAAGTCCAAGAGTTGTAATTCCATTCTTTTCCCGATGATTAATTCGAAATAAATGTGACCCGTCACGCGAAAAGGGACCTTCTTGGAACTCTTTAAAATAGATATTTGAAAAAGAGATTGGGTCCAGCACAGATCAACCAGAGGTCGGATTTCAAAATTTCTTTGACGGGGAGGTAGATTGATCAGTCTAGATTCAGAAAATAAGCAAAGTGCGAAAAGTTTCGATCCTAGTAATAATAATAATAATAATAATAATAATAATAATAATAGCTTTATTTATAGAAGGTACACATGTTAAGACATATACAAATATGCACAAATCTTATTTTCAACACGGCCTTCTGAAAAGAAAAAAATAAAACAATACAAATTTAACCCTCTCTCTCTCCCTCTCTCTCTCTTTTCTCTCTCTGTCACTGTCTCTATCTCTCTCTCTCTCTCTCTCTCTCTCTCTCTCTCTCTCTCTCTCTCTCTCTCTCTCTCTCTCTCTCTCTCTTTCTCTCTCTCTGCATCTCTCTGTGTCTCTCATTCTTTGTCTCTGTCCCTATCTCTCTGTCTCTGTCTCTCTCTCTCTCTCTCTCTCTCTTACTCAGAGCTTACAAAACAGACAGATTAAAATATTCAATATTTCTTTAAGCTAACAATATAAAACAGTTCAAAATATTAAAAAAAAAAAAAAAAAAAAAAAAAAAAACCAACTAGCTCTCAATTCTTTAATCAGACAGCTACCCCAGATTAAAATATTTTAGTTGCATAACTATCTATTAACATCTTTTACAAAAATTTTCAAAATAGAATAATTTTAATTTCTTTTTGAATGTATTTATGCTATTTTCGTTTCTGATTTCAATGGGAATCTCATTCCAAACATTTACTATGTAAAAGCTAAAACTATCCTTATACACATTCGTTCGTGGTAATTTCGCGACAAATAGGTCATTCTTTGTCTCTGATCGCAATGTATAGTTTTCATTTCTAGAAATGTGGATGATATCGGACATGTAATCCGGTGCTTCATTCTTGGTTGTCTTAAAAGTTAAAACAGCTGCGTGATAATTACATCTTTCTGTAAAGGGTAACCATTCTAATTCCTTAAATAATTCATTTGCTTGTGTTTGTCTTGGTTTACCGAGTATAAGCCGAGCTATTCTTCTCTGAAGTGTACATATCTTATTTACATACGTTTTGTTATTCTTACCCCATACAACACAGCAATAATCAAATATGGGTAATACATATGAATTGTAAAAAAGCAATTTCATTTCCTTTGATAGATAATACGAAATATTTTTGAAAAGGGCGATTTTATTCTTCAGTCCTTTACATACATAATCAATTTGTGGTCGCCAATTTAAGTGATTATCTATAAAGACCCCTAAGACTTTTTGTGACTTTACATTTTCCAATTCATGGCCGTTAATAGTTAATTTAATTTGACTGTCTTGCAATAATTTATGTTTGGGTCCAATCAACATGCATTTTGTTTTTAAAGGGTGTAGAGACATGTTGTTAATTTGACACCATTCCTGCACGCGAATTAGGCTCGATTGCAGTTTAGATTGTATAGATACGATTTCAAAATCGGACTTGTACATAGTAGAATCATCTGCATATAGATTTATTTCAACTTCAGATTTGGTTAAAGTGATATCATTGATGTAAATTAGAAAGAGAAGTGGACCTAGAATCGATCCTTGGGGTACTCCAGATGTTATTTCAAGTAAAGACGATTTTAAGTGTCCTATCTGTATTGATTGTTTTCTGTTAGTCAAATATGATTTGAAAAGGGTACACGTATTCTCAGTAAAGTGGTATAATTTCAGTTTATGTATCAGGATTTCATGATCAACAAGATCAAACGCCTTTCTTAGGTCTAGGAAAACTGTCCCTACATATTTACCGTCATCTACATCTGAAAGCCACGCGTCTATCATTTTAATTAACGCCGATGTACACGAATAGTGTTTTCTAAAACCAGATTGAGATTTGTTTAAAACGTTTGTTCTTTTAAAGAAACATTGAAGCTGTGTAGCGATGTGCATTTCGAATATCTTTGAAATAGTGGAAAGAATCGAAATGGGTCTATAATTATTGGGATCGTCTTTGTCACCCGTTTTGAAAATAGGTATTACGCGTGCTACTTTCATTTGATCAGGATATATTCCTGAAGAAATACTATTATTGATAATCGAAGCTATAGCCGGAGTAATAATATCACCACATTGTTTCAAAATTTTTGGACCCAAGCCATCCAGACCCGTCGCTTTAGTTGAATCAAGTTTTCTTATGGTTTGATGCACTTCAAATGCTGAAATAAATTCAATAGTGAAAGTTTCATTACCTAACTTTTGATCAAGTATTTCTTTGAGAAAATTAAAATTTTCACTGGAGAATCTCGTCTTGTTCACAATATCCGATATGCAAACAAAATGTCTATTTAATTCATTAACTATATTAAGACTTCCTTCAATGATAGAATCTGATGTGATGATTTTCTTAGGCATTATAAGTTCTTTTGGGTTGTTTACATATGCAATTTCTTTAAGGTTTTTCCAAATTATTTTGGGACTTTCCTTATTTTCTATAGCCTTATTGAAATAGTTTTTCTTATTATGCTTAATCATATAAGTAACCTTATTACGTAAAATTTTGTATCTATCAAAAGCTCTCTGTTTAAGAGCCATATCCCTTTCGTACATCATTTCTTTTACTTCCCTATTAAACCAAGCAGGCTGGTGTGAGCGCTTGACTCTTTTTTGCTTCAAGGGTGCATGAATTGATAAAACTGAGTTTACTATGGCATATAATTTACTAATAGCATCGTTAGGGTTGATTATCATTTCTACACATTCAATGCCTGAATAAGATAAATCGAATGTAAATTTGTCTATATCAAAATTTTCATAGCACCTATATTCAATCGTTTCGTGATTTTGACTGCTTCTTAAATCATCTGAATCCATATTCCTTTTCCTCGTGAAACAAACTGGAAAGTGATCGCTTATAGACAATGTTGAAACATAGACATCGCACGTGTTACGTACAGAGTTTGTATATATATGATCAATTATGCTTGAACTTTTTTTAGTCACCCTTGTGGAACTTTTTACTAGCTGTTGTTTATCATAATTAGAAACAAAATTTTCCCATTTGGTATTTTCGAATTTGTCTATACCATCATTCCTATAATATCTTATATTGAAATCACCTAAAACGTAAAACTCTTTATTTAGTAAATCAACTTGGTCTATCTGCTTTTGGTAAATATCTATCCACGACTGCACAGATGAAGGCGATCTGTAAACAAAGTCGAGAAGAAATGACGATTTATCAGAATGGTTAATTTCAATCCAGATGGACTCAGTTTCGGTTGATTCAAGATCAAATCGCCTTTTATAGTGCATTTTTTCTGAAATATACACTATAATACCACCGCCTAATTTTCTTTTTCTGTCTTGTCGCTCAAAAGTATAGTTCGGTATTTTCAAACAGTTGCTATCAATATTTTCATGTAAGAATGTTTCACACATTCCCAAAATATCAGGCGATTGAAAAGATTTTAAATGAAACTTTATCTCTTCTAATTTTGGAAGAAGATGGTTAATGTTTAAATTAGCTATATGAATACCTTTTGATTTTTTTGTGAAATGAGCTTCACCTGTAATAGAACATGTTTTTTGTTTGCGCGTGGAATTATTTACATTTTTATAATGAAATCTATTTTGCTTACGGGAATTATTTTCACATTTATCGCTTAAGTTAAATTGATAATCCGCGGAGTTAAAAACACTTTGTTCAGCATGTAAATGCAAACTTTGATTATCTGTATTAAAACAGTCCTTTTTAATTGTATTATATGTATCGTTTGAAATAGGGGTAATTTGAGACATTTTTAAATCAACAGTTTCCCTACTCGGATTTCCCAATCGGTTGATGGAATGACTATTCAAATACCTCACGTTTAAATTATTTTCAACAACTAAATCTTTAACGTCTTCAGACAAGCTACATGTATTTGGGATATGATTACAATCATCGCAATTTAAATCCAATACATGAAAATTATTATCATGAGTAGTATTTTTCATTTTGACTTTTGTTTCGGGCATTGTTTGATTTGATAAAGGTTATTTAAGTTCACAATATTTCTTACGCGATAGGGGTAACTGTCTGATTTTCCCTAACATGTTCTATACCCATAAGGAGGGCCATACACACCATATTGTCTATATCCACACTGCAATCCGTGCAGTCTGACTAGGGTCGACACTTAACGCACTACCCAGATGGTCCCTTTTCTGCGTGACGAATCACAAATATATGCGTGTAGGCAAGTGATATATTCTAAAATTATTCGCGAGCTAGGGTGTCTAACTCTACTTTGTTCCTCATAAAAGTGGCCCGTCACACTGAAAGACACCATCCGTGAGCTCCGAAACATGGACTCAACTGTATGTCGGAAAAAGATATCGGTTCCAGTGTATGTCATCAGAATGAAATAGAATCGACGGATAAATTAACCCTTTCCTGTTTTACGAAATTTTGGACCTGTCCAAATTCAAAGGTTTTGCAGACGAAAATTTTTAACTGGATTTAATTTGAAAAAAAACAACATTCAGTAGGGTAGAAAATAGTGTGGAAAAAAAAGAAATTGCTTGTCAGAAGCAATTTCTTATTTTTTCACAATGTTTTCTCAATCATAAAATCACAGACACATAAAAAGCAGGGATTAAACAGCAAAGCGTTAACTTGTCATAACCTATTTCTGAATTTTCTCCAAAAACTTGGATAGAATTACGCACGGTCTTCTTGTACTATTAATTCCGGTTTAATAGTGTATATGTACTTACTTTTAAAAGTAAACGTTTATCGAGATAACGATAGAAACGGAAGCGGAAACGACTACTTTTTGGTGGTTCATGGATAAGCTATATAGGATTATTTTCCGAAAATTTGAGCGACGGACTCTTAAAGCGATCGAATTTATGTAAATTCATTTCACCAAAATATGCTCCTTGGAATAAAACAGCCCTTCGTTCAGGATGCATAGACGTTTGCAAACGTTTGAAAAATGGTACCCCACTTGCACAATATTACACGTGCAAAGTAGGGTACTTTTTAGTTATTTTTTTGCGAATGTTTTTATCTTAAACAAAAGACATGCTTTTGTGAAATTCTGAAACAGGCCATCCTTCGCCAAGAAATGGTACCCGTTTTGCATCTTGAATAGATTACTCTTCCTGAACATAGGTCACATATTACTGACAAAACGCGAATTACCTACTTTATAACTTTCTACAGGCATTATCTATAGGCAGTTTCAAATCTTTCGCGCTTAGCCTCCAATATAGTGTTCTGTATCAAATCTTCTTGAGAATAAAGCTCAGGACTCTGTCTGATTTTTTTAAACTCAGAAGTGGATAAATCGTGGCTTCCCCTTTTCAAAATGTAGGGAAGCCGTAATTGATATGAAAAGACGGAGGCACTCTTGATATCCAATGGTACATTGTATATAGAGATATACATGTATTCATTAGTTTTTCATTTATTTAAGATATGAACCGAACATATTTTTTGTAATATATCGAGGTACATGCATATGAAGCTAATAACTGAATCACACTGTATGAAATCAACAACAACAAAAAACACACACTTTTTCATATCCCACGATATTTTTACAAACAACATTCTCACAATTTCTTTAAATTTAAGCAAAAACAAAAGAAATGAAAATATTATTATATACAATGTTTTTACTTCTATAATATACTACATATAAAGAACTAATTTGTACCGCGAGCATATCGTGAAACTTCGGCAAAAAAATGCTTGTTTTTCGACAGATTTAACTTAAGAATATTAATGCTATATTGTCGCTGGGCAATAAAAAACTTACAGCTTTTGATCTTTTGAAATTCTTGAAAGTAAATACAATGCGGTAAGAGCTTTGGAATTGGACCCCGGTATTACTAGTGTAGAGGGAGTGTCAAGTTGCACTATTACTAAATCGATATCGCAGACGAGACGAACCTGTAAACCTGCGCCCGACTTTTTTTTTCTCTCATATCATCTCATTGATGCTTTTCTGTGATCAATAATTCTAGAGTATTTGTTGTTAGTCACTATTTTATAAATAAAGGGAGAGTAATCCGCTACTTCTGTACATCAAAGTATTAATGGTATTAAAACTCAGTTGTATATATGCTTGTCATTTCCTTTACAAATAATTTTCATATAAAAACGAGTAATTTCAATAATTTTATATCTGCATGATGTAGATATTAAGTAAATTGGACAGCAAAAAAATGCACTAGAAACGTTCATCGCACAGTAAAGACTCAGATCAGACTGTGCGCAGAGATGAAATTTTTGTGAACGCTAGTTTCAGTAAATATAATTGACTTTACAAGAATATTTCAACAAACATACTCGCAATATGTTCATTTGTTAATCGTTCAGCCCAAAATATTATCCGAGGGGAAAATTAGCATCTTCTTAAGCAAAAACGTTTGAAATGCTTAAAGGTTAAAACCTGATAGCAAGTTTGGGGTATGAGACTCGTTTGCTAGTGTTGATACTTGGACGTGAGGTCAGCCCTGCGTCTAGGATTACAAATCGGTGCAAACTGTTAGCCAATTTTACCCCGCTTTGCACGCGAACTTGCGTGCAGAGCGGGATAAAATTGGCAAATAGTTTTCACCGTTTTGTATTCCTAGACGCATGGCAGGTTGACGGACGGCAAACCGGATATTGATCTGTCACAAAAACTAACATTGACAACTTCATGCCAATTTTATCTGTAAAAAATATATATTCAGAACCTTCATTGTCAAATCTTTCGCGCTTAGCCTCCAATATAGTGTTCTGTATCAAATCTTCTTGAGAATAAAGCTCAGGACTCTGTCTGATTTTTTTAAACTCAGAAGTGGATAAATCGTGGCTTCCCCTTTTCAAAATGTAGGGAAGCCGTAATTGATATGAAAAGACGGAGGCACTCTTGATATCCAATGGTACATTGTATATAGAGATATACATGTATTCATTAGTTTTTCATTTATTTAAGATATGAACCGAACATATTTTTTGTAATATATCGAGGTACATGCATATGAAGCTAATAACTGAATCACACTGTATGAAATCAACAACAACAAAAAACACACACTTTTTCATATCCCACGATATTTTTACAAACAACATTCTCACAATTTCTTTAAATTTAAGCAAAAACAAAAGAAATGAAAATATTATTATATACAATGTTTTTACTTCTATAATATACTACATATAAAGAACTAATTTGTACCGCGAGCATATCGTGAAACTTCGGCAAAAAAATGCTTGTTTTTCGACAGATTTAACTTAAGAATATTAATGCTATATTGTCGCTGGGCAATAAAAAACTTACAGCTTTTGATCTTTTGAAATTCTTGAAAGTAAATACAATGCGGTAAGAGCTTTGGAATTGGACCCCGGTATTACTAGTGTAGAGGGAGTGTCAAGTTGCACTATTACTAAATCGATATCGCAGACGAGACGAACCTGTAAACCTGCGCCCGACTTTTTTTTTCTCTCATATCATCTCATTGATGCTTTTCTGTGATCAATAATTCTAGAGTATTTGTTGTTAGTCACTATTTTATAAATAAAGGGAGAGTAATCCGCTACTTCTGTACATCAAAGTATTAATGGTATTAAAACTCAGTTGTATATATGCTTGTCATTTCCTTTACAAATAATTTTCATATAAAAACGAGTAATTTCAATAATTTCATATCTGCATGATGTAGATATTAAGTAAATTGGACAGCAAAAAAATGCACTAGAAACGTTCATCGCACAGTAAAGACTCAGATCAGACTGTGCGCAGAGATGAAATTTTTGTGAACGCTAGTTTCAGTAAATATAATTGACTTTACAAGAATATTTCAACAAACATACTCGCAATATGTTCATTTGTTAATCGTTCAGCCCAAAATATTATCCGAGGGGAAAATTAGCATCTTCTTAAGCAAAAACGTTTGAAATGCTTAAAGGTTAAAATGCCAAATACAAAATAATGGTGGTTAAAACGACAACTATACAAAGTCTAATCAGACAACAATATAAATAAAATGTTACTGCAACATCAACACATAATAATAATAATAATAATAATAATAATAATAATAATAATAGTAATAATAATAATAATAAAAATGTGTCATCAATATTCGTGCATTCTGACTGGTTGATGAATCGCTGATTCATTCTAATTCGAAAATAATTTTTGTATGCAGGTTATTCCGTAAATTTGCGCGCAAATCGGTGGCTCAGCGCGAAACAGCTGTAACTCCTAATAAACTTATAGGAAGTTAAAACTGCTTCGCCCAGAGCCATCGAAATGAATCCCAAAAGAAATCTGACTCATTTGAAGAAATATGTACCATTTGCTTTATGATATTAATTCAAACACGCGAAGGCATTTTTTTAGGAATTAGACCCGTAATAGTTCTGCAGCGTTTTGGAAGTAATGAACTTTAACAGTGTTGACAGAGGTTTCCTAATGATTTCATTAGGAAACCTCGGTCCACATTGTGAAAGGTTATGAGTTAGGAAATGTTGAAGAAATATTACGGTTACACTACTTTAAATCGAAACTAAAATCATTACCACACATCGAGGATTCATAAAATATGATAAAGTTTATAGTTTCATTCCTGTATGAATTAAAATAACAAATATACAAAGCCAAACGATTCGTGAACATTTACAGCCTGATCGCAGTGCTGGTTCAACTTCAGAAAATACTTTTTTTCTGAAATAAACAACAAACAAACAAACAAACAAAAGCAAAAAAGGTTTCAATCCTACTTGAAACAAGAAAAGATATATGAGGGAACATGTTTCCATCCGCCGCCTTAAAAAAAAACAACCTAAAAAACGCAACATAAACACTCCACAAATTATGATTAAAATGAATTTAAGAAATTACTATATAATCAATTAACCTAAAGTAGAACTACCCCTTCGTTAAAACTATTCATTAACTCGACGACCAACTAATAATTATCAACTTGAAATAAAAATTGAATAAGACAGTATGCTGTATTTCAATTAAATTTTGTTTTATTTTTTTTTTATTTTTGTTTTGTTAAAATTTAGGTTCTAACGCAAATAACACCATAAAACGATTTTAAAAAGTAAAATCAGCATATAGTTAAGGTTTAACATGTTCAAGATTTATTGAATATTAGCTAAGTTTTAAAAAAATACTCCTTTACCCACTTCTCTTTGTTACTACGTGTTAATCTAGTGTAATGAGTGTTGTTTTTTTTTTTAATTTAAAACCCCCACTAATTAAAAAAAAAATATTCTGTTTATCTCTATAAAAAGTTTCATTTTTAAGGTGAAGTTTGGAAATATTTCTAAGTAAAAAAAGTTGTGTAGTCAAAATTGCTTTCATTGGAGGTGAAACCAAATTTCCAATCATTCACTACATGTGTTATTTTGAAGATAAAGAGGGTATTTGTTGATTCCATGGAGGTATGCAACTTAAATCCTGATCGCACTGTATGGATACGAAAGCGTGATTAGGTTTTTAGTTTCCTAACTCCATGAATTCAACAAATTATCGCTTCATATACTTTGATTTAATTTCATAAAGCAAAAATGTAAATATTCTTCAAGAAGGAAGTAGATTTATTATGTGACTATTTTGTGCTCAAATTTATTAATATAGATCTATATTATAATGATAATAATAACAACAACAATAATAATAACAATAATAACAATAATAATAATAATAATAATAATTAATAATAATAATAATAATAATAATAATAATAATAATAATAATAATAATAATAATAATAATAATAATAATAATAATAATAATAATAATAATGATGATGATGATGATAATAATAATAATGATAATAATAATAATAATGATAATAATAATAATAATAATAATAATAATAATAATAATAATAATAATAATAATTAATATTTATATTTTTATTGTTGTTATTCTATTATTATAATTTTTATTCAGTTCTCTTCTTTAATTCTATGTAAAATCCATGACCCACAATTTGGGCTTTTTTATGTATTTTCAAAGAGGCATAATTTGGTAAGGAAACATTATGATTCCAATTTTACTACAATAATATCAAGGCGTTAGGACTTACACCTTTGGAGGAGAGGTCTTAAAGGTCTTTCTTCTTAATTCCTGCGTAAAATAGGGAGCCGCGCGATTGGTGGTAACGGTCGGACTATCTTTCAAAAGGTTCAAAGCTCAGCTCCCGATCGCGTCACTCATCCCTTCCAACTATTTGTCTTCATCCAATGGTTTGATTATCGTACATCTATGTGGGTTAGCAGCTGGAGGCTAGGAAAGGATTAATGGTCGTACTGGTGTGAGAAATACCAGGAATCCATTGATATAATCTCCAGCCGCCGCGATATAACTGAAGGGTTATTGAAAGCGGTGTAAATCCCCATTCAAACAAACAAAGCGTAAAATATGGCATACCACTAAATAAATAGCGCTATTTTAAATTCTGTTTAAAGGTCTGATCAAGGCGCTGCTTAGTTCCACATGCCTGACGGAGTAACGGTTATACTTTTCTATCACTCCGTTGCGTTTGCAATAAAAAATCTCACTAGATTTTAATTCTATGAAATATTTGAAAGTACCAAAGAAGTCGATTTAAACCTGATAGCAAGTTTGGGGTATGAGACTCGTTTGCTAGTGTTGATACTTGGACGTGAGGTCAGCCCTGCGTCTAGGATTACAAATCGGTGCAAACTGTTAGCCAATTTTACCCCGCTTTGCACGCGAACTTGCGTGCAGAGCGGGATAGAATTGGCAAATAGTTTTCACCGTTTTGTATTCCTAGACGCATGGCAGGTTGACGGACGGCAAACCGGATATTGATCTGTCACAAAAACTAACATTGACAACTTCATGCCAATTTTATCTGTAAAAAATATATATTCAGAACCTTCATTGTCAAATCTTTCAAGTGAAATAAACACAAAAGGAGAAAACGACCAGTGAAAAGGTTTTCTTTAAGGAGCAAGGTCTATTTCCATGTAGCCTGTAACAAAACTTTGAAAATACATGTACTTGTACGAGGGGTGATCAATAAATTCGAGTTATTTTTTTATTGCTCATTTTGTATGAGGTGTACTGTAATGTAACAATGTGTTTTGGTAATTTGTATATTTAAATCAATGGTGAGCTATGTATGCTTAAGTTGAAATAAAGTTCTGTTCTGTTCTGTTCTGTAACATTGGATACTAATTGAATGATCACTTAACGATATTTTCCTGAAGGTATGTTGATCTAATTGTGACGTAAGAATTAAGTAAATGGCGTCATATTGATGACGTCATGGTAAGCGCTCACCGTCGGGAAATGACGGCCAACGTCATTTTGAGCAATAGGAGAATCAAAAATATATATAATGTCAATTTTTTCCTAAAAAGGCAAGCAACCTAAATTTTTGCTGAAACCTAACGAAAATTATTATTCTTCAGACATTTCTGTTCATAAGTGAATTCACAATATATATGACTGTAGAAGTCTCGCTAAAGTTCATCTTCCGCTAAAAGCGGAATTTACCTTATTTTCAAGCATTTGGCGTATAAGATTCAATGAAATTATCGGAATCATTGTGGGATTTTACAAATTAAGTAGTCTTAGCGAGACCTATCAATTATGGTGACCACCGTTTCGGTACATTTCTTGTTGAGTACTAAACAGCCCTGTGTTCAGGATGTAAAATCGTTTCGCGAGCGCTTTGAGATGATACCCCGCTTTGCACGTGCATATACGTGCAAAGCGGGGTATCATTTCGAAAGCGCTTCGCTAACGTTTTCATCCTGAGCGCAAGGCAGAAAATCGGGTAAAGCTCTCGCTTTTATCTGCTTGGTTTTCTTCCGACTTTGAACCTGCTTTACAGCGCAAGTAGGTAGCGTCTTGCGTAGAATTAAGCGAAACATAAATATCGAAAAGCTCGAAATTCTACTTTAATTCGTAGGTTGACCTATGTACGTTTCATGTCTTAATTCAAATAGAAAAATCAATCACCATGCCTCGCGGCGTGGCTGAATTCAGTAACTTAGTATAATTAAAACGGAGGTGCTTCGAACAATGTCACGTGATGGCTCTTATAGCGTGTTATGAACGGGATCCGATCAAAGTAAAATGTGCTTTCGATCGACAGAGTCGTATTGTAAGAAGAAACTAACTTCATTTCTAGGCATTCTTAACTGTATTTCTTCAACTAGAAAACAACAACAACAAAATAAATAAAACACGAATTTATTGACCACCCTTCGTAATTATCATCTGAAGCTAACGTAATTGTTCTTCAAATTCCGCCAAAACAAAAAGATTGTACATTAGACATCTTCATATCCAAACCATATCCCTTTATTTTAATTGAAAATTAAGTGGGTATCTGACAGATGTGGAATTCTTAAAGTTAGCAGAATGATATCGGTCATTCTGTACCTCTTGTTCTTCCCCATCAATCACAAATTCATATATTTAAGGTAAAGACACGTTAGCTACAAAGGAAGCTGTTTTCATCGTGCGATAAGAAAAGAATTCAAACGAAACCTGTGTAATATTCATTAATTCTACCCCCCCCCCCCAAATAGATACGTTAATCAATAAATAAAGATAAATAAATCAATCAATAAATGATTAAATAAACAAATAGATTGATAAATTACTTGAGTAGTAAATAAAAAAGAATGAAGCGTCCTTTCTGGAAGACTGGATGACAAGAACATCGGAGACGTCAATCGAAACGAGAAGTGTTTTTGGACAAAGCGACAAATGCACGCGAGTAGAGGTAGAATGGTCCCTTTTCCCACTATTAGCTTGACCGATTACAATTAAGGTACTGGAACCATAATAGTTCCGGAACTTTCGGAAGTAATGAACTTTAACAGTGTTAACCGAGGTTTCCTAATGATTTTCATTAGGAAACCTTGGTCAACATTGTGAAAGTTCATTAGTTCCGAAATGTTGCGGAACTATTGCGGGTCCACTACCTAAACAACATCGTGGAATTGACATTCATCTCAATCAAAACCATTCCAAATAACTCGCTCAGCGCTCCGTTCCTTCATTCCTATCACTCACTCAAATCATTCATAAACGCTCTAAACACATTTAAAAAGATAGACCAACTTAAAAAGATAGAAGAAATAAATAAAGCTAGAAAAAATCGCGATTTCACTGGCATAATTCAAATTGTTAGCATGTGATAATCTCTTGAAGAAATAGGAAGCTATTTATAGAAATTGAATGCATGTTTTGCTAAAGGGAGTTAATAAATATCCCTGTTTGATTACCTCCCATTAAATTCACTCAAAACTCGCTTCACACAATCATTCAATTTCGTATCAAAAATTATTCCAAAATTATACATCTTGTCAAATTCACGATGTTGTTAACCGTACCCTTACGTGATTTGCCCAAAGCACCAGCCAATGTCAAGGTCATGTATTCAATTTAAACATAAAAACATTAACACCTGAAATGCCCTTTCTTCATCTTCATCTTTAATATGTGCATTATTTATGACAAGACTCTTCTGTTAAGTAAAAACGTTTTGTCATCAGTGAAGGCCAAGGTAGCTTTCAATGTCATTCATTTTTTTCAGAATCAAACTTTACATTGGGCACATTTGGTACTGCAGTTACGGGAAAGCGAACATTGGTTTACCATTACATCTTGCAATCTACTAACCCAATTGCACTTTATGAATACAAGAATTATATATACATGTATATATTTATATATGCCTAAATGTATAAGCAAAACTAGTCATAATTATTAATTTTGTCAAAAATAACAATTTTTCAGTATTTTAAGGAACTATTACAGGCGAAAATCAATGAAGTACTTGCACTGTGTAGAGTTTGAATGATAAAAAAAAAAATATTGAAATGGCCGCATTCTGAAAAACAAAACTGAAAATAAATTATTCGTTTGTGACAACAAATCCGTTCGATACTATCAATCACCGGTTTTGGAAAATACCTCATTGGCATTAATAAAATAGTCTAACTCGGCAACATTTGATATGCAGTGGATATTTGAGCCAAATAACATTTGTGTGCGTGGGTGAGTGTCGCGTTCAAATTCAGAGAAATTGTGGTTTATGAATGTTTTGTTGGTAATCGAAATTATTAAACTTTAATGTCACCATCAGCAAGTTTTATTCCATAGAAAGTACTAAATGTTACGTATCAAATATTTACAAGCTTCTAATTCATAGATATTAAATCGTGACCTATTGTCGGAAAGTAAGAAGGTACTGTATTACAAACATGAGTTCTCTCAGAATGAATCCTTATTTGGAACATACATACATACATACATACATACATACATACATACATACATACATACATACATACATACATACATACATACATACATACATACATACATACATACATACATACATACATACATACATACATACATACATACACACAAACACACAAACATACATACATACATACATACATACATACATACATACATACATACATACATACATACATACATACATACATACATACATACATACATACATACATACATACATGAATGCCTACATACTTACATACATACATACATACATACATACATACATACATACATACATACATACATACATACATACATACATACATACATACATACATACATACATACATACATACATACATACATACATACATACATACATACGACGTGCTTACGTACGTATACTTATAAATGGCAGGATTCCAGATTTTACAAGAGGGAACAAATGGAAGTCCACAAAAAATACTTCTGTGTTCAGAACGCGAGACATCGATTTATAAATTTTAAAATTTTATCTTATGTAACATGAACAAAATGACACAATTATCATTTTTCAGGGGCGGGGGATATGAGTCCTTCTTTTGTTCCCATGTAAAAAAAAAGACGAACAAATATTCAAATCGCAGGCATTAAAAGATTGATTATTTTTATTTATTTTTCATACAGAACCGTCTAACAGTATTCAACAAAATAATTTCATGTTTATATATATTATACAGATAGAATCTGGAAACAGAACATTAGGACCCGGTTGTATAAAAAATATTCATTGGTTAGATTTTTAACAATGAAATACTTTCAACGAATCGGATCTGCTGTTTCAATTGGTACAATTGAAACAATAATTCCGATTCGCTGAAATTATCTATTCGTTAAAAGTTACCAATGGTAAACTTTTATACAAAGGGGTGCTACTAGACAATGCGTGATCTTAATTTAAATTGCATGTTCACGAAATTGTGCGCTGTCATATTTTTTCATAAATCTATCCAAAACATTTTTGAAAGACATATGCGGAAATTGAATGCGGCTTTCGCGGATCAATCAACAAGATCTACTGTTGCCCATACAGCCGCCATATACGACCACCATGCGGCGACCGCGGAGAGACCGTTTGTTCGCAGTAACAAGCGTTTTGTGAAAGTATTGGTTATGTGACCGCGCAGTCTGACTAGGATCAATTCTTTCCACAGCTCACAGATGCTCCTTTTTGTCTGACGGGTCGCATAAAAATGTCTATTTATCACTGATGCTGTCTTTTATAGTTGTTTTGCTTAAAACATAGCACAAGATGGCTTCTAAAAGGAAAATCGGTTTCCGTTTAGTATATACTAATTTAATTTTAGTTCGATTGCGACGAAAGTTTTAGCATATGGAATCGCTCTCGAACACTCAATCCTGATGTTTTCACGTACCTGAAAGAGAGGCAGTAGTTTAAACCCACTGCTACCTGGTTTAAACGTACTGCTACCCAATTTTACAGCTGGGTGAACTGGAGCTGGCTATTAAGTGTTTTGCCCATAAACACACCTCGTCGACAGTGGGGCTCGAACCACGGACCTCCAGGTCACGGGTCGAGTGCATTTACCACTAGGCCACCGAGGCAGTGGTTTCCGTTTTCTTTCTTGAAAAGGTACTATCATTTTAAACAAATGGTCCTTCATTTCCTATGATATTTTTTGTTATAGTTCATTTTGTATAAGCTTTGATAAAAGGGGTTTAATGGTTGGACCTCAGCATTCGGTTTTTTGTTGTTTTTTTTTCAAATAAGTAAACGTCTAGATATTTCACGCGTAAATTTGGGCTACAAAATCAATTTCGCTGTCAAATTACCGCTTAAAATAAAATTACACCCATAGGTATTTTAAGACTAGAGCAAAAAACTTAATCGTCAAAGCATTGAATTTTACGTACCTGTGTCAATGGCGGAAATGATGCATCTAAGTAACCTCAATATTTCAATTTTTTATTTAACAGAAAATGAAGTGGAAAGAATAGGGAATGAAAATGGTTGGTGAAAATGTTATAAATTGTGTATTTTATGATTGGTTCAAACTTTGGCAGAATTTACGGTCAGTACGATTGTATTTGAAGCAGATAGTTCTACTATAAGTATATGGGTGCTTCTAACTGAAATGGCCCTAAGAGCTACTGTTATACATGTATTTCCATTTACATGTCATTATACTCCAGAAAAAGATATAACAGAAAAAACGAATAAAACAATATTGTAAAAGAAACTTGATGATTTATTTAAAGCATAGAAATGTAAATGTCAGAGCGTAAGCGCATGGTATTTTATGCTAATATCGCTACTAAGTTTAATATTAATTAACTTAATTTTATACTAATTTTGCACTAACTTAAACATAAACATTTAATTGTTCTACAGCTGTATATCAGTAGGAGGTAAATATTTCTGGAATTCATATGTATATGAAATTAGCTTATATTTCTTACTCAACTTTACAAGTGCTGACACGCGATAAAATTAAGAACGCCATTAAATTCAAATAATATTTTGTAAATTAAAAAAAAAAAAAAAAAAAAAAAATATGAATCAGTTATGTGCAAATGGAGATCAAGTTTGGGTCAAATAAACCAATGTTTATGATATCTGCTAGCATTTTAAGGAAGCATTCTTTTTTTAACAATAAAAAATTAAGTACACAATTATCTTTGATTTTAAGAGTGTTTTTAAATCATTTTATTGTTATTATCATAATTATGATTATCATTTTCATTATTTTTATAATAATTATTTTCATTTCAATTTATTAATAGCATAAATCGACATAAATATATGTATCGGAATAAACAAAACCACAGAAAATGACAATGAAAAATACCTACACCTACAAAATGTAAACTTACAAAATTCAAATAGTCAAAGAAAAACAATATAACTAAATTTATTTTAGGTAACATTATTATCCTTCATGGCTTTACCATAAAAAGTTTTATTCTCAGAAAAAAATGATTGCAGATACTAATTGCATATTTTTCATGGTGACACTTACTTTACACAAGAATCAATTTTTGCCAAAGAATATTTCTAAAATAGATTAGTTAACAGTAAAAAGTGATATTCTATTCAATAATATTCGAAGAACAAAATTTTCACATATATACTACATGTACTTTCTTTACTGCTACTTTTCATGTTATTTCTAGTTTCACTATTAATGATGAATTCTATATAGATACATGTGCATTTTAAATGATATTAATTGCAAAACTTATACTAAAACAGATAAAGATACTTTGTTAGCAAAATAAAATTGGTTTTTTAATGAGCTTGTGCGTGGCATTTCCAACAATTTCCCTTTAGCGGATAGCAAAGTCCCTGGCCAACCTGTGCATCCGCACAGTCTGGCCAGAGTCTTCCACTATGCGCTCTTTAGATAGATATTGCCACAATCCCTACTCAGATGGACACCAAATATTCTTATTGCATGGCATTGATGTCTAGACTGCTTAGTATTTGTGTTTGCAACACGTGTGCAAGTGTTGCTCCGGCGCTAATTTAAATAGACATTAGGTCAGATGTCAGTTGCAATGTAACTCTTACGTAATGTACAAGGTTCACCAAAATTTGTAGTTTCAGCGCCGACTTTTCACATATCATCGGGATTGACGTTTTTCTATGGTAAGGGTTTCATTCAAATCATTCTATTACATATAATCTATTTGATTTCTATTTGTCCACAAACATAAATGAATCAGAATAGCGACATATACACCTTGCATATCAGTCGTATATTTTCTAGCAGCGTCTCTGCCTACACTTATATTCCATGTGACATATATTCGTTTAGATTAATGAATTATTAACATATTTTATCACATAATTCTATATATTCATTTAAATTTGTCAAATTTGTCATATATAGGGCAACATCTCGTCTTTTTAAGGGTAGAGATTGGAAAATGTAATGTTAAATTATAAGCCACCTCGCCCACGCATTTAGCCTGCCTCTGCATAAACTTAGATATTGATTTCCTTCGCCCCAAACATCACAAATGGGAGCCTTGCATTCGTTAGATATATGCCAAATATTTAAGTTCACTTTTTTTTCCGAAAAAAAGGAAGATGGCTAGTGAAAATATAAAGAATAGAAGGAGAGTAACATAAACAAAGGATACATTCTTATATATCAAGTTGGTATGAAATACTTATACATTGAAACTATGCATCGATAACCATTCATTTCTATCTTGTCGCTAATTCACCTTTTTCAACCATACAAGAACTGGATTGCGTATATCTTTTTGACAAAAATGGTAAACATTTGCAAAAGTCTTCCATACGACAAATATTTTGTCTGTATTGCGCACTTTCTTCTATTTGATCATTCAATTAGATTATTATCAAATTATCATTTAATTGCAAAATGTTTTTTTAGGAATATACCTTTTCTCGTAAACCAAACATCATTTTAGTTTCGTTATAGCAATAAGATGATAAGCCAATGGACTTCATTTACGCAACCCAGATTGCCGACTTGTCTGTGCATCAAATCAACAAGTAAACCAAAATATTGCGTCGCATTCATTTTTCCTTAAAGACAACATATTTATTCTATTTAAATTACACTATCTAACCATTTACAACGTGTATAACAAGGCTTAAGCTACAAGAAGCACACATACACAGTATTGTAACAAAAATACTTACACGGACCAAAGAATATCTTCTTTATAATTGTCATCGGCATATTTTGCTGCCATAGAGTTTCAAAACACCGATACTTGTTGGAAAGTAGCAATACCACCCATTAACATCAAACTTTTGCTTTGAAAAACTTCTGCATCTGTCGACACGGCATCAATCAGTTGTAAATCACCTTTATTCGCACAACACTATGTCGCTCACTACTATATACAAATATGGCCGCCATTTTGAATCACGTGATTTCTATATAAATTTACTTCCTCTTTATCGTAACGCTTACGCAATTTTTCTTGTGACAAGGCCCTGGAACGCCTTTTTTGGATTTAAAAGGTAAAAAGCAAGGATTATATGTCTTTTAAGAGATAGCAGAGCAGTCTAGATACATATTTTCTGTGTTTTATGTGTTTTCTAATAGAATAAACAAAAAATGGTTATTTCAGATGGAACACATATCTTTTTTCTTTTTTAACACAAAATCAGCATTTAGTTTTAACCAATGTCGAATAGATAGAGACGAAAATGTTTACATGCTCGTATGTGCATTATAAGGAGCTTTTGAATGACTCTCTGGAAAAAACAATCTGTTAAACAGCGGCGGACCCAGAGTATCTGGGTTCGATGTCGACCTAGAGAATTTGGGGAATTAGTCCAATAATAACCCTATCTATATAGAAAGGGATACTTTGGGACAATTTGCTCAAATTATGTACATCAGATATATTTTATTTGAAGAATTTCAAGTTCCTGTGATTCGAACACTACAAAAAGGTGTTAGCTGTTCTTGTTTTACAAAATTATGATTGAATTTGTCCACTAAAATGAAACCCTCGAACACATTCTGTACATTTACTATTTTATTTTATCATTTAGTTATTTGGTATAATTCGGGGAGTATTTTTGGCATTCTACAGATCTCTATCCAATTTACTTTTTTGTAATTACAAAAACAATCGCATGAACATGGATTATCTGGGCAGTGCCGAAAGTGTCCTTCATTTTCAGTCAGCGCTGTTGCGCAAGCTTACATGTACTAGGGTTGACAAATCAACGCACTTGGCTGAAATTCTGAATCTAGAATGATCACTTAGCCTTTCTGTGTTTTAAGTCAATAAAACAATAATTGTCCATTCAAAGAATAGAAAAGTATACATTTCCGTGTGTCAAAATATAACTGACTAAAATTCATGAAAATGTCAAACAACTCACACAAGTACTGAGTGATTTAAGTGTAAAAAAGAAAACAAAGTGGAAGTCGCATGTGATTACATGTGCAATATTATAGCTATTAAAATCGCCAAGGACGTTCTAAAAAAGTCGAACAACAAAACAGCAAAAAACGTTTTCTTTTTTCTGAGAAAATAAGCTTAAACTAATAATTATGTGCAATGGAAAGAAAATGCCTCTTTTGGAATATTGTTTTACAAATCACTGTTTTGTTTGTATATAATAATAAGGCATGCAATGGCATACCTTTTTGTAAAATAATTTGCTTTTTGCAGTAGTATTTACTTTCCAATTTTATGAAATTAACATTACTTGTTCAAAGCATTAAATCGTAACGCCTAAATAGGTCTTGATGAACATCAATATATATGTGACCCGTCACGCCAAAAGGGATCATCTGGGTAGTGCGTAAAGTCTCGACCCCAGTCAGACTGCGCGTACTGCACAGACTGACTAGTGTCGAAACTTTTCGCAATCTGCTTACTTTCTGTATCTAGAATGATCAATCTACCTTCCAGTGAAAGAATTTTTGAAATGCGACCCACTGTCTAGCTCACCTGAGCACGAAATGCTAAAGGTGAGCTATTGTGACCGTACAATGTGCGTCGTCCGTCGTCCGTCGTCCACAATTTCTTTAAACATCTTCTCCTCCACAGAATCAAAGAGCGAAAAGGCATATCCTTCTTGCTCTTGGCTAAAAAAATTCCATGGTATTGATTTTATGTAGAAATTATCTCCTTGTTGGCATCTGCCTATTTGATTAATGCGATTTCCTAGGGGTCAAAGTGACTCAGGTGAGCGATCTAGGACCATTATGTTCCTCTTGTTCAAGTATTCTTTTTAATTAATTCCGAGATGGTTCCTTTTTGTGTGACTTGTCATATATATGTCATATATATAAAAATCTTCATTGCTAACGTTGTTTTCTTTCAGTGGATCATTTAGAAATAACGGTAGATAATCATTTGATAAACTCACCGACAAACCAGTAAAATATTAAAAACTTATACCCTGCCTCGGATCATTTTACTCTTTTCGTCGTTATCTAAACGGAGCCAAACAAACAAATGACGCCATTCAAGATGATCAGATGCAAAGTGACGCTCTTTTAGAAAAATTGTCTCAAAATTGTCATATGTGTGACCCGTCACGCAAAAAGGGAACATCTGGGAAGTGCGTAATTTGTCGACCCTTGTCGATATATTTTGTACCGTGCTTATTTTCTGAATCTAAAATTATCAATCTACCTGCCAGTGAAAGCAATTTTGAAATGTGCTTTCTGGTTGACCTATGCTGGAATAAATCTCTTTTTCAATAATTTATTATACAGAATTCCCGGATGGTCCCATTTTGCGTGACGGGTCACATTTTATCCTTTTTTTAATTTAATCAATAGAACAAAATTGTGGTGTTCTTGTAAAATCGATTTATATTTCATTTCCTGAATTAAAAAATATAGCGCTTGTTGTTCACTCAATGACATATAAATCGATTTTACGCTGAAACAAAGGATAGCAGTTAACAACATCTTGAAATTGGCATTTGCCTCCATCAAAACCATTCAAGATCACTCGCTTAGCGTTCCGTTCTTTGATTCCAAACACTCGCTCAAACCATTCAAAAACGCCCCAAACTCGCCGAAATAGATATAATGAACAACGTCATTCAAAAGGAATAAAGGTAGAAAAAAATCGCAAGTTCAATTGCATAATTAAAATTGTTAGCGTCTGATAGGTTCTTGAAGTAATAGGAGCTAATTATAGATAGATCAATCAATCAATTTGAAGAGAAGCAAGTTCTTAATACAACTAATGACTGAACTGTATAGAACTTGTATGCATATTTTATCAAAGTGAGGTAATAGATATCGCTGATTTTGATCATCCTGATCAAGATTTGCTATATTGAATTACATCCTATTAATTTCACTAAAAACTCGCTCACACACTCATTCAATTTCATTCTAAGATCATTCCAAAATCATTCATCCTGTCAATTTCATGGCGTTGTTAACTGTATCCTCTATATAAAAATGTTCTACAACCAAAGTCCGAAATTACTCCTTTGAATATTTAGATATTACACAATTGTTATTAAAGTTGTTTAATAAATGTGCAATTGAGTTAAGAATATGTATGGCATCGCATTCATCAAAATTATGTCATTGTGCATTTGATGATATTATTTTACAAACAGCAGTATATATAGACCAGCAATTTTGAGTGAGTGATCAAGGATCAATTCTACATTGAAAATAATAGGAGATGACGATTTCTCAAACCTCACTCTTGCTTGCAGATCTGTATATGCTTAGCAGAAACTGGAATCGCTTTTTAGCTCACCTGAGCACAAAGTGCTCAGGGGAGCTATTGTGATCTACCAATGTCCGGCGTCCGTCTGTCCGTCACGGCGTCAACAATTTCTTTAAACGACATCTCCTCCTAAACTTTTGAGTCAAAATCAACCAAACTTGGCAGAAATATTCATTGGGTGGTCCCTTGTAAAAAATGCTAAAATGGAAAGGATCCGTGCCATATCACGGGAAAAGAGGCCTTAATGACAATTTTCTTGTATGAACTCCAGACGCCACAAATATGGTCCAATCTTTAGAAACTTGGTCATAATGTTTTCCAGGTCACAAGAATGAACATCTGTTGAAAATGGGAAGGATTCATGCCATATCAAAGGAAAATGAGTCTTAATGATGATTTACTTGAAATAACTCTAGTGGCCACAAATATGACTCAAACTTCATGAAACTTGTTTTTATGAAGAAATTATCTTCCTTATGGCATCTGCCTTTTTAGCTCACCTGAGCACAAAGTGCTCAAGGTGAGCTATTGGGATCGTAGAATGTCCGTCGTCCGTCGTCAGTCGTGCGTCGTGCGTCGTCCGTCGTGCGTCGTCCACAATTTCTTTAAACATCTTCTCCTCCTAAACCAGTGGGCCAATCTTGATGAAACTTGGCAGGGATGTTCCTTGGGTCAAGCTCTACCAAAGTTGTTCAAATAAATGAAATCCACCCTTAACTTTCCCTTTACCCTTAACACAAAGGGTGAAAATATTAAAATCTTTAAAAGTCTTCTTCTCTGAAACCAGATGGCACACAGCTTTCATATTTGGTATGCATCATCACCTAGTGGGCCTCTACCAATTTGTTCATATCAAGACCCTTGGGTCATATTTGGGCTCTGCACAGGTGCATCCCTTTATCTCTTATGAGCACGAAGGGTAAAAAAACGAAAATCTTCAAAAATCTTCTTCTGTGAAACCAGATGGCAGACAGCTTTCATATTTGGTATGTAGCATCATCTAGTGGACCTCTACCAAGTTTGTACATATCAAGACCCTAGGATCATATTTGGGCTCCACCTGGGCGCAACCCTTTTTACATAGAATCAAAGAGCGAAAATCTTTTAAAGTCTTCTTTAATCGAAACCAGAGGACACACTGCCTTCAGTTTTGGGATATAGCATCATTTAGTTGGCCCCTACCAAGTTTGTTCATATCAAGACCCTTGGGTCATATTTGGGCTCCAACCGGGCGCATCCCTTTCAGCTCATCTGAGCACAATGGGTGAATATAGGAAAACCTTCAAAAATCTTCTTCTCTGAAACCAGAAGGCAGACAGCTTTCATATTTAGTATGTAGCATCATCTTATGGACCTCTTTCAATTTTGTTCATATCAAGACCCTGGGGTCACATTTGGGGTCCACCCGGGTGCATCCCTTTTTACATAGAATCAAAGAGCAAAAAGGCATATCTGTCTTGCTCTTCGCTGAAAACGTTCCATGGTATTGATCTTAGGCAATTATCTTCTTTTTGACATCTGCCTATCTAATTAATGTGATGTCCCAGGGGTCAAAGGGACTCAGATGAGCGATCTAGGACCATCTTGGTCCTCTTGTTAATTGATGTGATGTCCCAGTGATCAAAGGGACTCAGGTGAGCGTTCTATGACCATCATGGTCCTCTTGTTTCTAAATATTTTTTCTCTATTTACCTTAAACGAATTTGGGTCAATTAATATACAAGGTATCAAATTTGCTTGCGATAAATCACAAATTCATTAAACGCATGAATTATTAAGACTATAATAATTATATTTGAGCCTTTGCATGACATTTTCAACAATTTGACAGCAGCGTGAGGTGCTAACATTTACCAGCCAAGGCAATTTACTAAGCGTAAGTAGAGGATTGTCTAACTGTCTATAGATACTTTAAGACCTAATCTGTCGAAAATTCGCATAGTGAAGACTCTGGCAAGACTGTGCAGATGCACAGACTGGCCAGAGGCTTTGCTTTGCGCATATTTGAAATAGTTGCAAATGTCCGCTCAGGCTCATTTATAATTATTCATATATGCACATGTGACTGTCCGTCTACCTGTCTTTAAACAAATACTTGTTCCACACTTAAGCAACTACCGCTTTGATATTGTTTTGATCTTCCTTTGAAAATGTGCACCTGCAATTTTGTAGCAACTGCTTCGATTTGTTATTGAAATATCTCCCCTTGAACATATACGTTTTTATTTCCCTTAATTGCTGTTTTCTCTATCATTTCTCCTTTTTTGAAGCATGTACTATTTTTTACTTTTAACACGTTATTATTTAAAGCAGGGGTTTTATCATGAAATGCCCCACCTTTGTCTCATTTGTGTGGGTTCATTACTCATTTTGGATATTTTAAATGATTTAGATCTTTAAATAGGTGTGTAAAACACTTTCATTTTTCATTTGGTGAAGAAATCAAACATATCAAAAGGATAGGTAGCCAGGAACACGAAATGTTACTTCCTTTACAAACTGACCCAGGATGCGAAAACGAATACAAGCAAGCTGTTACAGTTCACAAGATTGTGAAAGTGACAAGGTGAATGATTTGGGAATGATTTTGTAATGAAATTTAATGCGTGTGTTGAGTGAGTTTTAAGTGAAATTAAAAATGAACAAAATTAGCTATATTAATAACCCCCCTTTAAAAAATTGCTTGCAAGTTTTATAAATAGGTTACTGTATTTCTTCAAGAATCAACCAGGCGTTTACAATTTCAATCATGTATGTGAGATCGCATTCTTCATCTATTATTTTTTATCTTGAATGTAGCTGTTGATTGTATCATTTTTAGTGATTTTTAAGCATTTAGAATGAGTGATTTGGAATGGTTTTGATTGAGATCGCTTAACTTGGAAGTACCCATTTGGATTTTCAAACCAAATATATGAGAATAACCATTTCTACTCAATTATTAAAAGACTTTATACGTTTTTTAGCATAGGTAACGCCTAGTAAAAAGCTTCATATTCAACTGCTTGATGTTTTTTATTATTATTATCATTATTATTTATTGTTGTTTGCTTATTGCATTGATAAATGCTTTCTTATAGTATATCTAAGTGGGAAACAAATTTTGTTAAATTTTCAAAAGAAGTGGTCTGTAAAATAATGGTATATGATCCATTCCTTACATCATATGTCGTTCAAAAATCGGGATATTCTGCAGTAATAGCCTATACTCGTATGGTTTGAAAACATATATTGTGTTAGATGCCAAGATTAGATGTCTTTAAAAAAACTTTATCAAATGCCTAGATTAGATGTCTTTATTTTAAAAAAAGAAAATGATTTCATTGAAAGCCAGCATTTTCCTCTTCTTAAATTTTATGAGATTCAAAACTGTTCATAAGTCAGGGTGTATAAACCACGTGACTTTTTTGGAAACGGAGGGGAGGAAAATCGCTCGCTTCAGGTAACATTTTTCGCGATTATTTCTTAAATACGGAACAGATTGTCACCAGACAAAGACGACGGCCTGGCAATTTTAATTTCACGTCCCTACATATATATGTGTGTTTGAAAATATTCTTAATTTTACAGAATTAGTTCCCCAAAGTTCGAAACACGCAAATTGTAAAATCGTCCGACGGTGAGCAAACCAAGGAAATCTGGAGAAAATGCAATATGTTTGCGTGTACAAGGCGTTTTGCGCAAAACATACCATTAGGATATTTTTGAGGGGTCAAAAGTAAATGACCATAACCTTTAAACGTTTTGGAAATCATCTTTTTATACCCGAAAATCGACATTTTGCTTTTTACGTCCGGTGGGGAGCAACTCTCCGATGACTCCACAGGGGAGCCGTTTTCGAAGGGTGCTCATAGCATTGTCTGACATTGAAAATATCGCAAAACTTTATATCTGTTCATGATTGGCTATTGTTTGTTTGTTTCAAAACACGCGAAGCATATGATTATCGTTTTTTATAGCCAAAATGGGAAATAAGCTTTAATAGAATCGACATCAAATACGAAATGGTAACGTACCCATGATATCATTGTTATGAAATATGCAAAAACTATACACTATCTTACCAATTCTCGCTACTGTACATAATTAATACATTTACGAAATAGTACGAAATGGGAATTGATAATAAAAGAAAATATATATATATTTTGAATAGACAGTCTGTTCGAGCTGAAGACGTTAACTTTGATAGACCGTGAGATGCACGAACAAGTTACAAATATTTTAAAATGCGTATGCGAATGTGAATGAATCTTTACGAGATTGTGAAATAATACTGGATTCGTTCGTCAACAATTCCTTGTGTTAAACGCTTAATCTAACTCGTTACTAAACATGTATATCTATTTCAGAAATGGTGATTCTTTGGTGGGATTCCAGACCTGCATGTTTAGCATACGAATATGACATTTTTGGCGAATATGAGAGAATATGGGCGAATATGACTTTTGTTTCATGATCAAGGCGTTTAAACGAATATTCAAACCTTTTTGCTACACTTTCTATGCATTAAATCGTTATTTATGTTTATCATCATCGAGTTATAATTAAATATTTTTTTCAGTTGTTTGACTTCGTGTTGAAGGCTACCAGAATTTCTTTTTTTCGTCAGTCGAATATGATTGAATGAGTTGCGAACGAGACTTTAATGTTTAACCTAGTTAGCAATTTGACTTGTAGTTTTATACTTAAATTTAGGCATTTCATCAAAATAATAATTTAATAATAGTTATTGCCCAGTCATATTCGTCGTGAAGAATCATGTTCGCCAAACCGAAAACCGTACGTGTACTCCAAAAGATAGTCCTATCAAGCTTTTTTAAATGATAACTGCATTGTTCTTGTTATTCATATTCATTTTTATTTTTGTATCGTCTAAACAGGTAAAACAAAAGTATAGAAAATTCAACAACAACAACAACAACAAAAGAAATACGTATTCTTCATCAAAACAGTAGCGGTCATACTAGTTGTCATTATAGGGATGATTGTTTACGATAATTGTTTATTTCTAATTTTACAAAAACCATCGTTTACTAAATAAAAGAAGAAAATATTCAAATAACCTTAAATGTAAATGCACATGCTAGAATAATATCTATCATGACCGATTTGAGTATCATCAATACCAGTTGTTTTATTAGATCTGGACTAATGATTAAAAAAGTGGATTTTTTTCTTTTTCATATTTTTTGTCAAGTCCGAATTACTTTTAATTTAATTTTTTTGTAATAAGACAAGTCATAACACAACAATTATATAAGCACAGCCACTAAGTACTATACTTAGTAAATATGGGTACAATAAGGGTCTAAAAATAGGGCCACCTGGAAAGCCGCCCGTTGTAAGTGTTTAAATCCGAACTCTATATAGCAAAGAGTTGAATCAAAGAATCTGTACCTTTAATCGTTATTCATCTATTTATTTAAGATGCTATTTGTAAATAATTTTGTCTGTAAGTTCTGTGTCATGAAATGTTGACATTGAGATACCACGTGAGTAGACAAAGGTGTCAGAGATCAACTATCGGATGGTGGAAAGCTCAGATACATTCACGTTAAAATGTAGGAGTTCAAAAAGTCAATTTCAATTTATATCAAAAGAGCCCGTACCTTTGTCAAGCCAAAGGGTCTAGCATTAATTAAATTAATTAGTTAGAAACGTCTTAGATATGAACAAATAGTTGTCTCCGATGAAGGCTTGGGTGTTATCCCTTTCTTTATCAACCCAAGTCATTCAGTCATTCGTGGTACACATTAAGTATTTTTTTATGTGGTTTTAGTTTGAAGAAGTAAAACATGATGACACCGCTTTATCAAATACTGTTCCTGATTTTTGAAAAAAGGCCGTTTCTTTGGCAAAGTACATGCATGTTATAAATTATTCAATTTTGGTTGAAGCATTACTGCGACTTTGTTTTTGTACGAATTTGGGCTAGAACCATTTGCTTGCAAAGATCCGAAGGTAGGTAGAACATTGAAATGGAATTAAGAGCTGGCAACTATTTCTTACTTGTGTAACAAATACCCCACATTTAATTTTTCTCACACAACACGTTACTTTCAAACTATTGAATAATATAAACAATCGAATTTTTAATAAATCAACAAAGAAATACATTTCTTAATTGACATTCGCAGGTATCTGACGCATAATCTATTCTTATTTTTTTTATATATATATTGAACCGTATGACAATAAATCTTTAAATGCTAGGATAAAGTAGGTGAGGAGAGAGAGAGAGAGAGAGAGAGAGAGAGAGAGAGATAGAGATAGGAGAGAGATAGAGAGAGAGAGAGAGAGAGAGAGAGAGAGAGAGAGAGAGAGAGAGAGAGAGAGAGAGAGAGAGAGAGAGAGAGAGAGAGAGAGAGAGAGAGAGAGAGAGAGAGAGAGAGAGGGGGGGGGGGGGGGGGCAGAGATAGACAGTCATTCAGACAGGCACAGGCAGACAGGAACACACATAGGCAATTACAGACAGATTAAAGACTGGTTGCAGGTGTTTTATGGTTTTAAACTATTTATTTTACATCAAATGAGCTATAAATTCATACTACTTAGTTTAAACCCTTCCGATTCTACTTCAATGAAAATTCGACAGTATGTGGGGCAAGCACATACAAACAAACAAACAACAACAACACCCCCCCCCCCCCCCCCCACACACACATAAAAACACGTAGTTATATCGAGACTTCAAATAATTATATTTTCATTTTCGAAGATGATTTTTTTTTCAACCAAGCTTGCACCGATGGGAGGTTCACCTTTAACTGCCGGGGAGGGACTCTTTCATGTAAACCTCCTATGGCTTACGTACTGACGAAAAAATATGATACCAATATACGTCTAACTCCTGTGTTTTTTTTAAATCATTGTTGCCATAGTCTAATACGGAATAACATATTGTGGAAATCGAACTGAACAATGACAATCATATCAACTCGACTAGATAAAGAAAGAAATTTAAGGCTTTTCTTAACATTTTCGAAATGCGTTTAGTCTACTTTTTCAGCTATACTTATTACGTACTGTTATTTAAAACTTCACATTCAAATTGGATGTTCATAGCGCTTCTCATAATTAACAACAACAAAAGTCAAGAGGATGACTAAGACATGACAAAATTTTATTCTGAAACAGCCGACCTGAAAATACCTTCAGTGAGAAGACCCGATGGACAGCAGTAAGAATATTCAAATCAATATTTTGGTAGAAATATATAGCACTTTAAAAAACGTCATTTTGTACACAATAATCAAGGAACAAATCTATCTTTGGGGCGCAAGGGTGTGTATAACAAACCTGTACGTCGAAATACACACATTAGATTCCGTAAAGGGAACTCCGACGCTCTAACCGTTGTGCCTCGCCTGACGAATAAAATGACATGAAAGGAGAGAAAACCGATGGACAGGGAACTGAATGCGTTAAAATGCAGTGAATAATGTCGAAAAGCGGTGTAACAGATGTAAAGCCTTAGTTTCCAAGAAGTTCTTTTGCAAAATAAGCAGTAATTAACTGAAGTGGTTAAAGGACTCCCCTGTGGAGTCATCGGAGAGTTGCTCCCCACCGGACGTAAAAAGCAAAATGTCGATTTTCGGGTATAAAAAGATGATTTCCAAAACGTTTAAAGGTTATGGTCATTTACTTTTGACCCCTCAAAAATATCCTAATGGTATTTTTTGCGCAAAACGCCTTGTACACGCAAACATATTGCATTTTCTCCAGATTTCCTTGGTTTGCTCACCGTCGGACGATTTTACAATTTGCGTGTTTCGAACTTTGGGGAACTAATTCTGTAAAATTAAGAATATTTTCAAACAAACATATATATGTAGGGACGTGAAATTAAAATTGCCAGGCCGTCGTCTTTGTCTGGTGACAATCTGTTCCGTATTTAAGAAATAATCGCGAAAAATGTTACCTGAAGCGAGCGATTTTCCTCCCCTCCGTTTCCAAAAAAGTCACGTGGTTTATACACCCTGATAAGTAACACCTTCGATTTTTTTTTATATGCATCTGTCCACTGTTAACGTTATGACGCCATCCTTCGTGACGTCATAACCACAGCGTCCAAGAAATAAAGACGATTCTGATTAGATATTGCAAAGCAGAATATAACAATGAATGAAAACACCTGGTACGATTTGAGATTTTGACTAACGAGTATTTTTTTCGCAAGAAGTTTAGTAAAATAGGCCCCAGGATCATATACCCATTCACGTTAATCAATTACATCATTATTTCTTTTTCAGTCTTCCAATTCAACTAACTCTAATACTTCATTAAGTTTTTCATTCATTGTGCTTCTAATTCATGTAACTCTTGTATAATAATAATAATATTATAAAATTATATTAAAATAATCTTTTTATTATTCATGTAACTCTTTTATTATCTTCCCTAACTTTCTCACTGGATTTACGAAATCTCTGATTGTTTTATTTTCTTGGCATTGCTTTTCAATTAACTTTTATTAATTCATTTTTTTCCTTTCCTTGCCCATTCAATTTATTTAATTACTCATTTACTTTTCCTATCACATTCGATTTACTAAATTAATTGAACTGTCTTGGTCGTTTGCATTGAATTTGATTCAAAAACTTCATATAAGTTACCTGGCCTTGTCAACACGATACCGCCCTGCGTTCAGGATAACAAAGCGTGACAAACTGTTTGCAAATTGTACCCCGCTGTGCACGTGAGTACACGTGCAGGGCGGGTGTAATTTGCAAACAGTTTGTCACGCTTTGTTATCCTGAACGCAGTGCTGCTTTTTTATACCCTTAAAAAAGCTAACCCGGTAACATTGTGCAGAAATGAATAAGTGTTTTTGTTAAAAGCATTTAAGTCATCGCCCACAATTCTATTCCCCCCCCCCCCCAACCCCAGCAGGTTTAAAACTTCATAAACTAAAATTTTCGACATTATCTTTTTTTTTAATTTTGATCAAGCACAAATCCTATTGACTGGTAATCCGGTTATTCCTTAAGACGTTGAGTACGCTAATGCTTAAATAACTTTTTGTAACGTCGATTTTGCAATTTAGACGTTATAACATCAAAGTCTTCTGAAGTGCTTCACAATTATCGCATGTAGATTTTGTCATGCGTATTTAATTTTTGAAAATTTGATAAATAAATAATATCCGAATAAGGCAGAATATAAACGTTTTTCTGCTGTAAGAATTTTTAATATCAATCGGCTTTAATCATTTTTATATTGATTGCTGAAAAAGCACAGCGCGCAATATGTAAAATGTAAAAAATGATACGTTTTTGAAAAGTATGTCCACACAGCCATATCTGAATATTTTTTATATTCTTAAACGTATCTGTACGAAATTTTTCCCTTGTGATTGTACGAAAAAATAATATTTCAAAAATGTATAATGATTTATAATGATCATTTTGATTATGAAATGCGGCAGCTAAGCATTTTGAAAACCGGCTATAAAATTCGTGCATGTAAGCAATTTTGCATATTTTCTTTCTCTGTTTTCTTGTATATGGCGTATTATTTATTTTAACAACATTAACGAAAACCAGAAAAATATAATATTTCATTTTTAAAAAATCACATCATTTTATTCATAATTTATTAAGATATTGATTAGACTCTCCCATTTTTCACGCCGATTTTTCGTTAAAACTTTTTATTTTACAACTTTTGAATTGAAAAATAAAACCCTATCAATTGTATTATTTTACTTACGGCCATTTTATTTCACCTATTAACATGATGTCACTTCTCGTGCTAATCTTAAGATTCTCAACATTTTTTCATGAACTATTTAACGCATTTTAGGGGTTTTAAAGAAATCTACCCACACTTAATTTGTAACGTTTTACAGACGTTATTTAAAGTTTGGTGACAAAGAACCTTAATTAACGGGAATTTGATTTTCCTCAATTCACCGAACAAATATACGTTAAAAGTATGTTTTCTTGCGATTCATTTGGTAAAAAGAACAAAGAAATTGACTAATAATTTCGGGAAAAAATGTAGATGGAACTGAACGGGAGAAGTGCAGCTTCAAATATTTTAAGCATTACCGTGCGCGACGTCAAAGTTTTCGAATTTCTGTACATGTAATTTATTTATTTCAAGTAGTTCTTATAGAATCTTGCTTATCCAGATTTGTTAATAGGAGATATTGATTGAGTGGCGATGGAATACCGAATTTATCAAACGAGTCATCTATAAACAGATAAAAACGAGACTGCGCCGAGTTTTTATCTGCTTATAGATGACGAGTTTAATACATTCTGTATTTCATGAGCACAAATTTTATATTCTATCTATGATATGACCCGAATTTTTGCGAAAAGTCGTCAAAATTCTTGAAATTCATTTTTTTTCAATTTTCCGCGAAACTTATAAAGCCGTTAAAAACTGACGTCACAATATACACATTATGGCGTAATTTTCGCGGTTACAAATAGCGTTGTCATTCGTTTTATCTCATTCCCATAGTTACTTCACTAGTGTTATAACACCCGTGTAATATCAAAAATATTGAACGGGTTTATTTCACTCCCGCAACGTAGGTCATATTATAAAAATCATTTATGTCTAATTTTGTTGTGATGATGCGCCGTACTTTATATAGTATACTTTATATATACACAGCCCAAATTGAATGGCATATATTTAAATCATCAATACAAAAATTGATACGTACGGATGTATAAGTAGGGCCTAAACAGTTAATAGCTTGAACTATGGCCAATTTTACGAAACGTCGAGAAGTTCATGGTTTGAAACAGGAAGAATTAAAATTCCATAATGTTTGGCTCTTTTCGGCATGGGTAGGGCTGCCTTTGATATCTTACAGCTTGTGCTCATCTATAGCTTCATTTTCATGCTAGACTTACTCTTCTGTGCTAGAAGGTAAAATATCCAATGTATAAGGTCAAAAATCACATTAAAAGACCTGAAGACCTTGACATTAACGTGGATAAGAAATTTACAGTATGTTGAAAAATGAAATAAACGATAGAATTTCTGAAATCTTAGAATTTACATATAAAAATTTAAATGAATAGAACAAACCGATTTATTTCCGGATAAGAACTAACAAATTGTTTATTAATTGGATATGGTAAATAATTCAAATTCAATAAGTAAAGGAAATGTATCTTTTTTTATTCTAAAAATGCATAAGTATAAGTGTAACACGCTATGTCTTGAAATCGTTGATATTAGCTATGAATGTGCTGTACGAATTTGTCAAGCCAAATTATTTCAGGAGTTGTGTCATGGCATATACATTTTTTTCAATAGAACGGAAAATGGTATAGATATGTAGCAATACTTCCATGATGGTGCTAATTTGCTCATCGGTGTCTCCTTGACCTGAGAAATAATATCAAAAGGGCTCTCTTGTACTTTATATCGGTGCTGTTAATGAAGGACTGATTTTTTAGAAAATCAAAGCGCTGAAAGCACTAAAGGTGGACGTTCTGGTGGCATTGTGGTGAAAATAAAAAGAGGAGAACGTAATTGTCCATGTTAATATATGATATATGATATGTTTCGACCCAAGTTCGGCAAGTTTCAATTTTAACGCGAACTTTATTGGAATTACGGTGTGTATGTGTTTTTTTTATTTCTTTTTTGTTAAGCCTATGTGTACGGTTCGAAATACGAATGGAATATGGCATTTTAGCACCTTAGGGTTTTTTTTTTTGTTTTTTTGTTTAAGAAATATTTATACTCTGACCAACTTTGCTTGATAGAAAGCAATTTGAGTTTCACGGAGCATCGACAGAAATAAGATTCGACATGTAAGATACCAATTAATCAGATATTATCAACGTGAAGTAAGCCGACTATTTCAGAGGATTATTATTACTTCAAAATACAAAATTGATTAAATGCATATGGTACGTTTATTTTTGTAATCATGACACATAGAAATACATGTTAATATGTATATTGTATGCTTAAAACCAAATACAAATACGCCTCGACCCACTTGTACAAGGAGACTTTTATCATTATCGTGTGTATAAACTGCATGGTTTCTTTTGTAGTTATGTTCTATTTGAAAAAAAAAAACAACAAACGCTTTGAATACATTTTAGGCTATCACTAAAATTATAAATAAATTTTCTTAGACCCCTTTCCATTTTATGAAAAAATATATATTCGATCAATATACAGTCTTAAAATGGAGAGATTAGACCCTGGTAAGATTACACAGGCTGCGCGTACCGTCCGGGCTGTGTAGACCGATTGCGAACGATACTTTAAACACTCCTTGGATGATCTCTTTCCGCAATACGGGACACATTTAATTTTGCAATTTCAGACTCAGATGAAGATTAAAGTGGGGGAAGAACAATTACCATTCGAACAAGAACGGATCACTCAGCTAAGTACTTAATTTCCCCTTTAAAAACGCCATCATTGGTGACCCAGTGTTGTCCCATCCCGTAAGCTACATTTATCCGCCCTGGGACAACTTGTTAGCATTTCCTCGTTTTCATGAATAATTCATGAAGTATTTTGATTGGTAATCACAAGTTGGTTCTTATTTTAGTCTGCTTTACGTGTCATTTCTTTTTTTTTAAAAAAAATATTTTCAAAATAAAATTGAAGAAGCCCAACCCAAGCTTTTGAATTTACAGGCATGATATAACGACATAGTTTACGTCATCGGGCACATAGTTTCGCGAGCCTAGTTTCACTATGCAAAACAAGTTTTCCTAGCTCTTACTGATATATTTTTCAGGCATTTTCGAAAATCTTGTCTATCTGGTATATCGTACCTGTCTTCGCTGTTTTGTAAATTTGTCTCTTATCCAAATCAAAGGGTCGAATATCCTACAGCCTTGCTATATGATATAGGTTTTAAAGTAATCCCTGGAAATTCGAGACTATTTTTAACATCTGAAGCACTCGATTCAAAGATTTTTTAGAAGATCATTTTAGCGGCTAACCAAGGTATATACAATTATTATCATTATTTATAGAAACGACGCTTTGCTAGCGTATTGTCCCAGGGGTAATAAATGCAGAGTTGAGTCGTGCTTTACGCCTGGGTTCCGAGGGTGCTTAAACGCCTGACAGATAGCAAACTTGAGAAGTCGTAGTAATGCACAGCAGGCCATTTTGCTTATATTTTAAATGTTCCAAAAGTGATCTCGCGAAAAACTCTGTATGAAAAAAATGACGGAAATGTCGAAAAGTGTTACGCTGCAAAAGGTGACGCAAAAAATTTGTCCGGAGTTTTTTGAAGTAAAAAAATTCGTATAAATATTTATCGGGTAATTGTCAAATGCAAACAAATTTTAGACAAATGGTCGAATTTTTGCTTCTTGTTTTAAAATTTGGTTCGTCTAGTGCTTTCATTAATATAAACAACTTCATTACGGTTTGATAAAATTTGCCCAAATTTGATCAGAATGTAGACAAATGTTTCTACTAGGTACTACTACAACCTTAGATATAAACACTCAGTCTCAAAAGGCTCTTTTGAAACAATCGATTTCCATTATTTTTTCAACATACATGTCAAACCGGTTTGGTCTGTTTTTAAAACAGATGGTAGATGTGGTGCAACATCACACCATTATATTGTGAAATATTTTCTGCGATTTATTTCAAATTATAGTTTTTTGAGTTCAATGCTCTATAATAAATTACTATATATTTATCATTTGTGAAATAGAAATTGTTATATTGCTAAACACCCTTACAGGTACATAAACTATTAATGTCCATTTATGTTGTGATAACACACAATACCTTACATAGATCTACACGTTTACAAAATTAGAATGACATATATGGCATATGTGTTTATAAAAAAAGTCAAAATAAATTGCTTGCATAACTATGTTTTGTGTCCGAGTTTTATACTCACGGCTGAAGTAGTACCTGGGTAGTACTTTAGACTGTACTTTGTTAAAATATGAGCCAAATTTATCCAAGAGTCATACAGTTGCTTGTTCTGTACAAAACGACCCTTTTCCACAATGTTTTGGCTATGCCGCTATAGCTATGGTAGTCTTATGTTGCTAAGCTGCTTGTGCTCATAGATAGCTTTACTTTGAAATATAATATACCAGGACATACTGCTTTTTATTGGCAAATGAAGTGCCCTTAAAATTTGGTCTCAAACACTTTACATGAACCTTAATCAGAAGTTTTTTAAACTTCTACTTTGGACGGCGGGATATGTTATCCAAGCTTAGGTAACCTGCCCCCTATCATGGATGTTATTTTCCTTAGAATGTTTATTTTTTCTGTTGGAGTTCTGTTGTTCCAGTATGAATTTTTATCAGATGGCTTTGCTTGAACGTAGACAGAAAAAGAACAAATTTCAAGCGAGTACACACGAGTTAATTTAATAGACCGAAATTCTAGGAGAAATATTTAAATTTGTTTAATTAAAAAATATGCCCTTAAATACACTTAATGTTACATCATGTGACTATATTACATCAAACGAGAAGGAAAAAATATATACACAAAATGAAAAAAATCTACTTAAGAGTTTGGAACAGGTTACCCCCTATTATAACTTTTATTTTCTTTAGAATGATTTTTATAAAAGCTCTGCTCTGGGAGATAGGACATGTTACCCAAGATTGGGTAACTTGTTTCTGGGGACACGTTACCCCACGGTAACCTGTTCCCCTATCCTAAATGTTATTGTACAGAAGTATCTATATTTTAAGTTTCAAAGAGTCATGATAAATCTTGGAATGGTTTGTTTTTATACTTAAAAATGAAACAAATATTTAGTTATCTTTATATTTCATAAATGCGTCTGAAAATGCTTTGCAAAATGAATCAATAAACAAGTTCTAATAACATAATAAATATCATATATAGAACATCTTACACAGTAAATTGGTCTAGTAATCTTGTGTGAATAAATATTAGTAAACAAGGGGGACAGGTTACCGGGGGGGGGGGGGCGAAGGTCAATCTGGCTGATATCTGAGATAACCGGTATCGCCACCGTCATAACATGTTTATATGAGAAATAACTACCTTATTTTGGAATATTTCGGCGTCGTCTCATTATCACCACTTTAGCCCCAAATTTGTGGTTTGGTGCCTCTAATTTTCGACTCCTAGCATAAGCTGCAAAAAATAATACGCACCAGAATTAAGATTTATTTACAAGTCGATTATTGCTGAAGAGTTCATACGTGAACATTTCCTTTGATTTTTAACCAGGAATTTAAAAGGAGTAACTGTATCAACTATTTCTAGGGCAACAAGTGATCTCTTGAACACCAATAACATGTGCATTGTTTATCCAATGTCAAGCTAACAAAGATGCGTCAAAAGTCTCACATTTTGATAAAAATATAAGTATTGAATTTATATCCGTAACTGTAATTGTCAGAATTGACACCTCGAGTTGACGGGTACATGTATGTGTGTATATGGTACACTTTTATAGCCAAAGTAAATTTTCAAAATATTTGGGATATTTTGGTGCGTTCAATTTTCGCAAATTAGCGAGGGTGGAGAAACTGGCGAAAATAAGACCATGGCAAAAACATACCAAAGAACGGTATTTGTTATTTTAAATTGTATTTGTTTTTTGATAAAAGTCAAGTGACCGAACATTTTAATCACAATGTTTTGAAAATAAAATAGAATTACCCAGATTCTCTGTGCAAATTTTTGTTTATAAGATTCAAGTAAGTGTTTGTGACCAAATTTCGTGCATCTCCTTTTTACCAAAAAGACAGGGTTCTTTTATAAACTGTTTATCAAATTTACGAAAGCAGTTATACAACATTCGAAACCCCACCTCATATCAGTAAAGCAAATTTAAAAAAGTGGAAAATGGACTCTTTTCAAAACAATAAACAAAGTTTATGATATCTAGATAATTTGTCCGAATTTGAACAGAATGTACAAGAAATCTCACTACTTACTTCTACAAGCCTGGCTTGAAGCCTGTTTCAAAATGCGCTTTTCCAAAGAACAGGATTTGGCATATTGTGTACTCATATATCTTTTAAGATAGAAGTAAAGTACACGTCACATCAAGCTGAAACTTATTACCCTGAGCTTTTTTGACAAGCCTTTTTGATTAGTTCATGCACTAAAATATAGAGTAACATGTTTATCATTTTGTGAAACACAAATGATGGAAGTATAATGCTCAACAGATAATAGCATAAACCAATAGGCCTACTGTCCATTTTTGTTGTGATAACAAAATATTTTATTTAATTTCATACACAACTCAAATTGGAATTACATATGTGTAAACCATCAAATATTTTAGATACAAAGTCTTTGGTTTGTAGAATAACTTTTCTGAATCGAGTTTATATATCACTTGGTAAGTACTTTACATTGTATTGAGTACAGATATGGGCCAATTTTTACCCAGACTTTGAGCAGTTGCTGTTTATTCATTTATTTTTTTTCTTTTTTAATAAAATGACACTTCCATTACGTTTTGGCTCTGCTGGTATGGGAAGTGTTACCTTATGTTATCTAACTGCTTGTGCCCATCAAGAGCTTTATTTTGAGACATTAAACAGCTAGACATACTGATTTTTGTTTGGAAAAAGAAATGTCCTTGAAATTTTACCAAAACACTTTACTTGTACCCCAACCGAATGTAAGATGGAATGTAAGACAATAACTGTATAGCCTACCTTCGCACGAAGTCCGTCCCTCTGTTCGTCCGTCCGACGTCATATTTCAGGAAGCCCTGGGCCTAATTAGATTAAACTTCATATATAATCTTGCTAGTAAATTTCCAAGACATCTTTTTTTCTAAATTTTCCTAATTCAAGGCTGCGTCGTGGAAAGAATGGGGCCTTTATGTAAGAATTAGGTTTTTGCCAATTTCTCCTAGTCTAATAGTCAAAATCTTATGAAATTGAATATTTGAGTAGAAATTCAGCTTCTCTTGACCTTAAGCTATCAAAAATATACGATTGAAAAAACGTGTCATGGGAAAAGGGGCCTTAATGTTGTAAGCCTTACGCAAGCTCTCTTTTATTGGACTTATATTGGACATAACGGTTTATTGCTTACAAATATAGTCTTCATATACACATGTGAATTGTTTGTGACAAATCCTTTTTGTTGATAATTAGTTAATGGTCATCAGTCACGGTCAAGGTCGTGTGTCAAGGTCAGAATTTAGAAAATTAAAACTTTAAAATTGGCCATAATTTTGCAATGGTAAGTGGTATAGCCTTCATATTTCAAATGTTTATTACTTTTGACAAGAACCTTCAGAAGATAATTAAGACGATGCTCTCGGTCAAATTCAAGGTCAATTTTCAAGGCCAATAATTTCAATCATAAAAACTCTAAATTGGCCGTAACCTTTAATTGAATTGAGATTTAATCATCTACACATTATTCATATGTTTATTACTTGTGACAAGATCTTTTATGAGATAACTAAGACAAGGCTCTTAGTCAAGGTCAATGTCAAATTCCAACAGACAAGTGATTGCAATTATGTATTTGAAAACGTTGGCCGCTTAAATGAAAAAAATATTTGGCGATTTATGCTCCAATCTTTATCAGTGTGTATTGTGGATAAAAAAAACTTCTAGCACCACATAGGGATCTAAAATAACCGAAAATCTCGATGGAACTGAAGTAGTGAAGAAGGTTGTGTCAGCCAAAAGACGCACTCGTCCAAGGTCCCTGATTTTGTCAGGGACAAAAACTTTGTATATCATGAAAGATGCGTAGTGCTATATTGACTGTTGACTTAAAGCTTACTTAATTATCAAACACTTGTTCGGGGAGCATAACCCGCCACTGACGACTCTTGTTACCTTTGTATCACGTGTTAAAGATATCATCCACTTATTTGTACATACTAAAGTGAAGAAACTCATACGAACGAATTAGGACCATTTACACCCTCTTTTTTTCTGCCTTATGTTTACAGTTAACAACATCATGAATTTGACAAGGTGAATGATTCGGAACAATTTTGAAATGAAATTACATGAGTGCGATGAGTGGGGTTTGAACAAAGTAAGCGATATTCATTACCTACCTTTAATAAAATATGCATACAAGTTTCTACACACAGCTTCCTATTTCTTCAAGAACCAATCAGATGCTTACAAATTCAAAAATGACAGTGGAATCGCGATAATTTTCTATTTATATATATTTTGAATGTAGTTGTTGATTTTATCTTTTTAGTCATTTTGGAGCGTTTTTCAATGGTTTGAGTGCGTGTTTTAAGTGAATGAATGAATGGGGCGATGAGAGAGCAATTTAGAATGGTTTTGATTGAGGTTAATGTCTATTGCACGGTGTTACAATCTGTAGGTTCCAAAATAAAAGTTAGTGAAAAATTAAAGCAGGCTCACCGCTTTGCACGTTTCGAATATTTTCATCTTGAACGCATGAGATGAAAATGATTTCGAAACGTTCGGGAACTGTTACCCCTTTTTGCACGTGTACTCACGTGCAAAAAGGGGAACATTTTCTAAACGCTCGCAAACATGATTGTTAACTAAACGGAGGACTGGTTCTTGTGTGTGTTTCTTTATTTTCTATTTGCAGGTAGCTGTAACTATGGACTTATATAACCAAAATATATTCCAAGAGAAATTTGAAGAAATGTAGGGAGTCGTATACAAAGAGGGGGTTTAGTCGGACAGCATCGTGAACTAAGCAGAAAATGGATGTAGAATAAGTCTTTACATACATTTCCAAAGTGAAAGAATTTTTTACGTGTTCAATGAGTGCACAATAAAACATTTGCATTCGACAGGTAGGGTTGCAAAAAAGTTGAAGTAATTCTACTCAAAATTTTCCTTAAGAAATGCTTACTTTTTTTTTTATTTATCTATAATTTTATTCCTTCAGTAACATCGCGGTGGCTGGGGCACCTATCAATGGAGTTATTTTAGTTTATACTAATTTTTTTTTAGTTCGATTGCGACGAAAGCTTAAGCTTATAGAATCGCTCTCGAACACTCAATCCTGATGTTTTCACGTTCCTGGGAGAGAGGCAGTGGTTTAAACCGACTGCTACCCATTTTTACAGCTGGGTGAACTGGAGCTGGCTATTAAGTGTTTTGCCCATAAACACACCCCGGCGACAGTGGGGCTCGAACCACGGACCTCCAGGTCACGGGTCGAGTGCATTTACCACTAGGCCACCGATCAATGGAGTTCTGGTTATTCTCACACAAGTTCTATCATTTCATCCTTTCCTAATGATATCTCACATAGGTCTGCAATTATAAACCAATTGGTTGGTCACAAAAAGTCGGAAAGGGTGATTGTCATCGTTGGGGATCGAATCCCAGACCTTCTGATTGGTAGTCCGATGCGCTATCAACTGCGCTATGACGGCGGCCCACTTCACAATGAATATCTGCACTTCCTACGTTTGTCCTGCTTCTCAACTTAACGACGGTCATTTCGCCACACATCTTGAGACAGTCTGATCAGGGCTTGAGGTTATAAATCTTTCTAATACTCAACTGAGAATTAACTCAGTTTTGACTTCAGAATAAAGATGTATTTCTGATGAAGAGCTATGAATGGTGCAGGAAAAGAGAAGATTGTGTTGTTTATTTACAGCTTTTGAAACATAGTCTACTATTAGAATTAAGAAAGAGTAAATTTAACGTGTTCAAATTACGTGGGAACTCACATTTTTAACCGTGACGAATTATTGTCGCCAGTCTTTTTTTTCATTGTGACAGGCGAATGTCATAGCTAATGTTGAAGAACGAATCTATAAATAGCATCCGGTAGAGTGACGGAAATCCTTCACTCTCCCTGAAGCTATTTTTAGATTTTGTGCCGGAAATCCGTCACTCTCCCTGAAGCTACTTATAGATTTAGTGACGGAAATCCACAACTCTCACTGAGGCTATTTAAAGATTTTTTGACGGAAATCCGTAACTCTCACTGAAGCTGTTTAAAGATTTTGGAAGGAAATCCGTCACTCTCACTGAAGCTATTTATAGATTTTGTGACGGAAATCCGCAAATCTCACTGAGGCTATTTATATATTTTGTGACGGTTTACGATCACATTTTTTGCCAGTAGAAAATCAGAATTGTGAAGTTACCTTGACGTAAGAATCTGTCGGTTAAAGCCATCGGAGCTCCGAATTTTAATATTTTCCTTTTCAACATGATTTAAGACGGAACGGGTTTGTTCACGAGGCACGCTTGCAGCGTGAATTTCAAAATTATAGACTTACGGCTCCAAATGAATAAGAGGCCTTTCGATTTTTTTTTATTCCAAATAGGATAAAAAAAAAACTTATATTAAGAATGACAGAAATAACAGTATCAGGAATTGCAAGTTTGCAATCTAAGGACCTTGTATCTACACGTGTGCACACGCTAACTCGACGTTTCTTTTCGAGTAACCCTATGTTTATGTAACTATTTTGGTAATACATAACTAATTTGAATAATAATAATGATTTTAATTATAGGTGAATGTAATTACACATATCACGAATAGGGTTGTAAAAATCGCACAACTCATATTTTCAGCTGCAACGTGATTAATTTAGTCGTTTAGAAACACACCGGGTTCGTCGTCCGTCGTCTGTCGGACGCTATTGTTCGTCAGTCAGTCATCAACAATCTTAAAATCTCTCCCCCTTTTGAACCATAGCTAAACCAAAGCTTTTCGTTCAGGCCAAGAGTTATGTACTGTTAGTAAATAAGGTGCATAACCAAATGGAGCCACAGTAATGCAATATTGGTGACTTACTCGTTTGCTTCTTATAAGGCCTTACATAAATAAGACAATATAAACTTTTTCCCGATTTACCTCTATATAAGAGCCGGTAAGCATTCCACATGAACCGTTGTGCATAATACAGTGATACTTTGCAAGAATATTCCTTTGATGACCCCCTTTAAGCCTTTTCTATTTAATCCCTGCTTTTTACGTGCTTGTGATTTTATGATTGAGAAAACATTGTGAAAAAGAAGAAATTGCTTCTGACAAGCAATTTCTTCTTTTTCCACACTATTTTCTACCCTTCTGAATGGTTATTTTTCAATTTAAATCCACTTTAAAATTAGATTTACAAAACCTTTGAATTTGGACAGGTCTATAATTTTGTAAAACAGGAAAGGGTTAAAAAGCTCGCGCAAAAGTCTGATTTGTTTACAGATACGGACGAGGGATGGTATGATTTTTTTTTCATTTGGATTCTTAACCCTTTCCTGTTTTACAAAATTTTGGGCCTGTCCAAATTCAAAAGTTTTGCAGGCGAAAATTTAAAGTGGATTTAATTTGAAAAATAACCATTCAGTAGGGTAGAAAATGTGTGTCAGAAGCAATTTCTTTTTTATTTTCACAATGTTTTCTCAATCATAAAATCACAGGCAAGTGAAAAGCAGGGATTAAACAGCAAAGGCTTAACAAGGGATATTTTCGATGAAACTTTGATCCTTTCAAAAATTGTTCGCGAATTTCTGATTCGTGGTTAGGAAGGGCGTTTATAATTATTTGATTAGCCTGTAATTATAGTCACAGGGCCGAGAAATTTTCATAGGTAAAACTTTACAAGATTGTTTCTATGGTGTCCCATTTGTAATAGTTTTACTTGAATTCTGATTAGCCCATTTATATTGGCGTCATAGGACAGGGATTATTTTCATAGTTTCTTTTCAATATCTCCTCCTAAAATACTGGTCTATTTTCAATGAATCTTTGCTAGAATTTTACTCGTGGAGCTCTTGAAAAAGTAGTTCACAAGTTTTGATTAGCCCAAAATATGAATATCGCAGGGCGTCGCCTTTTCTGACTTTGAATTATTTGAATGATATCTCTTCCGAGACCACCGAGCCATTCTTGGAAAATATTTTGCCAAAATATTTCTTGCGTGACACTTTTCAAATTTTGTCTCATGAAACTGATTGGTCCGTAAGGCCTAAACCTGTTTGTTTTACACCAATTGGAAACAAGTTCGTAAACCTTATATCAATCCCTCTCGATTCTGGTTCCTGGAAAAAGTCACCAGTACTCTCGCCGAAAGTTTGGGCCAATGAAAGAACCAAGATCGAAAGCCGCTTCCGGGAATCAAACTCGGAACCTCTTTGCCAAGAGGCCGACGCAATTTCGGGTGTAATTTTAATCATCTTGAATTATAGGGGATTTTTATACAATTTCATAATCTGTCAAAATTCACTGAATCAAACAGATACAGTTTGGTTGCCCTTTCTAAAATTGAATTATCTTTTCTCTATCAATTTATCGAAAGATGAAAAATCCGCGTAGGCGAATTTTTCTTTCGACTTCTGTAAAATGATATCTTCAAACGAATATCATGTTATTGAAGCATTGTCTTTTATTATTATAATTTTTATTGTTATTGTTATATTATCGTTTTTGATCATTTAAAGTGTCTAATGAATTTACGTTCAGGTTCATTTTGCAATATCTGTCGATTTTATTAGATAAACATTCATGTATTAATAAAAATTATTTGTTTTGGCTTTTATTTATTTGACCAGTGAAATATGCGGAAAAAGACTGCAAATGAGATAGCCACTCAAAAAAGGACAATCTGAAATATCCCTAAAATACAAAGAGATCGAATCCTACAGAGTTCAACTAGATTTCGAATTTCGAAAAAAAAAATACTTAGTATTGATATTCATAAAGGAATGTAGCATGATTGTTCCAGACTTAGAAAATATATGCACAGTAAAACGTGTATTAAGCGATCGCCAAAAAAGGTTGTTTAAGAGGATTGTCCCTTGGTACACGTTTTGTTTACAAATTTGAAACATAATTTGATTGAATATGTATGTTTTTGTGGATAGATCAAGAGTCCTAAGTTGTCAAAACTTAAAGTAGTGGATCCGTAATAGATCTGCAACGTTTCGGTAGTAATGAACTTAAACAATGTTAATCGAGGTTTCCTAATGATTTTCATTAGGAAACATTGGTTAACATTGATGAAGATTATATGGTCCAAAATATTGCGGAACTATTACGGTTCTACTACCTTAATAGAATTGTCTCATTGAAACTATTCAAATGAGTTTAAACAACATAGGGTTGATAAATGATATTGGTTAAACTAATTATGTATACTTTTAAAGATATTTTGACTTAAAGAAGAGGATTTTGAAAACGGTCGCTTAATAAAAATGGTCGCTTGAAAGACGCGGTCTCTCGAGAAAGCCGGACTGTTGTTCAAAAAAGGCTCGACCCGAGACAGCCGATCGAAAATAATGATCAACATGTGATTTCTTCATGCGTATTAAATAACCGAAGTACCCCCAGAAGCCGAATTTCCTAAAAAAAAAATGAGCCAAAATTACTACTACACTTGCGTACAAGGTACTTTCCAGTTTCCAGAGCAGTAAGTTATCGTTTTTGATAAATCAATTATTCACATAATCAGAATCGGACCAATTGAATGGTATAATATATGGACCAAATTCTACTTCGAAATAAGCATAATTATAATGTATACTTTAATAACACATTTTAACTGTGGCTTTTATAGGGATGAGTGTTATCGCATGACAATCCCCCCCCCCCCCCCAAAAAAAAAAAAACAAAAAAAACAACAAAACTGCAGTTATGTTTAAGCTATGTGCAGGGGCAGATGCAGTTTATTCATGAATAAACGAAATAAAAAAAAAAGAAAAAATATTCAGCCACTAAAGTTGCATTCTTTTAAATCTGAGATAACTTTATATGTGTAATCAATCAAATCATTTATAAATAAAGGTCCAAGTCTACTTTCTTACACGAACGAGCGTAACATTACACGTGCCATATATTTTAAGATCGTCATACTTTGTGTTTACATTATCTCGGTATCGAAATGACCCGGCCTTAATTCTAGCAAATGGTACAAACGAGGACGACATTTTTCAAAGAAATTTACAAAGATGTAGAAGAATTACAAAATATCGTCGATGTTCTGCTAAAACCTTGTAACTACAGCTTCTTTTAAGCTTGTTGTTATGAGATTTTGGTATAAAATCGACGATATTTGTTGAATATAAATCCCCGATTTTAAAACGATTAGCGTAGCCGAAGGATGGAGTTTATTCATGAATAATCGAAATTAAAAAAAGCATTCAGCCATTAAAGTTAAATTATTTTTCATACGAGATAACTTTATTATAGTAATCAATCAAATCAGCTAATTAATAAAGGTCCAAGTCTACTTTCTTACACGAACGAACGTAACATTACACGTGCCATAAATTTTAAGATCGCCATACTTTGTGTTTACATTGTCTCGGTATCGAAGTGACCCAGGCTTAATTCTAGCAAATGGTTCACGCATAGACGACGTATTTCAAAAGACATTTTTCAAAGACGTTGAAGAATTACAAATATCGTCGATGTTCTGCTAAAAACTTGTAACTATAGCTTGTTTAAAGCTTGTTGTTATGAGGTTTTGGTATAAAATCGACGATACTTGTTGTATATAAATCCCCGATTTTAAAACAATAAGCGTAGCCGAGAGATGCAGTTTATTCATGAATTAGCAGAATAAAAAAGGTATTTAGCCATTAAAGTTACATTCTTTTACACGCGCCATATATTCTTAGATCGCCATACTTTGTCTTTACATTGTCTCGGTATCGAAGTGACCCGGCCTTAATTCTAACAAATGGTACACACATAGACGACATTTTTCAAAGACATTTTTGAAAGACGTAGAAGAATTACAAGATATTTCTTGTATATAAATCCCCGCTTTTAAAAGAATTAGCGTGGCCGAGTTGGGAGTTTGTGAGTCTTCGTCGACTAGCTACAAATTGCGGCTCAGAATCTGGACTAAAAAAATCAATTCAATATGACGTTTTAATGTTAACTGAATAAAAAACAAAGGTATGTTATGAACGCGGAACTAGAGTTCTTTGATCGCCTACAGCACTGGATTTGCAAATCCAAATAAGGAGGTTTCCCGAAACATATTTTGCATTTTATACATAAAATAATGTACAGTGTGAGGTCTCATGTGATGCGATTAAAACAAGTCTTTTTTCTATTGGATTGCAATTAACAAATATCTTGCATGGTTCAAACCCTTTTCTAGCATAAATTTCCGTTGATAACTCAAAGAAAAGAAAATTTTACCCGGGAATTATTATCATCCTTTATTTACAAAGAATTTTATTTCTTTGCATTTCTATGATTTCAAGTATGGTGATGATATTTCAGTTTAATAAGGTTCCTTTTAGCACAAAGCATATATGGTATTGATCCAAAGAAGCAATCCTCACCCGGAATGGTTTTCAAGTGAAAGCCAGATCATACTTATATGTAATAATCCGTTTTGGGGAGTTTTCCGCTTAACCCTTTCCTGTTTTTCAAAATTTTAGACCTGTCCAAATTCAAAGGTTTTGCAGACGAAAACTTAAAGTGGATTTAATTTGAAAAATAACCTTTTAGTAGGGTAGAAAATAGTGTGAAAAAAGAAGAAATTGCTTGTCAGAAGCAATTTCTTCTTTTTGCGCAATGTTTTCCCAATCATAAAATCACTGGCACGTAAAAAGCAGGGATTAAACAGCAAAGGGTTAAGAAAAAGCAAAAGATACTTAAACTGCTTTTATTTCGTAGAACACGTTCGTAGAGTTTCTTCTTTTTTTCATCCAAATATCGTTCATTTAATATGAATAATACTTTCAGCCCGAAGTGTAGAGAGATGACCACTACTATCTGTGGTGATTTTATTTTTGTTTTTACTTATTCCTTATCTTCCTTTCCGACTTATGTCAATAGCTGGCATAGTAATTTTATTAAATACAGAGATATTGACAAAGTACAGGGTACATATATAATACGTACTTAGTGTTTTGTATAAAAAATATCTAACGAGGTTTGGGGAATTGATAATCGTCGAGGCTCTGCCGAGACAATTACATCTTCACGAGTCAAGGGGTATCGAATCGATAAGATCTTCTCGAATACCCCTTGACTGAATGAATAGGTATTTTCTGTACGATTTATTTTTAGCCGGCCAATCAAAAGGTCAAAGATAAGTAAAACGTTCGTAACCCTTGGTTCGACAAGATGAGACAATTATCAATTCCCACACCCAAGTTAGATATTTTTCAAACAATACACTAATTACGTATTATATTTATCTTATAACCTCTAACCTTCGCCTTGTTTTCGTCGATGTTTCTAACAGAAATGAAAGTTTCTAAAAATAACCTCATTTTGTCATTGTTCTAAAAATATCCACGTGAAATCATACGAAATGTCATATAGAATGTTATCTCACGGATACTTGTATAGTTATATGATAAAATTTTAATTGCGACAGTTTGGTGTATCTTCACACACCTAATTGAATATCCTGTCACCAATTTTGAGCATCTTCATGCTGTTATTAAAGTACTTTGCCAACCGTTTTTATAACCGATCTTTACACCGATTTTAGCCATCCTAATTGGTGTGCACCAATATAGAAAGACTTGTTTCCTTTTTCAAAGTTTAATTTCTTGTGGATTTGTTTTCTTCAGATTTGATAAAAGGAAAAAGAAATAAAAGATGAAAATGATACAGTTAACAACATCGTGAAATTGACAAGGTGAATGATTTTGGAAAGATTTAGGAATGAAATTGAATGAGTGTGCGGAGCGAGTTTTGAGTGAATTTAATGGGTAGTAATCCAATATCGCAAATATTGTTCAGGATGAACAAAATTAGCGATATTGATTATCCCCCCCCCCTTTAATAAAATAGGCATGCAAGTTCTATAGATAGCTTCCTATTTTTCAAGAACCTATCAGATGCTTACAATTTGAATTATGTCAGTAAAATCGCGATTTTTCTCTATCGAAAGTTATTTTGAAGGACGTTGTTGATTCTATAATTTTTCAATGGGTTTGAGCGTTTTTTAATGGTTTGACTGAGTGTTTGGAATGAATTAATAGAGCGATTCAGTGAGCGATTTAGAATGATTTTGATTTAGGCGAATATCATTTTCTCGATGTAACTAACTACATGAAAAGTACCTGGGCCCTAAGTGAAAAAAAACTTTTCTCAGGTTCTCAATTTTCTCAAATTTCAAATTTAAATACATGTATGATATAAAAGATAATATTAATAAGTTGTTATTCATAACAACTTATTACTATTATCGTTTACGTTTATACATAAAAATGAGTAAAAAACAGAAAAGCGGCATTAATCTCAAATTGAAATTTGAGAAAATTTTGGATGGAGAATGAGAAAAGTTTTATAACCTCGGGCACTGAACCCTCGCGGTAGGTAATTTGCCTATAGGGAAGCACAATGGCGTGTTTTTATTCTTTCCCCCACCTTAAATCTCAGCCAGTTCAATGATATCTGACTTTATTCTATTCTCCAAACACCTACCGACACCCTGCTCTAAAAAAGAATGTTTTTAGTTATTCTTCAAAACAAACAAGACACAATTCAAAACTGTTATTATTTGCCTACAACTTATCTACGGGGTCATGCAGCTTGGTTTTATTTTAATTAATTAATTTATTTATTTATTTATTCATTTATTTTCATTACATTGAATTACCTTTTACCTTTTACCTTTTAGCTAAGATTAACACGAAAGAAAAAAGGTTTTTATTTTAGGGTACTGTAATACCTATGGAGTAAAAGGTCGATAAATAATTCCGATCTTGTGTAAAAGAAAAGTTTACACATAGACTGAACTGGTTGGGGTTTAAACAGAGAGAGAGTCCAGTCAACACCACAGGTAGCCAACGCGGTGGGGATAGTATAATTTTACCAAAACTTGACCACAAGAAATTATTATACTTATGTTTTTATCACAATGTATAATATAGACAAGGTCCCGAACTACCCTCTTTTATGCAGAAAATCTAGTGGGTCGAGATCGCGCAACTCAACTTTACACCAATAAACCCAGGTTAAATATGATGCTCTACTTAAATCATTGATAGCATTCTATAGAAAACATTTTTTTCCTGTCTCTCATGATCTTATTCTTTTCAGAAATGCCAACAATTCAGTAAATATTTACTTATATCAATTTGGAATCGGGAAGAAAACATTTCTGCAACGGCCATTTTTGTTTATAAGCTCTCGACCAATCAGATAGCCTGTTACAACTTAACTGTAGAATCAGGCTATCTGATTGGTCAAGAGCTTATAATAGCCTGTTACAACTAAACTGTAGAATCAGGCTATCTGATTGGTCAAGAGCTTATAATAGCCTGTTACAACTAAACTGTAGAATCAGGCTATCTACAGTTTAGTTGTAACAGGCTTAAAACCAAGATGCATAGATGTTTCGTCGTAAACCGAGTCAAGTTTCTCTAAATTAAGTATAGTTCCGCAATAAAGAGTGAGGTCTGAGAAACCGTTATCTCCTATCATTTTCAATGTAAAATTGATCTTTGATCACTCACTTGAAATTGCAGGTCTATATATACATTTACATTTGTGTTGTAAACTCTTGTGATCTAGTGTAAAATGAAAGCTGACATAAAAATGGTGTAAGGTTATACCATTTGAACAATAAAGTAACATCAATCGTTGATTGCCGTTTAACACTGTTTGACCTGTTTAAATAACACTACAAGTGACTTTTTTTTTTCAAAAAAGTGCGAATGCATTGACCCTCTCTGTATAGCAGGTAGCCTATTCCCTCCTAGGCACGTAGAAATGAAGATTTACAAAAACTGCACTTAAATTTAAAATACAATAAATATTTTGCTTTTAAGTTAATTGACTAAACTTATCAATCATTAAATGAATCCAGAAAATAAATTGTTGATTTAATATTTAGAGATATACAGAAGCTCAATTTGTGCTAACAATGACTAATTAACAAAAAATATGCGTTATTGCAGTATTCGCCCTGTTGGGAGAAAGGCAGGTTTTACAAATAAACATTTATATAGTATAATCGAATTGGGTAAAACTAAATCGTTCTTGATACGGACGATTTAAAAACAAAGAAATGAAAAAAATATTATAATCCATTATTATTGCCCTGGCAGGGCGAAGCCTAAGTCACAGTAACGGCTCGTTGCACTTAAGGTTAAAGTAGATCAGATTCTATAGATACTGGAGATAAATAACTTGGAAACCAAACCCTCGTAACCTAAGCTTGGACAAGCTGAAGTTACGAGGCTTTAGTTACCCAACGATGAAATAATATTCACTTTCTCTAAGCACTTGAATCAATTTTGGTTTTAGGGTAAGGTTATTTCCACAAATTAATGATAATAGTGGACTTTTTTTGGAAGAACCTAAACTTTTGAACAAATTACGTCACTTCTAAGGCCAGGCCCTGCCAGCTGAAAATAACGCATAATAAGATAACGTTTTAATGGGTCGTTGCACTTAAGGTTAAGGGAAATCAGCTTTTATCTAAAATAACCTACTTCTAAAGAGAGTCGACATAAATAACCCGAGACCTTAAATCGTGGATTGGTAACCAAATCCTCGTAACTTCAGCTTAATCAAGCTGAAGTTACGAGGGCTTGGTAACCAAACGATGAAATTTGTTAACTCTCTCAAAGCACGTGAATCCTTTAGGTCTTAGGATACAGTTATTTGCACGCGTTAACGATAATTACCGACTAAACTTTGAAAGAACCCAAATTATTGAAAAGTAAACTCGCCAAATTACGTCACGGTTAAGCCCCGCCCTGCCAGTTCATTAATTACGCAGAATACGGCCGATTAAAAAACAAAGAAATAAAAAAAATATTATAATCCATAATTATTGCTCTGGCAGGGCGGAGCCTAAGTCACAATATTCTATTCAGATTCTATTCATAAATACTTACTTCTATAGATAGTGGAGATGAATAATTTGGAAACCAAACCCTCGTAACTTAAGTTTGGACACGTGAATCATTTTGGTTTTAGGGTTAGGTTATTTGCACATATAAACGATAATTGTAATTGATATTACGATAATTGTGGACTTGAAGAACCTAAACTATTGAACAAATTACGTCACTTCTAAGCCAGGCCCTGCCAGTTGAAAATAACGCATAATATGATAACGTTTTAATGCCCGACGGAGGGAAACCGGAACTACAGTAGCGAACGTTTATAATTTCAATCATTGCGCATGCTCGATTGAGGAAAACTGTGTGGGCGATATTTGAAATCAATCTCATATCCCCAGATAACGGTTTTATATTAGGTCCCCCGTTCTCCCAGATACTAATCCATGATCGAGGCTTTATATAGATTTTCTAGAGCCTGGTTTGCGTGAGTGGGCGTCGTTGTGGAGGCTTGTATGGCGTATTATACGGGCCATAAGTTTCTTTTATTGATAGACTGATGAAATTAGAAACGACATGATGAACATGGGATTTCCTTTTGCAACTTGCACGTTCTTGTATGCATTTGTAACAACCAAAATCAGAGATAAGCGATACATATGTATGGTAAACGACGATTAATTACACTTCTCAATATTTGCTATGTTTCAACATTAAAGCTCAATTGATTTCTTTAAGCAATTCAATTCCTACTGTAAAAAGTTACTTCTTTAATGCTTTTTGGTGGTTTATCGAGAAATAACAGTAGATTAACACTTGATAATCTCACCACAAAAGCAGTGTAATATCAAAACTTATTACCCTTCTTTTGTGCATTTCATCCTATCTGACGTCATCTATGCGGGGCGGAATAAGTGACGTCACAATAAACGTTGCGTAGCAATCACGTGCATTTTTTATTAGAGCGAAGTAATAAATATCGCTAATTTTGTTTATCCGGAACAAAATAAGCGATATTGAACTACCTCACTTTCATTTCACCCAAAACCCGCTCCTCATGCTCATTCAAATCCATTCCAAATCATTCACCTCGTCAATTTTTACGATGATGTTGACTGTATATGTTGGCAAAATGCAAATCTTTTATATAAATATCGTTTTTTCTTAACCTTTTTTTACCAGGGCCGCCTAGCCGCCACCATAGCGCAGTTGGTTAGGCATAAGACTTCCAATCTGGAAGTCGTGGGTTCGATCCCCGATGGCGGCAAATATCCTTTCCGACGTTTGTCTTTCACCAATGGGTAGATAATCGTAAACCTATGTGAAATAGCAGTCGAAGGCTAGGAAATGGTGTAATGGTAGTACAGGTGAAAGATATACCAGGAATCCATTGTTAGGTGCTCCGGCCGCCGCGATACAACTGCAAGATTGTTGAAAGCGGCGCTTAAACCCATTCAAACAAACAAACAAATACCAGGGCCGCCATCATAGCGCAGTTGGTAGCGCGTCGGACTATCAATCTAGAGGTCCCGGGTTCGATCCCCGACGGCGGCACTCATTCTTTCCGACTATTTGTCTCTTACCAATGGGTTGATAATCGTAGACATATGTGAGATAGCAGCTAAAGGCTAGTAAAGGATGTGATGGTTGTCCTGGTGAACACATATATCTGAAAAAAAAAGTTGAAAGCGGCGTAAAACTCCACTCAATCAATCATTAATGATTTACCGTTGTGAAATTTATTTTTCACCAAATTAATCTAGACTATGTTTTTGTGCTTTTCTTTAGAAAATATAAATTCGCTTTGCAACCCAAACCTTCTAACCGCAGTCTAATAAATCTGTAGTTACTGAGTTTCTGTCGCCCAACCACAATATCTGGTATAAATAACGATTGTGTTTGCATTTATTTTTATTTTAAGCCTTGAATTTAAATTAAAATAAAATATTTTTTTAAGCAAATGCTCAGAAAAGAGATCGATTGACTGATAACAGAAATCTACAATTCATGGATTATTCTCTACATATCTATGATTTACGAGAATTTCAACAGAAGAAAAAGATTCAAATAGATCAATTGAAATATATTTCAATGTCTGAATATTTAATGTTTTGTTTCGGTGAATGATAAAACATTTTCTCATCATTCCAGTAATAAAATGAACTACATGTATTTGACTACAGAAATAACTGGTAGTCATGATAGTTGACCGAGGTAAATCTGTAGTTACTGAGTTTCTGTCGCCCAACCACAATATCTGGTATAAATAACGATTGTGTTTGCATTTATTTTTATTTTAAGCCTTGAATCTAAATTAAAATAAAATATTTTTTTAAGCAAATGCTCAGAAAAGAGATCGATTGACTGATAACAGAAATCTACAATTCATGGATTATTCTCTACATATCTATGATTTACGAGAATTTCAACAGAAGAAAAAGATTCAAATAGATCAATTGAAATATATTTCAATGTCTGAATATTTAATGTTTTGTTTCGGTGAATGATAAAACATTTTCTCATCATTCCAGTAATAAAATGAACTATAGTCCGTTTGACTTCTATATGGACCAACCTTTTCATCAATTATATAAAATTGCGTTTGAATAAAGGATTTGTATGTAGTAAAATCTTAATTTCAGCTTAATACCATTCAAAAAATATTTTTTGAAAATAAAATGATTTCAAAATAATGATTTTGTCTATCTAGTTAATGTTAATATTTTCGCATTTTCCGCTCTTAAACACGAGGGGTGAAGAAGGCTGTTTAGTAGTAACAAGATGCAAAAATAGTGTGAAAACACGTGGTTTAATAGTAAACATTTGACAGAAGAAATGTCCATTATTCCTTATTTGGACATACTAATTTGCATATCGACTGTCACGTCATTTTAAACTTAAATAACACTTGATTTGTACCGTTATTATTCGCCTGCTTATCTAGTTTTTCTCGTGAAATTCACAACGACTTTGTAAAATAATGCTTTTTGATTGGTCTAAATATGTGAACTATGGGTTCGTCTCAGAATAGACAACAATAATTATCATTAATCTGGCTAAACGGTTTTTAAACAAAGAGAGAACACACTCAGATTTGACATCCCAAGGAATTAAAAATCCTCGACAAAATTGATTTCAGAAAAATACTTGATTTTATACCAAAACGACTAACTTCAGACCATACACTTTTGACTCGGCCCCTATGCAAATCAGAACTATTTTTAGTTAGGCAAGTCGCTGTTCCGTTTAATACAGTCACAAGAAGGTATGAAAGGCTGGAAGTTAACATGTAGACGGACGGACAAAATCATTATTTTACATTCAAAAATTCTGAAAAACAAGATTCGTCATGGTATTAGGTGGAAAATATGATATAACAAGAAAAAGATACGTTTCATTTATCCAATACTAAGTTTTTCGGCGAAATGATGGTCCATATAGAAGTCAAACGGACTATACATGTATTTGACTACAGAAATAACTGGTAGTCATGATAGTTGACCGAGGTCAACTGAAGCATAAATGTAAAGTAAAAGCTTACATCGTAAACGCAAAAAAGACATGCATGCTTTTACATATCCGCATTCCCACATCTGCCAAAACATACAGTGGAAACGCTCTGCGGGTAACAGATATCGAGAACTTCATAGTTGATAATGTTAATATTTTTGTAATGAATCGCGATGTTTTAAATCATAAGACAATGTTCGTAAATAATAAATAAATGATTGACTAACGTACGATGTAGCGAGTCTTCTTTAATGCTTTTCGGTGGTTTATCGAGAAATAACGGTAGATTATCACTTAATAATCTCATCGCAAGAGCAGTGAAATTATCAAAAACTTATACCCTGCTTTTGTGCATTTCATCCTATTGACGTCATCTATGCGGGGCGAAATAAGTGACGTCACAATGAACGTTGCATAGCAATCACGTGCAAAATGACGGGCATTGCGAAAATATGTCCTAGAAATTTCACATTGTGTCTCATTTTTGCATTAAAGAAATAGAATAATAGTTTGTTTTTCGAGTAAGATCGATTGATATTTCATTTCGTGAAAAACAAAAGCTATATTTTCACTCGTGGCTCTGCCACTCGTGAAAATTTAGCTATTGTTGTTCACTCAATGAAATATAAATCGATCTTACACTTAAACAAACGATTATCCTCTTTGTCTTTTTTCAATATTTCAAACAACGTCATAACGCTGAAATATTAGTTGTCGAATAAATTTAAGTAAATTTGCCAAATTTCCAAAATCAGCGACGATTTATGGCAAAGATATTCCACTTGTCTACGTATTTATGGACCAACCCTCTTATTCTGGTCTTCCAAGGTCTTGTTACCATTTTCTGCGCAGTAATTTTACGATTTTATACTTTCGTTTCAAATTACACCCATTTTCTTTATTATATAATCTTGAAATCTAAAATGGGTAAATGGGTCGACGTCCGTTTTTTTTTTTTTTTTTATTTTGTTTTGTTTTACATTATTTTATTTGCATGTTGACTTCCCGAGAATATATTTCCAGACAGAGTCCTTGAAACATGCCGTATCCTAGTGACAGGATTAGAGGTCTATTTTAGAAATCAGCATTATTGATGAACGAAGCAATAACCGAATAACAGACAAGTCAGGCATTGCTTCCTGCCTTCAAAAATACGAAAAGTAATAACCTGGAACAAATTTCGTTAAAGGACACTTCGTATACGACAATTCGTCGAAATTTTTCGTCGAAACTGTCTCTAGGTCAACGCTTTTTCGTCGAAGTCGACATATCACAAAGAAAAAAATCTGTATATATATAATACGTACTTAGTGTTTTGTATGGAAAAAAATATCTAACGAGGTTGGGAGAATTGATCATTGTCGAGGCTCTGCCGAGACAGTTATCAATTCTATCAACCGAGTTCGATTTTTTTTCATACAATACACTTAGTACGTATTATATTTATCTTATAACCTCTTTTTCTCTTGGTTTGTCGATGTTTCTAACTGAAATTCAAGTTTCTAAAAATAATTGTATGATATCAGTGTTCTAAAAATAACTAAGTGATATCATAAAAAAAATATCATACGGGATGTTATCATACAGATATGTGTATAGTTATAAGATAATTAAAATTATATGATGCATGCATTCTTTACTCTCGCGAAATTTCCCTCTTGTTCGTGCGGTTTTCACCCACAAACTTAGGGTTGGACTTATCCGAACGGAAAAAATCCAAAAACAAATCTAAAACGCTAATCACGAAAACCTGCAAACAGTAAACATTTGTAAGAAATATAGCAGAAAATCAAACCACTTTATAGCAAAGTTAGAACTTTGCAATTGGATATACATGTATACAGTTAATAACATCGTGAAATTGACGAGATGAATGATTTTGGAATGATTTTAGAATGAAATAGAATGAGTGTATGGAGCAAGTTTTAAGTGAATTTGATAGTTGGAAATCCAATATCGCAAATTTCGCTTAGTATGAACCAAATTAGCGATATTTATTACCCTCCTTTAATACGATATGCAAATAAGTTCTTTATATAGCTTCATAATTCTTCAAGAACCAAATAGACGCTTACAATTTCAATTGTGTCAGCGAAATCACTTTTTTTCATCATATAGCTGTTCATTTGATCTTTTTGGTCATTTTGGAACATTTTTGAATGGTTTGAGTGAGTGCTTTGGAATGAATGAATGGAGCGATGAGTGAGCGATTTACAATTGTTATGACTGAGATGAACGTCAATTTTCACGATGTAGCTAACTGTACTGGACCTATATCAATTCAATTTCAATAGGCTGGAAAATTTCAATCAACGGTATGCTGGCTACGCACAAGTGTCCTCGGCATGGTTGACCATACAAGATATCAACCCATCACTTGTATGCGAAAGTAATTCAATTTTAGATAATTCAACAAATTTTCGTGCATTCTGATTGGCTGAAAAATCGATTTTATTTCTCAATGAAAACAATTTTGATTACACAACTATTTTGTAAGCTGTCACACAAAAAGTAGTCCCGTAATATTATTTGAATGAGGTTTTACGCCGCTTTCAACAATTTTTCAGTTAAATCGCGGAGAGCTATTGGTGGGAGACAATATGTAGAGAATGAGTGCCGCCATCGGGGATCGAACCCGGGACCTCTAGATTGACAGTCTGACGCGCTACCAAGTGAGCTATGACGGTGGTGTTGTCCCGTAAGAAATTGGTTTTATTATTGATGAATCTTACATTTTTGCTTATTTTAAAAATGATAAGACATGAAGGGAATATTTGTTGATTTCATGAAGGTATGAAACTAAAAACCCAATGACACTCATGTATGAATTCGCTTCGCGTATTCATACATTGTGATTAGATTTTCAGTTTCATACCCCCATTAAATCAACAAATACTCTCTTCTTCCCTTAATCTATGAAGTTAATCTACTCTACCTACATTGTGTTCGCAGGACTAATACTTTGATTTCCAGGATCTCCGACTTATTAATAATGTTTTTCGAGAAAGAAGGGTACTCCATATCCCTTCTATTTCAGCCTCTCTACGTTTGCGCTGTTCTCGTGGGAGCTCCGTAGACTGGCTCCCGTCGAACTGGTCTGAAGTATTGTGAAATGAGCAAAATTTAACTGGGGAAAGATAATTCCCTATCAGCTTATATTTCTCTTACTGGCAGATCAGTGGTCAGTTTTGAGAATATTGGAGGTATTTGGAAATTGAAATAGTAAAACATGAGTAGTGAACCTTATTTGTTTCTAATTCAACACTAACTGACAGCCTGGGAGCCAGGCTAGGAGCTGTGCAACACCCCGGAGAAACCCTGACGCCGAGTCAATTTCGAAATTGCGCATAACATGTTCCCGCTATTATTGGTTTTATGAATGAAGCAATGTCTGTCTTCTGTGGACCATATTTTGATGACACGGCGTCGACAATATAGCCAGGCACTAGACTCATTCCAATAATTCTCTCAATGGATTTTCAATATTAACCGTTGTATGTGAACCACTGTGCGTGGGCGACTAAAAATAGGCCAGGCTCCGGTACAAAGGTCATCTAGGGTTCAAACTCGGAATTTTAATTGCAGCGGTCCCGAAAATTGTAATGCAAATGCTTTCTGTTTATAATGCATGGGTCAGTTCGTGAAATAACTCATTAAAACCCAGTCCGATATTAAAACCTGCATTTAAAACTGATTAATGAAGTATGCAGCGTCTACAGTATAGGGTCCTACTGCATTGAAATTCCAGCCCTGCGTTCAGTTTAACAAAACGGTACAAACTGTTTGCAAATTACATCCCGTTTTGCACGCAAGTGTGCGTGCAAAGCGGGGTATAATTGGCAAATAGTTTACACCGTCTAATCATTCTAAACGCAGGACTGATTTTAGCTGGTAGCAGCTGCAGTAATGGGTCTTGTATGGAAAGCTGAATGAAGAATTCCACGTTTTGCACCATCGATTGAGTTAACTATTCAAGGACGAGAGTAACTCAAGGACGCCGGACGATTCCAATAATTATCTGCGTTGAGGATGCTGAGTCTCGGTATTGCGTTTTGGTAATGGATAAATGCTTCTCTAGAGCTTTTTATGTCGAAAGGGAAATAATCGAGTCAAATGGTGCATTTAATATTCTAGATTCAGAGAGCCTGCCAAGGGAAAATGTTTTATCCTAGCAAGCCTGCATTTGCAAAATATTTGGCGCTAGTCAGCCTGTCCTATGCAAAATGTTTTTCCCCTAGCAAGCCTGCACTGTGCAAACTGTTTGATCTTAGTCAGCGCGCTTTACCAAATTTTTTACCTTAGTTAGCCTGCGCTGTGAAAATGTCTGTCCCTAGCAATCCTGCGCTGTACAAAATGTTTGACCCTAGTCAAACTGCGCTGTGCAAAATGTTTGACCATAGCCAGACTGCGATGTGCAAAATGTTCGACCTTACTCAGCCAGCGTTGTACGAAATGTTTGACTCTACTCAGCCCGCTCTGTGCAAAATAATTGACCTTACTCACATACACCAGTGCAAAATAGTTTCTTCTTGCCAGCCTGCGCTGTGCAAAATGTTTGGCTCTTGCCAGTCAGCCGACGCTGTACAAAATGTTTGACCCTGGATAGCCTTCGCTAAACAAACGTTTTACACTAGTCAGCCTGCCCTCTGCAAAGTGTTGACCCTAGTCAGCCTGCCCTATGAAAAAAAATGTTTGACACTACTCAGCCCGCCCTGTTCAAAATGTTTGAGCATTGCCAGCCGGCGCTGTACAAAACGTTTGACTCTGATCAGCCGGCGCTGTGTAAAATGTATGCCCCTAGTCAGGCTGCCCTGTGCAAAACGTTTGACTCTAATCAGCCGGCGCTGTGTAATATGTTTGCCCCTAGTCAGCCTGTGTTGTGCAAAATCTTTGCCCCTAATCAGCCTGCGTTGTGCAAAATGTTTGACCCTAGTTAGCCTGTGCTATGCAAAACGTTTGACCCTAGTCAGCCTGCGCTGTACAAAACGTTTGACTCTAGTCAGCCTGCCCTGTGCAAAATGTTGACCCTAGTCAGCCTGCCCTATGAAAAAAATGTTTGACCCTAATCAGCCCGCCCTGTTCAAAATGTTTTAGCATTGCCAGCCGGCGCTGTACAAAACTTTTGACTCTAATCAGCCGGCACTGTGTAAAATGTTTGACCCTAGTTAGCCTGTGCTATACAAAACGTTTGACTCTGGTCAGCCTGTGTTGTGTAAAATGTTTTACCCTAGTAAGCCTGTCCCATGAAAATATGACCCTATTCACACCCTCCCCCACCCCCAACCACCCCGTACAAAGTATTTGGTCCTAGTCAGCGTGCGCTGTCCTCACAGTCTGACAAGGGTTAACGCTTTACTAACCTTGTCCCATCTCGCCTGACGGGTCATATCTTTGATCTCCATCTTTATTAGAGCTTCCAGGTTGTCCTTTTACGCATGTTGGGTGATACTCGTGCGGCGTTTTGACATCGCGTTTGTTGTTTGCGCTCATTAGAATAATCTTGACTTATCGACTGATGGGACGATTTCAATAACAATCAGATGGTCGTTAGTTGAAAAGTCGTCTAATAGATACACGAATTTCCTACATTTGAAACACTTACTTTCAAAATGCAGTGGACTGTCGATCTCCGGTTTGTTTTGTTTGTTCGACGGTTTACTTTAAGCCGTGTTTAGTGCAAGGGAAATAATCAAGTTATACTATTTCCATAACTCCGAAAGAGTAAGTTCCCGTTGTATGTGCTAGTAAAAATTGTAAGAGAGAGGCAGACAAAATTTATCGTTTTGCTAGTGAGGGACTAGTATTCATGTATTAGAATTATTCCTAAATAAAGAAAACGGTTACTTACACATTTGCGACACTGTGCTCTTTTCAAAGATAAGATCCATCTTTCGTTGCGATTACTTTTATCTAGGGACAAATGTTTGGAAAGTGATTAGATCCAGCACATGTCGACCTGAGTCTTTATTTCCAAAATGAATATATTGCAAAGTTAAGTGATCTTTCTACATCCATATGATCCATCAAATCGACGATATCGTGACTATATCCGTAGTTATGGCAGTTTGGTCGCGGTAAAAGTTGGTGTTCGTAGAAATTATTTCGCCATTTTTATAATCTAAATTGAAGCTCGTCTGAATAACTTCAGTCAATCGCTGGTTTGTAATATGTTGTAGTGGCGACTTTTTGCTATCCCACAAAGAAATACTTAAAATTTTGTTTTGTCTGTGAAGATTCGTGCATTCTGATTGTCTATAAACTTGTTTTTATTCCCCTAATGAAAACAAGTCTGAGTACGCAGCATGATTTCGTTACCTTCCTCACAAAGTAGTTCTGAGCAAAATCTGCGTCATAATGATGAAAAACTCACTATTTTAGCTCGATGATATTAAATTGTAAGCTATGAAGAGAGTATTTCTTTATTTAATGGCGGTGTGAAACTAAAAACCTAATCACACTCATTTGTAAATCCGCTTCGCGTAACTCATACGCCATGATTTTTTTATATTTATACCTACATGAAATCAACGAATATTCTCTTCATCTCTTAAATAACATTAACAAATCTATTTTAAATTGGACTGATGAGAAAAATATTGACCCGCGCATGAACCGCTCGTCCAACTTTTCTTGTGCCATTCGACAAATTCATAGACACACGTGCCATTTATATCTGACCAATCGGAAAATAATGAATCTTCGCCTGACGAAACACTTTAAAATATGGCTACAAGGTTTATGGAAGCGCACTGACGAACTACACGATATATAGCCGTTAGCTCGCTTTATTGACCACATTAAGACAATAATCATAAAAAAATGTCATGTGCACCAGCTGAGTTGAGATAGTGGACCCGTAATACTTACACAACGTTTCCGGAGTAATAAACTTTAACGGTGTTAACCGAGGTTTCCTAATGACTTTCATTAGGAAACCTCGGTCAACATAGTAAAAGATCATGAGTTCAAAATTCTGCGGAACTATTACGGGTCCACTACCTTAAAAAACAACATTGTACTATTTCATGATTACATGATATTCCATACAAAAACGATTCTAAATTCAACTTATATATCGCACCACCGTCATAGCGCAGTTGTAGAGCTTCTGGCTATCATTTTAAGGGTCCTACGGGTTCGATCCTTCACGGCGGCACATCATATCCGACTATTCGTCTCCCACAAATGAGTCGACAATCGTTGACCAGTAGGATACCAGTTGGGAGGGAGAATGTAATGGAAGCACGAGTACTGCTCTGCATTCAGGGTCAGTACGATGCGAACAGTTTGCCAATTTTACCCCGCTTCGCAAGCAAGCGCACGTGCAAAGTGGAGTATAATTGACAAACTGTGTGCACAGTTTAATCACCCTGGACGCAAGGCTGGTGTCAGAAATACCAGGAATCCATTGTTAGGTGTTCCAGCCCTCGTGACATAACTGAAAGATAATTGAAAGCGGTGTTAAACCAATTCAAATAAATCAACTTATATATCTATATATCTGAATTTTAAATACTTTTAATTCATTAATAAATCGGTAAGGGTAATTCTATTATCATTCAGAGTGTGTATTGGGACCGACTTATCTACTGAAATTTATCGGCATTTTATTCAAGCCTATTTTAGGAGTTAAATCGAAGCCTGACTCTATACATCAAATTCAAGCCAAGTCATTGGGGACGCCGGGATCGCATTAAATCATCGTTAATGTAGGTAAGTGAATATTTTTATATATGAGCCTTTGCGTGAGATTTCCAACAATTTCAAATATGCGCAATGCAAAGACGCTGGCCAGCCTGTGCATCCGCACAGTCTGACCAGAGTCTTCAATATGCATTTAGTAGATAGATAATGTCTCAAAGTATCTGTAGACCATCAGGTAACTTTATATTTACAGTATGTGGCTGTCAACACTTCTCAATGTTTGCACCTCACGAACTTTTCAAATTGTTGGAAATGTCACGCACAGGCTCATATCTCTTTACTCATTTTTTTACTAACGATGAAATTTAAGACTCGCAAGTATTCGTGGAGTTTGTGTGCCTAAAAAGTACTGTATGTGCAAGTGATTGAATTTGATTGAATAAATAAATAAATAAATACAAATATTTATGAATCCGAAGATTCTTACAGCGTTTTCAGGTTTTTTAAGTCTCTACGTGAATTTACAACATTTCTCTTCATCTCTTAAATGAATGAATAAATAAATAAATAAATAAATAAATAAATAAATAAATAAATAAATAAATAAATAAATAAATAAATAAATAAATAAATAAATAAATAAATAAATAAATAAATAAATAAATAAATAAATAAATAAATAAATAAACACAAATGAATATGTGACACATCACGCGAAAAGGGACCATCCTGGAACATCGTAAAATAAACATTCGAAAAAGAGATTGGCTCTAGCACATGTCAGCCATATGTCCAATTTTAAAAGTTCTTTTACAGGAAGGTACATTGATTATTCTAGATTGAGAAAATTAGAAAAGTGCGAAAAATTTAGACCCTAGTCAGTCTGTGACATTCGCGCAATCTGACAAGGGTCGACACTTTACGCACTTCCCAGATGGTCCCTTTTCGCTTGATAGGTCACATATATCTGTTATAGAAAAGAAAAGTGCGAAAATGTATTTCATCTTTTCACTGGTTACTGTTTGCAATTCATTCTCTTGGCGACACTGGGGCCCGTTTTACAAAAGTTCTTACGAAAAAATTAAACTGTTAGTCAAAATCAGAATTCGTACATTTTGTTTTCATTCATCGATAGATTCTGCCTTAAAACAACTCATTGGAATCGTCTTTAGAAGACGATTCCATTGAGATGATGCATGGCAGAATTCAACATTGAATTATTTTTGTAGAAGCAGTAGAAGCAGAATTTTAACGGTATAATTTGAGGTTTTTTCTTGGTTTAACGGTATATTCAAATTTTCCTATTTACTGTTTGTCTTTTAGTGATGATTTTTGTGTCTTTTTTAATGTAAATGAGCCACTTATATCAGGGGATTTTTGTCCAAAGCTTTCAAGTTTATATCACAGGATTAAATTGATCCCATTCTGCCCTTTGACGCCTATTTGTAAATACTCAATGATAATATTAGTAGGAATAATTACGCCAGTCATTGTACTGAAAATTGTACTTAAAATTGGACCGAATATACCCCAAACATTGTAATTATTTTTATAAATATTTCGCAAATTTGCTGAATATGTATAATTAATATAATGACCCTTACTTAGTTTTACTTTGTTTAGAAAGATTATTTGAAAAAAAAAGTTGAACGAAATCACTTTCAAAAAAATGTGATCCATCACAAGAAAATGAACCTTCTTGGAATTCCGTTTTTTTTTTTTTTTTTTTTTTTTTTATTATTATTATTTTTTTTTTTTTTTCAAAAATAGCTTTCACCCAGCAGAGGTCGATCAGAAAAAAGAATTTCGAAGATAACTTCATATAGGATACTAATTATATAAAAAGAATATGCGTTAAATATAAGTAGTGTCGATCCTGGTCGGCATGGGCAATGCGCACAGTCTGACCAGGGTCGACATTTTTTAAATGACCCAGATGGACCCTTTTCGCGTGACGGGTCACGAAAACTTCAGCGGAGAAGGAAAGTTCATTTTTTGTGTGTGAACAAATCAATCACGATAAAACACTGGGGAATAACACCCTTGTTCGTTAATTTACATGTGTGAAAAATATAATCATTATTCGCTGGAACATGTATTTCTGAAACAGCTTTTATGTTATGTTATGTTGTGTTATGTTATGTTGTGTTACGTTATGAATATTAATTAAATTTAAAACTTTACTCATTCGTAGCAAAAAAACTACGAATGGTATTAGCATTGACGAGGACGCCAACAATAACAATAATGATGATATTGATAATAATATCATAATTCAAATACAATAATTATTATAATAATAAATAAATATAATGAGATAAATATCGTTTTTTCTGTCATACATGTATTTGCTTGGTCCCATGACTTAAAGACGCGAGATAAACCTTTGACTGCTACATAACATTCAACCTTTGGAAAAGTTAATATGAAACGAAATTGAAACCTTGAAACAATATCAAAAATATTTAAAATTTATCTAATAGCTTTGAACTTGTCTATTTTCGAATATCATATATTTATAATGAAATGAGAAAGGGAAAATTAATTATTTTTGAACAAGTCTATACCCATACGGATTAAAGTGGTCAACTGACTTACTTAATCCTATTTCTAATTGATTGTCTTTTGTCGCAATACAAATTGGTTATCGATTATACGGATTAAAATGTCACTGACTGTTAATAAGATCATTTAATCACAATAAGATTAGATTAAGTCATGTTATTTTGTTTATCAACGTAAGATTTTTTTCTTTTCTCTTAAAGGTTGGTTTCAAGATTTCCGAGCCAGTGCCCTAAGGAATAATGACATCGCTTACGTCAAGAGTGTACCAACTATTGTGAAAGAGGAACGAAACTAGTTGATGTTTTGTAAAACAATATTCGGTTATTTTTTCTCATGAGAAGCACGTATTAACGGATAAACGAATATTACACTATCCGGATAGACGAGTTCTCCCGGACTAACGGACGAGAAACTGTGAAGTTGTGATACGTTTTGAGAATGTTTATACTGGTGAAATATGGCGAGAATCAGACTTTATTGTGCAATCCGAGCTGCGCTGTGATCAACTTGTTGACCAGCATCAAACGACGAGCAGGGTACGGAAATACGGATGTTGTTGTGGACATAGCTGACGAAACAGGTGAGACCTATTACAGTTAACAACATTGTGAAAGTGTCAAGGGGATTGATTTTGAAATGAAATTGAATGAATGTATTGAGCGAGTTTTGAGTGATACTCAAGGGAAGTAATCCGATATCGCTAATTTTGTTCAAGATGAACAAAATTATCGATATCTATTACCTCCCTTGATAAAACATGTATATTAGTTCTATAAATAGCATCCCTTTTCTTCAAGAATCAATCAGAGGCGTTCAATATTATGTCAGTGAAATCGCCATCTTCTTTTCACGCTGTAACTTACTGTACGATAAACTTTACCGTCTGGGAAGTACGAGAGTAATGGGCCTTGGTCAGACTGCGTAGGCTGACATGAGGAGAAGCTTTTTCGCGTTGTCAGATTTTTTTTTAAAGTTCAGTATCCACCTTCAAATCCACCTTTCTATACAATTTTCTTGAATGTGCGGCCCATTATCTCAAATGGATTCAATAATTGTTTGGCGTTTTTTGTGTTGTTGTTATTGTTGTTTTCTTATACTTATATGCCTGCAGATTCAAGTTATTTTTTTCCTGGACTTTTGTATAGCAGCATCAATGATTTTATTTATACGAATATTTAAATAATAACTTAGATAGAAGCTACAGAGAGTCAACATTCTTGCAAACAAGCATTATTTTGGATAACATAGACAAGAATTTGACATGTACTGAAATGGCAGAATGATAGCAGTACAGATATTACATCAGTAAAAGTGCGAACATTTTATGATTTGTGTCTTTTAGGTTATAAATTCAATATAGCATCTTCATGATAATTCATTTTCAAGAAATTGGATAAAGATAACAAAACCCTCTAAATTAGCTGTTTAAATTAATCTACTTAAAACGTTTGACTACTATTTCGATTTTACTGGACTGGTCGCACAAGGTGATCTTAGTCTTCAGTTGGCGCGAGCGAAAAAAAATAATGGAAATATCACCTGCATACTCAAATTTAAGGATTTTTTTATTATTTTTTACAGATCCTAAGTTAAAATGCTAATCAAAATTAAATGTCGATCAGTACAGGGTCAAACAGTGGCGCTATATTTACCTAAGGCATTTTCGAGTGCTTTTTAAACCACAAAATACTCGATATTTGTGTTTGTAAGGGACAATATAAATATGATAATGGTGGGTTTTATTCTCTGTTATCTTTAATCGATTAACGCCTATAAATATTTGAAATTCAACTAGAAATGGGTCTACTTTTTTATCCTTTCAATTCCTACTGAATTACATATGGTAAAAGAGAATTTTAATCGAATATTTGATTATTAAGGAGGCACAAATACAAATACTTTCATTTCATACTCGTATTGAATCAATACATTGCACAATGATCGAAATCACCCACACACGGCCAATATTATTGCCAATCTAGTCGATTGGCAATAATATTGATCGTGTATAGGCGACAATGAAGGCTGATCATGGCGGTGAACCAATGATATTGTCAATTCTTACAAGTAGGGGCCACTCTATGCATTACGTCTGGGGCAACACTATTGACGTGTATAGGCGATATTTAAGGGTGGTCATGACGGGAAACCGATATTATTGTCAATACATACGTGTTTCGGTCGCTCTACGCATAACGTCTTGGGAAAGTGTTGATTCGGACGAGCCTGCCCAATCAGAAAGTCCCGCCTTCTCCACGCTCTATGTAAAACTTCGTCAAAGAGTTTTTTAGCAGAATAAAAGTTTTTCAAATGTTCACGATACCCGTCACATTATGTCTCGTTTAAAAGTATGTAATATCGTAAAATTGACATTCGTCTCAATCAAAACAGTTCTAAAGAAAAAAATCTAAATCGCTCACGTATCGCTCCATTCATTCATTCCAAACACTCACTCAGCCCATTCAAAACGCTCCAAAACGACTGAAAAAAAATCAACAACTACATTCAAATTTTGTATGAATAGAAGATTTCACTGACATAATTGAAATGGTATGCGTCTGATTGGTTTTTGAAGAAATAGGAGGCTATTTATAGAACTTATGTGCATATTTTGTTAATGGGAGATAATAAATGTCGCTAGTTTTGTTCATCCTGAACAAATTTAGCCATATCGGATTACCTCCCTTGAATTTCAAAACTCGCTCCATACACTCATTCAATTTCATTCCAAACGCATTCATCGTGTCAATTTCACGATGTTATTAACTGTATACACATGTATATCCAATTGCTATAAATTGGTTTTATTTTCTGCTTCATTTCTTTAAAAGATGTTTTCTGTTTGCAGGTTTTCGTGATTAGCGTTTTTGATGTGTTTTTGGATTTCTATCAGTTCGGAAATTCATTCATTTTGTCAATTTCACAATATTGTTAACTGTATGTATCCATATGTGAAACTGTGTTTGATGAAATTCAATTCTACGGTGCCGTTTTTACTAACAGCCGTTATAGCGCAGTTGGTTGCGCGTCGGTCTCCAAATCACGAGACCCCGGGTGCGATTCCAGAAGATGGCACTCACACTTTCCAACAATTTGCCCAACACCAATGGGTTGATAATAGTAGACTTATGTGGGATAGGAGTTTTAGGCTTGAAAAGGTCATGATGGTAATACTGATGCGAGAAATATATATAACTGAAAGATTTTTGAAAGCGACAATAAGCCGTATTCAAACAAAACAAAAAAAATGTTTTGGCTTCCGAATAAGGTCACATTTAATCAACTTATTGATCAATCTTTTACTTGATTGACAATATTATTGGCTGTGTATGAGAGTTATTTAATATTCCGCATCATCAGCTCATGTGGAGTCTGTGGTCAAGTGGTTAGGACGGTTACTTTGGATAGAAAGGTCCTAGGATCGAATCCCGATCAGACTATGGGAATTTTTCTGAGCAAATAATCTACTCCACGTTGCTCCTCACCACCGAGGTGAATAAATTGGTTCTTGTAAGAGTTGTAAGTCAAAGTGCTGTGGCAGCCGAAATTCCGTGAAGTCGTGTGAATAAGTATATCGTAAAACAAGACTTTAAACCAAATTTAATATAATCAGGAAAGGATAAACATATTTGTTTCATTTTTTTAAATTCTTGAAACTTGTCAAATTGAAATTCTCTCTAGAAAAGGATATCCAGAGCAAACGCTTCTTACAAAGCATAACAATTAATAACCCCTATCACGGGATTTAACATGTCTCGTGTCGGTTAAATTTCTGCTTGTGTTTAGTTTAAAAAATTGACTTTGGTGATGATGTTTTTCTCAATTTGAATATTCAAATTATTCTAATTGATATATTTTCAGGGCTGGTAAAAGAACTCGACCAACACAAATATGACCACGCAAACAGACATCTGACGTCACACGCCACGTATGTCTTAGTTCAAAAACAACTGAGCCCCGACCTAGGGGACTCGATTTCCTCACAGATGCCAACCTATAGTTATGTCCCTTTACTGGAAAAATACGAGGACATGTTCCCGAACTTTTCGATCCGCTCGTCGGAAACTCAGAAAAATCTATTAAAGGTGAAGTCACGTGGTGGCAAGTCTCCCAGTCCAGCAGGAAGGTTCCAGTCTAAAGGCGGAACCGGAAGAAAGACTCCAAGTGGGCGAGTGTCGTCGAAAAAGAAATGAGACTTTTACTAGTGCATAGCCTTTTTATCTCCTGACACGCTGAACACAAAAAAAAATGTGCCTTGGTAGAAGGCATAGACAAAGATCAGACTGCACATATGTGCGGTCTGCTCTTTGTCTGAACCATCTGATTTTTTTTATTTTTATTTTTAAATCTTTTTTAAACCAAAAAGTTTTTTTTAAAAAAATCATACTTTCACAATAAATATTGACTCACAATCAGTGCATCAAGTACTCTTATCACTTTGATTTTATAATAATTTAATCTTAGTCGTGTTCATCAATATTCGTGCGTTTTGATTTGCCGAAAAGTTAGTTTTATTCCTGAATGGAAACATTTTTGAGCATTTAGTTGTTTTTTAAGCTTCCACAAAAAAGTAGTCCTGTAAGAAATCTGTTTCTTAACCGACAAATCTTTACGTTTTTGCTTCATGACATTAAATCATAAGAAATGAAGATAATAATTGTTGATTTTATGAAACTAAAAACCTTATCACACTAATGTATGAATCCGCTTCGCGTATGACATACAAGGAGATGAGGTTTTTAGTTTCATAACTCAATGAAATCAACAGGCACTTTCTTTATCTCTAAACAATTATACCAAAGTTGTTGTTTAGCATGACCAGGATAAAATTAACTCTATTTAGTGTCTGAAGAATTGGCTGCTCACTTTTCGCCTCTACCACAAATCGATATGTCAGGCCTACAACAAGCATTTTGGGTTTGGAGTGGCACAAACGAAAACTGTTGAAGATGGGGGGGGGGGGGGGGGGGGGGGCTCATTTCGGGTCTTGATGATTTTTGCGTTGCAAAATGTGCCAATTTTCATACTTTTTAGAAGCATACAAATAGCTTGACACAGTCCTTTTTCCTAAAGACCCACATAATAATGTCCAGACAGAACAAAAACTCTGTTTTCGATCTATAGATGTTTGAGGATAAATATTATCAATCTTGCAAGATTTCGTTTTTCATGTGATCGCAATTTTTTATTTGTCTTTTTAGCATATACATAAAATAGTTTTAAGAATTGTTTATATTTCTACATTGTTTCTCTATCATTTAATAATAAAAACAGAAATAAAAACATTTTCGTGTTCTAGCCTTACGTGTCCATCCTAATGATTATCAATTTTTGAAATACAAAATCATGACTTCAAAGAGGTTTCGTGTGTATTAATAACCTTTTTTTTTTTTTTTTTTTTTTTGAAAATTTTCAGGGATTTTTTTATAAACATTATGCATAACGATTACTGAAAGATTTACACAATTCAATGCCATTTCTATTTGCCCTTATCTTATCCAACATAAGCGGACCTAACTTGGGGGTCAGGGTTTAGGTTCCCACTACTGGAATGTTGATGTATTTCAAACAGAAAGAACAATTCTATATCTATATTTCATACTATGAAGAAGTCTTATCGGTCAGTTGCAAATTCACTCGTATTCTTTCTAAATGCGCAAGTACCCCCCCCCCTCTTTGGTTGTTGTTTGTTTAACCTGTCATTCTGTTTTAATGTCTGTCTGTCTTTCTGCCTTCTCAACCCTTTCCCATAGAGCCTTAGTGGGATAACAACCCTCTGATTTCATACTTAAGATAGCGGGCCCGTAATTGTTCTGTTACACTTCGGATGACATGAACTTTAACAGTGTTTACGGGGGTTTCCTATTGATTTCATTAGGATACCTCGGTTAATATTGTGAAATGTTATGCGTTCCGAAATATTGCGGAACTTTTACGGGTCCACTACGTTACGAAAACGTGTAGAACGTGAAGAAAATGTTTATAACAAGCAATTTCTCTCGTCAGCTTGTCGCACTTTGGATAAAATAATATGCTCGATTAATACTCTAGAAGATTAATCGAACTGTTCATTCAAAGCAAACAACATTTGGAAAGAGAATAGTTTATTACATGTAGAAAAAAAGAAAGAAATAGAAAGAACACAATAATAGCTAGACTTCTAACATCTATTCCTGCTACCAAACGTCTTACTGTCCGTTTGATCAAAATAGAAAAAAACTATGATTTCTTTTGTCTGTCTATTCAAAGATAAAGATAGAGAGTATTTTGGATTTCATATTAAATTATTTAAACAATACCTGTACAAATCCTATATTGTGGGCAATAATTTTAATCGTCTTGACAAGACCATTCAAATGAGTACCCCAACATAGGGATTCAATTAAAAGTGAAGATTTTAAACTGGCAATACCCTTTCTTATCTGTATCTCTGCTCTATTATTCTGCCCCTCTCACAATTCCTTCATTGTTGCTTGATTTCTCTCGACATAATATGAAATACATACATACATGTATATCCTATCTTTCTTTATCAATGTCTGACTGTATCAATAAGAGATCGTCTAATTGAACCCACACGCCCAAGTAAACCTAGCCGAACACACGCCATGTCCCCTTCTACTTGTCGCACTCCCAACTATACCATTTAAAGCCACGTAGATACGTTCATTTACTCCCCCAGCAGACGAATCAGACTGTCCGTTCAAAGCGAACAAGCATTCGTCACAGACTTCAAAATCATGACCGCCGTCACTGACTATTCGAACGTACTCGTTGCCGATGTACAGGGTAACGTTGTTAACATCCGTCGCTGTTACGTTGTCCACTCTGTAGCGGGCATTGCTGTACGGTAAGCATTTGTCACTTGGGTATATGAGCGCGTTGGGATGGACAGTGTCGATTTCAGCATCATTCTGTTGAGTGCTACTATCTCCTCCTAATTGCGAGAGAAATGGAAAGTTAAAAAGGGCCTATCTTACGATCATTTTTTTTTTCCGTAAGTCAAAAATTAAAGTTGCTTCTGAAGTAGTAACCAAATATAAATTTCTGCTATGCATCATCTGATAAGAATCATCTTCTAATGACGATTCCAATTTTATATTGCAATGCAGAAACTAACAATGATTGAAAACACCAGGGGCCGTTTTACTAAACGATCATTCTTTGCGTAATTAAAAAATTAAAGTTGCTTCTAAAGTACTAACCAAGTATGCATTTCTGCCATGCATCAAGTGATAAGAATCGTCTTCTAAAGACTTAACATCTTACGATCATTTTATGCGTAAGTCAAAAATTAAAGTTGCTTCTTCAGTAGTAACCAAATATGGATTTCTGTCATGCATCATCTAATTGGATCGTCTTCTAAAGACGATTCCAATGAGATATTGCAATGCAGAAACTAGCAATGAATGAAAACACCGGGGCCGTTTGACTAAACATCTTACTATCATTTTTTGTGTAAGTCAAAAATTAAAGTTGCTTCTACAGTAGTAACCAAATATGGATTTCTATCATGCATCATCTAATTGGATCGTCTTCTAAAGACGATTCCAATGAGATATTGCAAGGCAGAATAAAACAATGAATGGAAACACCAGGGTCCGTTTTACTTAACATCTTACGATCATTTTTTGCGTAAGTCAAACATTAAAGTTGCTTCTATAGTACTGACCAATTATGGATTTCTGCCATGCATCATCTGATTGGAATCGTTTTCTAAACACGATTCCAATGAGATATTGCAAGGCAGAATCTTAAAATGAAAGAAACCACCAGGGACCGTTTCACTAGCCATCTTACATCTTACTGTCATTTTTTGTGTAAGTCAAAAAATTAAAGTTGCTTCTACTGTAAAAACAAGATATAGGTTTCTGTCATTCATAATCTGGTTGTAATCGTCTTCTATAGACGATACCAATGAGATATTTCAAGGCAGAATCTAACAATGAATGAAAACACCAGGTACGATTTGTGATTCTGACTTACGATTAATTTTGTCGTAAGGAGTTTAGTAAAGCGTGCCCAAGGTGATCATGATAATGATGAAGATTATGTAAATAATTTGTTCGGGTTGAATTTCATGAATAGAAATAGACAATCATCCAGAAACCTTGATTAACACTGTTTAAGTTCGTGACTTCCGAAACGTTGCTGAACTATTACAGGTCCACCACCTTAGGACTACCTAGGGACTAGATTTCAGGAATAACAAAATAACCAAGCACACATCTTCGCTAGCCGATGGCGATGCCCAATACATGAAAAAAGCATGTAAGAGCGTCCTTGCTCATAGTAAGTGCATTTTGACATAACGTTACGTCGCGCCGTACCAAAATATGCGCGACGTTTACGCGACGTCAAAATGACGTAATACGTTAACAACGACCCTTTTTTAAATTAGTTTTAGCCGCACGAGCTTGACGAGCGGTCAGCTCATAGTTGAGAATCATTTTGTTTTTGATAAACGTTTTTGTCATTTAAATTGGATTATAACGAAGAAGAAAAAAGTTGAATAACTCAAACGAGCATTATCTATTTCCGAGCCTCGCTACAGAGCACATAGTGGGCATCACCTTTGGCTAGCGAAAATGCCTAGCACATGAGTTTGCTATTTAAATTGCTTATATATACACATTTTCTCCCAATCCTAAACTCTGGGACTCAATGCCTATCTAAAGGAGGTATTGTGAGCACTTCAGACATATGAAAAGAGAATTTGTTGATTTCATTGAGGTATGAAATTAAAAAAATCAAATCAGACTGTATGAATACGCGAAGCGGCTTCATACATGAGTGTAATTAGGTTTCTAGTTTCATATCTCCATGAATGAAATCAACAAATACTCTTTTCATATCGTATAATTTTTAATACCTTGAAGCAAAAATGAAACGATATCTCGAAAATGAGACAAATTACTCGTGAAACTACTAGTACTTAACGTAGTTAAAAGTATAAATAGCTGCGTGATCAAGATTGTTTTCATTCGGAAATAAAACCAATTTTCCGTCCAATCAGAAGTACGAATCTTGATGTACACAACAAAAATTAAATCATTCCGTCGTGAAAACAAAGTTATGCTCTTCAACATTTGAATGAAGATAAATAATCTAGGGCCGTGGAACTCCAATCTTTTCCAACTTACCAAAGCCGTTGTTTGTAATACTATCTCCGAAATTGAACAATCTATTCAGTCTTGTACTGTTCGACAGGCTCAGCTCTACTTTCAATAGTCTCTTACGACAAAAAGGGGATGAGCTGTTAAAACATCCGGCTAAATCACACGAGTCGTTGTTCATGAGTCGGTCATAATCAACCTGAAAAGTTAGCATAAATTTGATGAAATAGATATGACTACCCCGATGCTGAATTTCATCATGCAATGAAGCCTTTATTCACCTGATGTCGCCTGTCTTATAACGGAACTGGTTTCGGGCAGACTATTTTTAGAAACAATTTGCATACATTTTCACCTGAGTTTTTTTTTTATTATTATTATTATAAAAGGTTTATCACAATTAAGCTCTGAAAAATTACTGCATAATAAATAGAATAACATGAGAGTTTCTTGAATTATCAATGTTATCTAGTCTCGGATGCGAGAAATTATCATGACTCGGCTAAGCCTCTTCATGATAAATTATCCCAACCTCGACCAGATAACATTGATATTTTAAGACACTAACATCTTGTTCTCTATATATAAGACCTCCGTACAAAAAAGACAGTTCTAGGTAGCAACCTTCTTTAAGGCCGATTGCTAGATTTGACTTCCTCGAATGGATTTTTTAAAAAAAATATCATGTATGCCGATTGCAAATATGGAAAGAAAAAAGGGGGTCACCGAATCAGAATTTCGTAAAACGTCATAAATGACATAGACATCGAGTAAATTTTTGTCCGATTTTTCGCCGATTTTCATTTCTGGGTTATGACATACAACCATAACATAATCAAATCTAAGCATAAATTCCATTTAAATCAATTTGATATTTATTTCGGAAATAGAAAGTTATTTGCACTGAAAGACCGGTTGTGGCTTCTTAAATTCATAAGTTCATACTATAAACATACTATCTTTGAAGTTCGAAGTATGAAGTGTGAAATGGAATCGTGAACTATGAAGTGGGATGTTGGAAGCATGAAGTGAAGTATGAAGTGTAAAGGTTGAACTATAAAGCTGGGAAGTTGGAAGAGTGAAGTGTAGTATGAAGTGTGAAGTGTGCACTTTGAAGTGTGGACAGTATTGAACATTCTGAATATTCACCGTTTGTCTATCGAAACTTTGAGTCAAAAGCTTTGTACAGAGCACAAAAGGAGACCCATATTGGCGTGTGATAATGCACTCACTAATCCAGTCTTGAAATTATAACAGATTCCACGTCATAGCATAATATTGATATTTTCCAATAAATTTTGATATCGATGTCCAGACAACAAAGTTTTTTAACTGGAAAAAGTTCTGGGGTTTTTTTTTTGTTTTTTTTTTTTGTTTGTAAGTCAGGTACGTAAGAAACTCAATCGTGAAACCCCCGGCGTCAATGAAAAAGAAAGAAAGACCCATCTCGCCCCCATACTTACAGCTATCCTCACAGTGCGACTACACTCGGCGTTTCCCAGAGGTCCGCTTATACTTCTGCTGATGTTGACTCCAGGTAAAGATCCCGTTACCGCCCCTGGTGAAAGAAAACGTTTCTTATTACATCAAAATTCGCCTAATTCATGTAATTTTTATCTAATCATACCTAGTTTCCCCCATGAAATATAGACTTTTGTAAGAAAAATTGCACTTGACAAATTACTTAGATAGGCCCGTAAAACAGGGGTCTATTTGTAAGAAAATGCTACTTCACAAAAAAAATTTTCGAGTGCTAAAGTTAGTGCACCCAAATCTTTAAAAGATTTTAGGCACACAAGCGTCGTAACCTAGTATAGATCCGAAATGAATGGAGAGTAACTTTACCTATTTCGAATGAAGCATGACAATAGTTGACAACGCTTTACGCTTCTGTTCCACTCACAATGTACATATACCTACCCAATACATGTATATTTTCTTACACTAAACACTGCAGTACTGGGTAACAAGAGCTTTTGAGACCCGTCGCGCGAAAAGGGACAATCTGTGCAGAATAATCTTGGGCTATACTGTCTGCATTGAGCATTGCGAACAGCAGGGACATTCCGTGATCGTTATTGTTACTTATGAATGAACTCGATTCCCGGATTTAAAAAGCGTGATTTCCTTTTTAATTTCAAACTTCCATGAACTCTGCTTTAATTACCTGAACTTGTTGTCAGATTAATGTTGAGTTCCCCACTCATACAACAGTTTTGGCACGCGGTTTGTGTTGTAGTCAGCAAAGTTGTTGTTGTCAAATTTGTTGTTGTGCTAGTTGGCGTCGTTGTTGTTGGCGTCGTCGTTGTTGTTGTTGTGGGCGTCGTCGTTGTTGTTGTTGTGGGCGTCGTAGTTGTCGTTGTTGTGGGCGTCGTCGTCGTCGTTGTAGTAGGCGTTGTTGTTGTGGGCGTCGTAGTGGTCGTTGTTGTGGGCGTCGTAGTTATAGATGTCGTTGTGCTAGGCGTCGTAGTTGTTGTTGTGCTAGTTGAACCTAAAAAATGAAACCATCATTTTTAGTACAAAACGATCTATCATAAGCTCATTCATTCATTCATTCATTCATTCATTCATTCATTCATTCATTCATTCATTCATTCATGCATGAATCCATTCATGCATGCATCCATTCATTCGATTAATCATCAATAATTCTTTCTTTCTTTCTATTCATTCATTCATACATTCATTCATTCGTTCGTTCCATTCTTTCTATCTTCTTTTTTCTTTCCTTAAAAAAATTGAATTGAACGTGACTTTGTGGTGTCTTTGGTAATTTTTTACCTTTAAAATAATAAATTTTCGAAAACCTTACATTAACCTTAAATTGGAATGGTCATCTTAGATTATCGTTAGAATAAAGACAATTAAACCCCATCCTCAAAATCTCTAAGGATTGTGTCGGATCACAATGATACTTTAGACTGGTTCTACTGTCGACTCATGTATGTAGTCGACAATGGGACCGGTCTAAATGATATTTTAAACTGATACAAACCGCCCGGGCAAGTTGATGAAGAGTACTCGCAACGTTTCAAACTGTCGTCCCAGACAAGGCTGGCAGCGCATGGTCGGTTTTCGTACAATATGCCATTGCTACACGAGGCATACACGGTGCAGCCTAAACAGGATTGGTAATCACCGTTTGCTACTCCGGTACATGACGAAACGCAAGCTGCAATGAAAAAGAACATAGACATAAATGTGTCAACATCTATTTTTAAAACAACAACTACAACAAATTTTATTTTGAAAATCTGTCGAATTTAATGTGCTATTGTTACGAATTTTATAAAATGAAACGTTTTCATTCATAAGTATGCACATGATTATGTTGTTGGCTTTATACCCACGTTAATTCAAAAATGTCACCTTCGTTTCTTAAGCATATTTATTAAGGTAGTAGACCCGTAATAGTTCTGCAACGTTTCAGAAGTCATGGTTTTTTAAACCGAGGTTTCCTAACGATTAGATGAAATGAATTGCTATATTGATTTATATAAGTATGTTACAGTATTAAGATTTGTTTCTTTTTTCTTGAAAAGGGCCATTTTTGCCAAAATATTGAAATACTGAGTGCATTTATTAAATGTTCATTCTATTGACTTGGTATAAGATTAAAATAATTTTTGGTTTAAGAACGTCTTTTGCATCAGGTTTTCTAGGAACGAATGGAGTCTTTAAAATTGTCGCTTAATAAAAGTGGTCCCTTAATAGAAGTGGCCGCTCAACAATATCGACTGTACTTACTGGTTGCGTATACCCCGGACAGAAACTTGCTACTTATGCACAAAACCGCACAGCTAATGATAAGCTTGAACAAACACATGCTTTTTTTATAAGGAGGGAATCTGAAAATTGACCAAAAAAAGTTAATTTTTCATGCAATGAAACCTATAATGATCTGATATCACCTGTCTAATAGCATGAAGTGATATCAGGCAGTCTATTGTGAGAAAAGATTTGAATATTTATGATCCAAGTTGACTAGCAGAATCACTTACTTTGACCTGAATTTCTGTTATGTTAATGTTTTCAAAATATTCCTGCATTGCGAATGATTAAATGATAATATATAGAATAATAAAAATGTAATTTTATCCTAAAATATCGGTGTTATCTGTGTGAGATTGGTAGAAATTATCACGACGAGGCTGACTTTGCCTCGTTGTGATAATTTCTACCAACCTCTGCCAGATATCTCGACCAGATAACATCGATATTTTCAAACACTATAACATTATTATCTATTTAGCCTAACATGCCGACTATTTGAAAAGCGATAGATGTTAGATGAAAAGCAGTCGCGAGATTTTGTTGAAGAAAAGTGGACAAACGCCGATTATAAAGAATGGTTATAAGATCTGGTGAATAAAAGGTTTGAATTAAAAAAAAAGTTTAAATGCAATATAAATTCATTGTATAAAGACTATTTCAAGAAGATTAGAAAATAATGATAAGAAAGAGATGTAAAAGAGGCTAAAAAATCATCTCAGGCATGAACAATTGTAAAATTTTTGAAAATGGTACTTTATAATGTAGTAAAAACTTGACTTCAGTAATAGTAAAAGAAAAATAAAGTTAATTAAAAAAAACATAATTATATATATAAGAGGTTCTGTATTTTCAATTTAAAGATAAAGTTATAAAACATAACATTTTTTTCATAATTAATACACCAAGTTTACAAAATATATGATTAATGAATATTTTGTCAAAACAATTTGGCTTACCTAGTTTCTAATATGAATTACAAGATAATGGTAATGATACTTCGTGTCGGCGAGCGCGACATTAATATATAGAGGCTTCTATCCATCCTGCATTCCTTATATGGGCATGACGACTCATATAGATGGTAAACACCCTGTTGCATTTTTTCTTTAAAAAATATCATTAACGGGTGTATAACCAAAACCAGGATGTTACTTTTCCCTACAAGTGCAAATTTAATGGGCCATAAAGTCCTCGATTTATAGAGGTGCGGGAAAGGTTGGTTTGTTTATTAATGGGATTTATCGCCGCTTTTACCAATTCTTAACCATATCACGACGGTTTGGGGCTTCTAACAACGGATTCCTGGTATTTGTAGAACCAGTACTGCCATTTCATCCTTCCCTAGCCTCCAACTGCTATCCCATGCTATCCCCTTAAGGTTGCGATTATCCACTCATTGGTTGGAGACAAATATCTGAAAAGATATATCGCCGGGCTCCCACTAAGGTTTGCGATTATCCACTCATTGGTTGGAGACAAATATCTGAAAAGATATATCGCCGGGCTCCCACTAAGGTTTGCGATTATCCACTCATTGGTTGGAGACAAATATCTGAAAAGATATATCGCCGGGCTCCCCCCCCCCCCTAAGGTTGCGATTATCTACTCATTGGTTGGAGACAAATATCTGAAAAGATATATCGCCGGGCTCCCACTAAGGTTTGCGATTATCCACTCATTGGTTGGAGACAAATATCTGAAAAGATATATCGCCGGGCTCCCACTAAGGTTTGCGATTATCCACTCATTGGTTGGAGACAAATATCTGAAAAGATATATCGCCGGGCTCCCCCCCCCCCCCCCCCTAAGGTTGCGATTATCCACTCATTGGTTGGAGACAAATATCTGAAAAGATATATCGCCGGGCTCCCACTAAGGTTTGCGATTATCCACTCATTGGTTGGAGACAAATATCTGAAAAGATATATCGCCGGGCTCCCACTTAGGTTTGCGATTATACACCAATTGGTTGGAGACAAATATCTGCAAAGATATATCGCCGGGCTCCTCCCTAAGGCAGAAATCTCATTCAAATTGGCTAAATGAGAGAAAAATCTCACAGCAAAATATATTTTAAACAAAGGATTTGATTCAATTTGCCATTGAAAACTCTGTATTTCTCATAAGTTTTCGAATGAATGAGATTTTTGGCTCATGAAATTCTGAGCCAGAATTATCCCTGCTAAGGTTTGCGAATATCCACTCATTGGTTGGAGACAAATATCCGAAAAGATATGAGCCTTTGCGTGACATTTCTAAAACTTTTAAATATTTGTTAGATGCAAATACTAAGTAGCAGGGGCAGCCACATTCTCTAAATATGGAGTCACCTGATGGTCAACAGCTTCTTTGGGACATTATCTATCTACTAAGCGCATAGTGAAGACTCTGGTCAGACTGTGCAGATGCACAGGCTAATCAGAGTCTTTACTTTGCGCTTTTTAGAAATTGTTGGAAATCTTACGCATAGGCTCATTTGTAGCCGGGGAAAGAACTTATGACATATTATGATTGCGGCTGTTGTGGAAAACAATGAATGAGAAGGGTAAATAAAGGTGTCTTTTGCAAGACAAAGGACAAAGTAGTCAACTTTGAGCCTGTGCGTGGAATTTCCAACAATTCCATTTGATCGTTATGGACGGACATTGAGCTGACTGGACTAGACTGGTCTTAGTCGTTTCGGTTAGCTTTTTCAGAAAAAAATATTTTTGTTGTAGTTCTATTACTGCCTCTTTAAATCAAAGTTCGTTTTAACAAGTGCTGAACAAAAAACTTCTTTTTAGAGACAGGGACTAAATTGTAAGATTTGTAATGATTTAATTCCCTCTAAATAACTACCGCAAAGATTGATTAATAGGTTGATTGGTTAAATGATTGGTTAAATGATTGGTTAAATGATTGGTTAAATGATTGATTGATTGATTGATTGATTGATTGATTGATTGATTGATTGATTGATTGATTGATTGATTGATTGATTGATTGATTGATTGATTGATTGATTGATTGATTGATTGATTGATTGATTGATTGATTGATTGATTGATTGATTGATTGATTGATTGATTGATTGATTGATTGATTGATTGATTGATTGATTGATTGATTGATTGATTGATTGATTGATTGATTGATTGATTGATTGATTGATTGATTGATTGATTGATTGATTGATTGATTGATTGATTGATTGATTGATTGATTGATTGATTGATTGATTGATTGATTGATTGATTGATTGATAAATTAGCTGACTGACTGACTGACTGACTGACTGACTGACTGACTGACTGACTGACTGACTGACTGACTGACTGACTGACTGACTGACTGACTGACTGACTGACTGACTGACTGACTGACTGACTGACTGACTGACTGACTGACTGACTGACTGACTGACTGACTGACTGACTGACTGACTGACTGACTGACTGACTGACTGACTGACTGACTGACTGACTGACTGACTGACTGACTGACTGACTGACTGACTGAATGACTGACTGAATGAATGATTGAGTGATTGATTGATTGGAGTTTTGCGCCTCTTTCAACATTTTTCAGTTATACCGCGGCGGCTGAAGCACCTCACAATAGATTTCTGGTATTCCCCTTACGAGTCCTACTATCACATCCTTTCCTAGCCTCCGGCTGCTATCTCGAATAGGTCTCATCCCATTGGTAAGAGACAAATAGTCGGAAAGAATTTTAACATCTGAAGATAAAAGAGTTATTGGCGACCAAGTAAAAATTTACTTGGTCGTCAATAACTTTTTATCCACAGATTTTCGAAAGATCTACCATATCTAGCATATTACTTAGGGTTATCCGCTTTCTCTGTTTCAATCCCTTTTCAATTCGACCCAGTATTTCCTAATTATTGAAAAATATCGAACAATTTATATCATGTGATTTCCCGCCATGTTAACTTTAATCTAGAATGCCATTTTCGGGTGGTTATCCCGGAAGTAGATCTTTAATGTTAAATTTGATTGGCTCTCTAACACATGTGCGTCATCTTTTTGACGAATGTTTTTTAATCTATTTTTAAGATCTTTCGAAAACTCATCAACTCATTAATTGAAATAAGATTTCACAAAATATTTTCTCGTTAAGCTTGATCTTTGTAGTTATAGAAATGGTTATCTAAAGATATGAGTTTATTGTTGAAAACACATGTTCTGTATTTTTATTCCAGTTTCTATGTACAGTTAACAACATTGTGAAATTGACATGATGAATGATTTTTGGAATGAAATTGAATGAGATCCATGAGTGAGTTTTGAGCGAAATTGTTAGGAAGGAAATCCAATTTAGCTAATTATGTTCGGGATTTACAAAATGAACGATGATTATTACCCCCCTGTTATAAATAAGCATGCAAGTTCTATTGATAGGTTTATATTTCTTTGAGAACTAATCAGACACTTGAAATTTCGCTATTTTTTTTTCTTTCTATATTTGTTTTAAATGTACTTGTTGGTTTTAATCTTTTCAAGCGATTTTGGAGCGTTTTTGAATGTTTGAGCGAGTGCTTGGTATGAATGAATGGGGCGCTGAGTGAGCGATTTAGAATGATTTGATTTAGATGAGTTTCAATTTCACGATATAACTAACTGTACAAGTTATTATTATAAGTTGGAAATAAAATATGATTTGTTAATTCATATACCTGCGTCATTAAATTGTAAGACGATGATATTTGGTTATCTTTGCTTAAATCTAGCCAAAATCGCGTAAAAAAGATTAATATTGCAAAGTGGTATGGTTTTAATGACACATGAGTTACCTTTTAAAAATGCGTATCATGAAAAATGGTTAATATTGCAAAGTGGTATGCTTTTAATGACAAACAAGATGTGTTTGTGAAACACAAATGCCCCCGTAACAGCATTTTTATTCAAAATGTTGACCTTGACAGATGACCTTGATTTTTTAGCTTGACTTTGACCTTAATACCTACAGATGTATATCACTGAGATCTTTCATCATGCCGGTTATGAGACAGGGTATCTATAATATGCTTGAATAAACTGAGCAAAAAAGTTTTTTGGTTATGTTTTTAACAAATTTGACCTTGGTTGATGACCTTGACCTTGTCAAATGACCTTCACTTTGGAACCAGCGGATGCATATCATTGAGATATATCATCATGCCAAGTATTTGTCTTGTATCTTGAATAGGCTTTAAGATATTGGCAATTTTAAGTTTTTTGGTTAAGTTTTTGGGGTTATTTGACCTTGACAGATGCTTGACCTTGTTACATGACCTTGAATTTGGTACCAGCAGATGCGAATCATTGAGATCTATCATCATGCCAAATATGAATCTGGTATCTTGAATAGGCTTGAAGATATTGGCAATGTTAAGTTTTTTGGTTAGGTTTTGGGGTTATTTGACCTTGACGGATGACCTTGACCTTGTCACATGTTTTTTTTTGTTGTTGTTGTTGTCTTATGCAGACAGACAGACGGACGGACAGACTGACTGACGGACGGACAGACAGACAGTAAAACAATATGAACAAAAAGAACAGTGACGATACCTTCTATTATACGAAAGTGATACTGATTTTGATTAGAATGCCGTTGGCAAATTGACAGAAAATACGCATGAAAAACAAGTAAGGGCAATAACTCGAAAAATAAACTAGATAGGGGCGGTTTTTGTGCAATGCATTTCGTTATCATGAGAGGAATATAACTACCATGTTTCAAGTCAATAGGATTTAAGGTGACAGAGTTATGCTCCAGACGAAGAAGTGGGCGCTGAAGAGTAAAACACTTTGCTGTAATACTCGAAAACCGAAAAACATGCTTAAGAAGGAGTTTCTCAAGACATCAAAATTTTTGACTTGTGAAATTGGCTTATTTACTATTGAGCATAGTTGCAGCAAAGAGATGAATAGATAACATATCTAATCACATTGTATGAATGCGCGAAGTTTCATACCTCCAAAAATCAACAATTACTCTCTTTTATAATTTACTATGAAGCAAAAGCGCTAAGATATATCTGTACTACGATTGGGGTTATGTTTGTGTGTATTTGTTTGTTTGTTTTATCATAATTATTATTTTATTCTCATTTTTCTGGGGGACTTCTTTCCCCGGAAGCGAACTCTAAATTGTTTTCATGGACTTAGTAATGAAATTAGATTAAACTTGAATTAAATTATCAAGTGGTGGTTATATGGAAATAAATATTATTGTGTTTGTATAATTGGCATGCCTTCCTGCAGTGAAAGAACAGCTTGTCTGTGACCCAAAACCTTAAATTGCCCTTATTTCTTTATTTTAGATCAACAAATAACTCTGATTATTGCCATGATATTTCATATTTACTTGTTCACAAATATATGAGCCTGTGCGTGACATTTCCAACAATTTGACCTGTGCGTTAAAGGTAAACATTGAGCAGCTCAGACTGCAACACAGTTCAATTTTAGGTTTCCCGGCTGTCTTAATATAAATTGAGACCTTCTCTATCTACAGAGCAAACAGTGAAGACTCTGGTCAGACTGTGAGGATGCAGGGGCTGACCAGAGTCTTAGCTTGGCGCACATTTGAAACTGTTGGAAATGTCACGCGCAGACTCGTATTTCTTTTGAAAAATATGTCCAAAAATGTCACGCTCTCGTAATTAAAGAAAAGGTTCAAGTTGAGACAAGCGATGTTGATAAAGTTTTATAGACGTTTAGGATGATTTCCCTGAATTTGTTTAAAGTCGGTCAGAATCAGCCGTGCGTTCAGGATGAAAGCGTTAGCGAAGCGTTTTCGAAAGGATACCTCGCTTTGCACGTATGTGCACGTGCAAAGCGGGGTGTCATCTCAAAGCGCTGGCGAAACGTTTTTACATCCTGAACACAGGGCAGAATCCTTCAAAAAGGTCTAGTTAATAGACAGAGTCCGAATATTATCAGCTCCCGAGCACCTTCGACTTGATGCACGCTCTATTGACGTTACGCAAGATACTGGTGACCCTTTGCGTTACAAATAGTTTTTACGTCAGCGAAAATATAACGTTTCGTTTTAACTAAACTTTCTTCACGCCAACATCTGCAAACGATATATTTCTTTTATTGAAACACTGTTAATCTTTGCGAAGATTCAAATATTAAAAGATTGTAATTTTTTTATGACACAAAATGGACACGGATTTCCGAAGATTCCGGCGCAGATCCGTTGGTATATACTGCAGAGTAGGATTGAATTTGTGTGATTTTGAAATACATATTCAAAGTATCAATATACGGGCGATATCAAATATTTCTAGCGGTTCAAAAATAAGATTTCTATTTAATAGTAATGTGTATTTTCAGATTATTGACTAGAACTTATTTTTTTTTTAAATCAAGGACTTTCAATTAAGGTTTAAAAGATGAGTCCGAAGAAATCGCGTTTATCTGTACCATTCGATCTTACCATTAAAACATTTGCTTTGAATAGAAATTTGATATTTTAGTTCTTTTTTCGTTCAGTTTGATAAAATGTTTTCTGCTTAGGATGTTCTCAAGATAAGTTTATGACAGTATCATGTTTTTTTTTATTCATTTATTTATTTATTTAATTTATTTTATTTTATCTTATTTCAAATTGATTGAAGTTTGAATCTCCTTTTTTTTCTATATATCATGCGTAAATATGGAGCATTTTATTCACTTATTATTATCATAATTACTATTACCGAGTGACATAGAATTTAAAATACAAAATCAAAACAAATCAAGTAAAAAATGTATGTGAAATGTGAACACATTTAATCATATTTATTCGGCTTTTCCTTGGTAACGGGGAAAATCAACGACTAGTTCTGAAAGATAAAGTAGGTGGGACATTTTTTGGGTGACTTTTGTATTTATCAATAAAATCATTACTATTAGGCAGAAAATTGAAAGAATCATATCGTTATGAACAGAAATGAAAATGTATTTTTATATAGAAATTTTAGTTCAATGCAACAAGTAAAAAATATAAGTTATTTAGGTGGAAAATAGCAATTCTAAAATATCGACGTCAAAAAATGACAGTTTGACATGTTTGGTGACTTTTGTATTTTCGCTATGCTTCTTAACGGCGCTTCAAAAAACTAATTTTATCTACATTTTTCTAATCTTTAGAGAAAATGTATTTTTCAATGTAAAAATCAGTTTGATCAGTGATTTTTACATAGAACGGTATAAACAAGAACGCGACTGCATTCACGTCGTCGTTAAAGTGGGACAGCTCTTATCTTCATTTTTCCAAACACATTTGAAAATTAAGTGACGAAACCAGAAAAAATATTACTTAGTCAAGATAGAAATTTGTTATTGTGTTTACGGCCAGGTAAATAAGACAGCAAAATAAAAGACCTCGACGGGAGGAAAGTGTATCGCGGGACACGTCGTTTTTCGCACAATTTTTACACGTTTAGAAGGCAAAATAACCCATTCATTTTAAGCATAATACGGATTTTACCAAATTATCATGTAGAATGTTATTTGGTGCAAAGTTTGGTGTATATTTCATTAATTTCCGACGAAAAATAAGGATTTTATCGAACAAAACAATCTAAAAATGTCGAAGTTTTTGTTCATTGTCAACAGTATCTTGCGTAACGTCGATTCATTTGGTAACACGGGCTACCAATTCTTAGGCGCTCTCAAGCGCTTCGTTAATTGGCAAGCTGGTCAGATTCCGTGACCTCAAATCGTTTTTTCCACGGCTTCACTAACTGCTCCATTCTGATCGGTCGTGCCGAACCAAGTAGGCTCAGTCCGTTACATGTCTGGCTCTCTATCATTGGGTCGTGAGTTCGACTTTCATCCGATATTTGATTAATATTATTATGTGCATACAGTTTACAACATCGCTGAATAGACAAGATGAATGATTTTGGATCGAAATTGAATGCGTGTTTGGAGCGAGTTTTGAGTTAATTATAGGGATGTAATCCAATATCGCTTATTTCGTTCCGGCAGAACAAAACATCTCACTGTCATTTTTTTGGTTAAGTCAAAAATTAAAGTTGCATCTACAGTAGTAACTAAATATGGAATTCTGCTATGCAGTCTCTCATTAGAACCGTCTTCTAAAGACGATTCCAATGAAGTATTGCAAGGCAGAATCTAACAATGAATGAAAACATCAGATACAACTCGCGATTTTGACTTACGATCATTTTTTTCGTAAAATGTTTAGTAAAACGGGCCCCTGCTGTCTATATCCTCAAAGACAATCTTACAGGACCGTATAAGAGGGAAAATCTGTTCTGCTTATCTAGCGTGACGCGGAAATGTTCAAGTATTTTGTAAATCGGAGAGGACTTGATCAAAACAGTTAAGGAAAGTGAAGCCATTGAAGGTTATCGATTGCTCATTTCGTTATCGATTAGATAGGGACATCAAATATATCTATAAAGCTTATTGAATATCGGTGCATTTTCTATGTGAAATAAAGTTGGATAAAGGAACCATGTACCGTCTTATTATTCATTACTCAGCATGAGTAGCCTCATTTATTTGCGATGAGCGACCAAAACCTCGTAGCTCCAGCTTATTCATGCTGGAGTTAAAGGGTTTTGCCCCCCCCCCCCAATCAGCGTTATAACTTTTACACGTCTTATACATGTAATTATTACTTGCCTTAATCTTACTAGGGTAAACAACTCTTTTCAATAGACGATATCAATATACAATGTATACTACTCAAAATTTGCTGAGGATCATTTTTTTTCTAGTTGAATATTTTTGTATCATGATCAATTCATACAAGTTTTTTTATGTTTCTGAGAATTTCTGTGATTCAGGTATACAGATCTTTTAAAAAGAATGATTGTCTGGATGTTGCTTTAAGAGAAAGACTTGCCCAAAGGACACAAGGGTCAAAATTCAACAATTTCGATGTTATCACGATTACGGGCTGGTGACGCATGTGCATGCTGCTTATTAGCCACCTGATCTTATATTGTGGAATTTGATCACATTCTTCAAGAAGAGCTTGTCTGAGCTCCTGTACCGATGCCGGTTGCACCGGAAGTGGTGAAAAAGGTGACTGTAACATGTTCCAAGCATGCTCTATAGGATTTAGATCCGGGGATCTAGCTGGCTATTTCATACGGACGATTGTGGCTTGCTCGAGATATTGATTGGTGATGTTGGCTCTATGTGCACGTGCATTATCGTCCATTAGAATGAAATTTTCCCCAACTGCACCTGCATACCTTCGAACGTAAACATCTGAGATCTCATTTACGCACATGAGAGCCCTCAATGTGTCGTTTTCAATGACGTGAAGATCTCTTTTCCCCTGGGCACTAATTCCCACTCAAACCATGACTGAGCCCCCGCCAAACCGAACATGTTCTGCCATACACACTGGAGTAAAATGCTCATTAAGCACCATCCAGACCATCTGACGTCTATCGGTAAAGTCCACAAAAAACCGGGACTCGTCTGTAAAAAGGAAACAGTCATTTCGGGTCCAGTCCATATGAACCTGTGTCCATGATAAACGCATTTGCAAGTGAAATCGCAGGCATTCTTGACCTAAGGCGAGCATCATGAAATCGATTTCTGATGGTTTGGTTACTTACATGCACTCCAATAGCGTTCTGGAAGTCATTACGTAACGTTGATGCATTGTCAAAGCGATGACGCCGTGCCTGAACCACCAAAAATCGGTCTTGAACCTCATTGGTTGAGCGTATTCGATCCCCAGCATGCAAATACCTAACATTACCAGTCGTTATAAACCGATTCCATTTTCGGGAAACAAGATGGCCATAATGGCCCTCAATCGCTCACCTGAGTTAACAGTCTTAAGATCTGACCTCTTAATCTAGTTTTTAACCACACTTTACCCAAATTCAAACCAGACTGATATTTTATAAACACTATCAAACTGACTAATTCTCATGATGATTGGGCAAAATTATGGCCTCTAGAGTGTCTACAAGATTTTTCTAAGATTTGACCCTGTGACCTCATTTTTGACCTCACATGACCCAAATTTGAATAAGTCCCAGATTTCATCAAGACAATCATTCTGACAAATTTTCAGGATGATTGAGCAAAAAACATGGCTTCTAGAGAGTCACTACAAGGTTTATCCAAGATTTGACCCTATGACTTCATTTTTGACCCCTATGACCCGATTTCAAATTCTTCCAAGATTTCATCAAGACAATTATTCTGACCAATTTTCAGGTTGATTGGGCAAAAATATGGCTTCTAGAGTGTCTACAAGGTTTAATCTTAGATTTGACCCTGTAACCTCATTTTTAACCCCATTTGACCAGAATTTGACCTTGACCTAGATTTCATCAAGACAACCATTCTGACCAATTTACAGGATATTTGGGTGTAAAATATGGCTTCTAGAGTGTCTACAAGGTTTATTCAAGATTTGACCCTATGACCCCAATTTTGACCCCATATGACCCATTTTCCAACTCGTCTGAGATTTCATCAAGACAATCATTCTGACCAACTTTCAGATTGATTGAGCAAAAAACATGGCTTCTACAGAGTCTACAAGGATTATCTAAGATTTGACCCTGTGATCTCATTTTTTACCCCACTTGACCCAAATTTGAACTTGGCTGAGAATTCTTTAAGACAATAATTCTGACCAATTTTCAGGATGATTGGGAAAAAATTTGGTTTCTAGAGTGTCTACAAGATTTTTCTAAGATTTGACCCAGTGACCTCATTTTTGACCCCACATGACCTAGTTTCCAACTGGTCTGAGATTTTATCGAGACAATCATTCTGACCAATTTTCAGGATGATTGGACAAAAAATATGGCTCCTAGAGTGTCTACAAGGTTTTTCCAATATTTGACCCCATGACCTCATTTTTGACCCCACTTGACCCAATTTCAAACTTATCTGAGATTTCATCAAGACAACTATTCTGACCAAATTTCTGGTTGATCCAGCAAAAAATGTGGCCTCTAGAGCATCTACAAGGAAAATGTTGACGACGGACAAAGGACGCCACGCGACGGCGACGGACGATGGACATCATGTGACCACAAAAGCTCACCTTGAGCACTTTGTGCTCAGGTGAGCTAACAATGCCCTGGGACACACCAAGGGCATTAGCAATGTGCCTTTGAGAAAATCCAGAAATAAGCATGCCAATGCCCCTATTCATCTCATCTTGACTAAGATGTCGCCTTAAACGCATGTATGCCATATTAAAATGTAAACTGAATTTAAAAGTTGGGATAACTTCGAAAAGCTCGAAAAATGTTCCAACATGCTTGAAGATACAAGGTTGAATGAAACACATTTCAAGGGGTATGCCCTTCTACGAGGTCCTAGTGCATAGTATACATGCCAAATCTACATTTTGGCTACAGGGTCATCAAGTCCTAATATTCTTTGTGTACAAGAAAAAAATGGGGTCAATATATTACAGCAAAATATACTTAAAAGGAAAAGTGCTCATTATCAAATTTTGAGTAGTAAATATAATCAATATATCAAAACTGTAAATCTGTACTTAAAACAAAACATTTCAATGCACTGCAAAAATATTGCTTTATAGAAATCAGGAATTTTACTAGTGAATGTTTCAGGGACACAGAAGCCCTCGCATTACTTTTTGACCTTCAGCTATGACCTTGACCTCGACCTTGGCCATATCTAGGCAAACTCTTAGCACGACACTACAACTGTGTCAGTTTATTTTGAAATTCATCCAGAATTGCAGAATATACGCTCCTGACATACACGAACACACGCCATTTAATAAGAAATGAGTCACAGACACAAATACCCAAGCAGATAATGCTATATACTAAAAGAAAACACTAGCGCTGCAAAACAAGTTACTGTAGTTCTTTGTTCCTGTGAAAAGGGCAACAATGTTTTATGACAGAAATCTGTATTATAACCCTTGATATGGCATGGATCCTTCCCAATTTCGAAAGGCTTCATCCTTGTGACCTGACCAACATTCTGACCAATTTCCCAACTGACAAATTGGTGTAAACAAGAAAATTGTCATTCAAGCCCTTTTACCGTGAATGGCATTTTCAATACGGTTCATCCTTGTGACCTGACCAATATTCTAACCAAGTTTCATGACAAGTGGGCCATATTTCTGGCCTCTGGAGTGTAAACATGAAAATTGTCTTTTTAAGGCCCCTTTTCCCATTATATGACTTGTATCCTTCCCATTTTCAATATGGTCCATCGTTGTGACCTGACCATTATTCTGGCCAGGTTTCATGAAGATTGGTTTATATTTGTGGATTGTAATTACTTAAATTGTTAACATCAGACAATGGACATTCAAGGATCACAAAAGCTCACCTTGAGTATGTTGTTCTCAGGTGAGCTAAACACCTTTCAAAGGAGAAATAAAAACAAATAAGGAAGAATTGTCTGTTATATACATATGCCCTCATTTCATATTTTCTTCTGACTATTTATATTTATAATAAAACAAAAACATGAGCAGTTCATCAACCATACAACAAAAACAAGCTAAGTTAAAAACAGGAAAGCATTCCACTCACCAAAAAGTTAACAAACAATCACTGGTTTTCACAACCCTTTTTTTTGGAAAATTTGATAATGTATGAAAAAGGGGCCAAGCTTGTAGTGCAGAAAGTGTTAATCCTTATCAGTCTGTGCAGATTGCGCAGGCTGAGTAGGATCGAACTTTTTTGCACTTGGCTTATTTTTCTGTATCTTGAATCTTTCCATGTATAAGGATTTTTTAAAAGACAATTTGTGGTTGGCCTACTGTTCTACTGGAATAGAGGCCTGTTTTACTAAACATCTCACGATCATCTTTTGCGTAAAAAGTTGCTTCTACAGTAGTAACTTAATATGGGATAATGCCAAGCATAATCTCATTGGAATCGCCTTTTAAGATGATTCCATTCAGATACTGCAAGGCAGAATCTAACAAAAAAATAAAAACACTAGGTATGATTTGTGATTTTGACTTACGTTTATTTGTCTTTTCCTAAAAATTTAGTAAAACGGGCCCCAGATCTCTTTTTCAAATATTTATTTTACATAGTTTCTAGATTGTCGTAAATCTGTGACAGGGTCATCTATTCCAAAAAGGCCACTAAGAGAAAAGCAGAAATGGTCTTTAATTTAATTTGAACAGTTATTAGGCAATCACTGTCCTTGCCCCTTTTCTTTTGTCACTACACACTGTCACACTGCCTAAGAAATGAAACGTCATTTGTCAGGAAGATATATGGCCATGGACTGTAACTGGAAAACAAACTGATGGTGGGTGACCTAAATGTCGTAACCACAGCTTGATAAAGCTGTGGTTACCTCATTTAAGTCCCCCACTCTCAAAAATGTTTGAACTAAAATGGCGGAACATTACAGTGGCAAACAATCAATATTTTGATTGAAGGCCCAAACTTCTAATTGCAAAATCAAGAGTCTATACAATGTAAATACAGACGCTTAAACATTATTGCAATTACCCCTGGTAATTTATTTTACCAGTATTCCTTAGTTTCTATCATCTTTAACTAACAACAAAATCTTAACAACTGAGACAAAAAAAAATACATTCAAACCTTTGAATCACAAGGCCCATTGTATTTAAACTTCAAAATATCATAACTACAGTTGATGTTAGCTAGATAAATATGGTGTAGGAAATGCAATGAAACTTCAAGTTATCATGCTTAACTTGAAACATTTCAAACTTCAGAAATGCAATGTGAATACAAAGGATTACTGCATTAAGCAAAACTGAACCCTTATCCTGCTGAATTTATTTTATTATTTTTTATTTTCAGACTAATTGACATAATTTCAGATGATTCATCCAGTCTTGCTCAAGTTTTTGCCGCAATAATTCAGTAGAAAGCAAGCAGTGTAGGGCAAGATCACACGCTCTAAAAAAGCTTTTTGCTTGGCAGGAATTTGTTGTAAACATCATGATAAGGGTTTAAATTAGTATTCCTGAGGCTTGTTTTGAAGTTCTTCAAAGAAAGGATTTTAACTACCATAAATATGCTATGGAAAATGGCTGTAAATTGAAGCAATACAGTTGTCCAAAGAAAGAGTATTGCTGTCCAAACTCTTCCACATATATTCTAAGAACGTAAATATTTTAAGAACCACACAAACAATTTGGAACATTGCTTAAATTAAAGAAAAGATAATTCCACCAAACTACATGTCAACCTGTAAATAAGTTTTTTTTTTCTCCTTTATAATTTTTAACAAGTAAATCAAAATCCAAAAGAAAAGAGCCTTGTTTTCACCCATAAAATAATTGACTCATAATGTTGGTTAATATTTTTGTATTTTAAGACCACTCTTCAACATCATTATAGGGATGAGTTTCTTTTTCACTGCGTTCATTGGGGTATAAAGTGCAATTGCCTTAGCACATGGCAAATAACGCCCGTAGGGCGTTATGTTTAAGCCATGTGCTAAGGCAATTGCACTTTATACCCCAATAAACACAGTGAAAAAGAGACTCGTCCCTTATAATTGCAATCCTCCAGATCGAAGAAACTATTAAGATACTCGCCCAAACATTAAAGCTTCAAGTTTACTTTCTGAGCGTATAGATTACAAATCTATTTTTAGATCGTGTAATTTTTTTTTATCTCGCTATCGAAGTTAAATTTCATAAAGTTAAACAAATGATATACAAATAAACGACAATTTTGAAATTTGTAGAGGTACCTATGACAAAAATGCTTGTTTCTGCAAAGTTAGTCTGTATTTTTAAACGAAAACGGAGTGGTCGGTCTAAGTTGAGAGGGTTGCTAAATGGTCTTCGTCGACTCGCTGTTTTAAAAGTTTACGTCGGCTCTGAATCAGAACTGCATGCTTGTTATCGTAAATTCTTTTTAAAATTTCTTAATTCATAAAACATTTAATAGCAATGTTGCGTTGATGATCTGGAAATAGGTTAATTCGTGTTCTTACAACACATGACTTGCAGATCGAAGGTCAGGGGTTTCCCGAAAGACCTATTGCATTTTATACAGAAATAAAGTGCAATGGAATTCCCCACGTGATGTGATTTAAACCAATCAGAATTCTTTATTTCATTGGATTGCAATTATCTATGTCTAAATGCTCCGAAAAAGCAAGATATTAACCGGGATCCTATTTTGTACCAAACTCAATCCTTTAGTGATGATATATCCATTGAATAATCATGTCTTTGATTTTCATCTAAAACAGGGACTATATCAAGGGGTCAGTGAACCAATATTGTAAGTGCCTATATATTTATAGGCACTTACAATAGTGTTGCACTGCCCCCTCGATATGCTCTAAACTAACATTTAAGTGATTGTACAGGAGAAGAAAAATCCTGAATTTAAATGATGGTTTACAGAAAATAATCCTAAATGCAGATTAAATTCTTGGCATATACCAAATGAGCCTGTGTACGATGTTTCCAACAATTTCAAATATGCACCCAGCAAAGATTCTGGCCAGTCTGTGCATGTGCACAGCCTGACCAGAGTCTTCACTATGTGCTTTGTAGATTGATAAGTCCTCAAGGTACAAATGTACCTTGATACAGTCAGACAAGTTTGTAAAAGCACTATGTGTTGTCTAGGTTGTTCGTGATGGACAGTAAATTTGTTGGAAATGTCACACACAGGCACATATCGATGGCTCAGCACTAAACAGTTGTAACTGCCTATATGCTTATAGGCAGTTACAACTGTTTTGCGCTGAGCCATCAAAATGTTTTTTATAATAAATATAGTCTGTAGCCAATTATCATATCAGTAAACCTTTTATAGGATATTAATAGGTCAACATTCATTTACTCTAAAACAAACCTATAGGTTAGCAAAAACACTTGTAAGTGCATACCTCTCTATAAGGACTTACAATAGTTAAGCGCTCAACCTTTCAAAATACATGTACTTTGATTCAGTCTGTGATAACAAGGGTTTTCCTATCTTAAAGTATCAAATACTAAGATCAGCCACCCATTCAGATTAACAAAGCTCCCGTGAGTACCAAAATCTTGATACATCGAATAGATAGACTCAGACCTATGGATAAAAGGGGGGGGGGGGGGTATTCTAAATTTTAAATCAAAATATTTCAAAAAAATTATCACAAACAATATGTTGTTGGTACTCATTTGAATAGTCTCTTTTTGAGACAATTCAAATGAGTACCCACAACATAGAGTTTCATTGAAAAAGAAAGATTTAAGATTTACGCCCTCTTATCTATACCTCTATACACTTCACAGGAAACTAGACTGTCCCAAAGCCGACTAATTTCCCCCTACAAGTGCTTGTCTATCATGAAAAGTCATTTTCAATCAATGGGCCAAAACTCTGTCCAAAGTCAATGAATTATTCAAATACCACTTGCACATCTCTGCAAGATACTGATCACTTCTGCAAAGTTACAATTACACCACACATTAGTTGCTGAGAAATTGAGTGGACACGAAAAGGTACAGAGAGATGGACTGACTGACCAACAAGCTGACTCCTATATACCCCCCCCTTGTTTTGAGGGGGTAAAAAAATGCAGGAAACAATCTCTTGAGAACTTCATCATTCTGACCACAGGGCTGTTGTAAGTGAACACTTGGCATATGTCTTTCCCTGATACATAAATCTCACTTAATGGTATATAACAAGAGATGTATGCAAAACAGTTATGCCCCCTATAAGAGCAGGTCGATGGCTTATTCTTTGTCCATTGATAAAGGGCAACAAACTCTAGAAAAATTGATGAGTAAAGTTATGGCTCTTGTGCACTGCACTTCTCCTCAATGAGATCTATCCACCTATGAGGTTTCATGATTCTAGCATGCATACTTTTGAGAAATGCTCTGGACACAAAAAGGTCCACTGACAGACCCATGGAAGGACCGACCTACCAACTTTCATGTGCAAAGCAATATACCCCCTCTTCTTTGAAGGGGCATAACTGTTAACAATGACAAGCAAATGTACAAATGTTGGCATGAATACATTGAGTGGTTATACAGTCATGAATTTGCAAGCATAGTTCAATTACCTCAAGCAATTACATTGCAAATTTTCAAGGAGAATAAGACGATTGTTCAAAGTTGAACATCCAGAAGTTACAAGGTTCTTATACACCTCAAAGAACAAGTTGCTTATCCAATCTACAACAAGAAAGATGCTGGAATCTTATCATTCCATGCTCGGCTACATTTAAAATCTTTGGCAAGTCTTAAATGTTGTTTCATGATAGTGGATCAATAATTTTGCACATTGGGCCAATAAACCCATTGAATTCAACCTATTCGTGTATGCTATTTGAGATTTTTCCAGTGATTAAGAAGATCCCTTAACCCTTTCCTGTTTTACCAAATTTTGGACCTGTCCAAATTCAAAGGTTTTGCAGATGAAAATATAAAGTGGATTTAATTTGAAAAATAACCATTCAGTAGGGTAGAAAATAGTGTGGAAAAAGAAGAAATTGCTTGTCAGAAGCAATTTCTTTTTTTTTCACAATGTTTTCTGAAATCATAAAATCACAGGCACGTAAAAAGCAGGGATTGAACAGCAAAGGGTTAAGGTAATGAACAAGTAATAGTTATCCAACATTTTGGAACACATGATCTTTGACAATGTTAGCCTAGTTTCCCTAATGAAATCATTAGGAAAACCTCAGTGTACACAGTTAAAGTTCATGACTTCCAAAATGTTGTCAAACTATTATGAATCCACTACCTTAAGATCATACTGATATGTTAGCATATGAATATCAGTTAATCTTGGGTTTATTTTTTTTACATATTATTAAATGCAAACTATCTTCACTTGGAAACAAGTTTAAGTTAAAGTAATTTTCACATGAGGGTTCAAGAACTTTTCTACAATGACATAAGAGGAACAGATGAGAAAGGGGTATCTCCAGATTATTATTTTGACTTCACACTGAAACCCTATGTTTACGGGTACTCATTTAAATTGTCACTATGATACAATTCCAACAAGAACCCACAAAATAAGGTTTGTGAATTATTCAAAATCTATATTCCAAAACACCCCCTCTTTCATTTTTCTGTAGCTCTGTTAAAACATTCACTCGGAAACATGATTAAGATATTTATTTACAGGTTAATGAGTGTATAACATTTTCACAATCACACCGAGTTTAGTTTACATTATTAACATACTTTTTCATTTGTTAACCTAGACCTTACGATAATAGAGAATATGGCTTATCTAAAATGATGATTGAGAGCTTGAGATTAGATATAGATGATAAAAGTTGGTTTTAGTGTCAGATTAGTTTGTCTTTAAATAAGTGAACAACAAAAGCTATATTTTCATGAGTAGCTTCACCATAATTGAAAATATAGCTTTGGTTGTTCACAATATAAAACATTGATCTAACACAAAAAACATATAATTCTTTTTCTTTACTACTAATATGAGACAAAAGGAATGATTTTAGATTAGAACAAATTTTCTTAAATCATGTCATTTTGGGCTTGATTTCTAAGCAACATCATGATGTCACTTTGTTTATTTGGCTCCAATTAGATAACTCAAATTAGGATGTAGTAAACAAAAGAAGGGATCAATTTTGTTGGAAACTTCGCGTGTTTGGCATTGAGATAATCAAGTGATTGTCTACCATTATTTCATGATAATCTACCACAAAGCATTAAAGAAATAGAGGATAATCGTTTGTTTCAGTGTAAGATCGATTAATATTTCATTGAGTGAACAACAAAAGCTATATTTTCACGAGAAAATATAGCTTTTGTTGTTTACGAAATGAAATATTAATCGATCTTACTCGAAAAACAAACGATTATTCTATTTCTTTTAAGCAAAAATGAGACAAATGTAAAATTTCTATGACATATTTTCGTAAAGCGCGTCATTTTGCACGTGATTGCTATGCAACGTTCATTGTGACGTCACTTATTACGCCCCGCATAGAAATGCACAAAAGTAGGGTATAAAATTTTGATAATTTCACTGCTTTTGCAGTGAGATTATCAAGTGATAATCTTCCATTATTTCTCAATAATCTACCCCAAAGCATTAAAGAAAGGGAGATAATTGTATTGCAGAAAGGGCACTTAAACATATTTTTGAAAGGACTAATTAGGAAGAATTTTATTTCAAAACTGAAAACAAGATGTGCTTGTGAAACACGAATGCCCCCGTAACGGCATTTTTTTTCAAAGTTTGACCTTGACAGATGACCTTGTCCTTGTCACATGACCTTGACTTTGGTACCAGCGGATGCGGATCATAAAAATCTATAATCATGCCAAATATTAGCTTTGTATCTTGAATAGGCTTGAAGATATTGGCAAGGTTAAGTTTTCGGGTTAAGTTTTCGGACAGATGGACGGACAGACAGACAGACGGACATGAGTAAAACAATATGCCCCCCGATCTCTCGATACAGGGGCATAATAATCCCTATTTCTTAGGTTCTGGTCATTCAAAACCCAGCAATTTCAAGAACAGTTATGATAATTTAAATCATTCTATCGAGTACACATGACATATTAATGGCACAGAGCAAATAAGTTGTAACTGCCTATAAACATATAAGAAGTTACAACTATTTCCCACTGAGCCAATGAAATTGACAAATTTGTGCAAAACTACAGTAAGTACATCACTTACAATAAATTTGCATGAACCCATCACTATATAAAGGATAGCAGAAAATTCACAAGGTTCTATAATGCCCAATTCACTACTTATCTCGGTTTTTAAAATCTACAATGTCTTTTATTCGTAATTATTTTACATTATGAACAACTTTTTTTAAACTCCTATAACCTAAAGCTCAAAACAAGAGAAAACTAAAATTATAAAATCCAAGTCTTATGCCCTTTGCGAAAAATTGCACAAAAAATGCTTAACAATTTTATTGTTGTCAACAAAGAACCCACTTATACCAAATAGATAATTTTCCATAATTTTTCTCTTGTATTGGATTAAAGGAGCTATGAAAACGTTATTTCCTGAAGTATTGGCTTGAGCAACCAATCCTTGTAGCAAACTTATTGTTTCTAGAAGTATCCCTTTTCCCACACCAATCATTTAGGAAAGAATTATCTGGAGAAAGAAGATATCGATGGCTCAGCGTGAAACAGTTGTAACTCCCTATATGTTTATAGGGAGTTACAGCTGTTTTGCGCTGAGCCATCGATATATTATTACAATTTTGCCCATATTTCTATGAAGTTTCCTATTCTTGTCTGCTATAATGTTTAAATTATGATCTTTTTCCAGCTTGGGAAAATCTAGAACTTTGTTAAAAATACTTTCTCTTTTCTTCAGCTTTAAGTTAATATGCACTCATTCTTCCAAATATACCTACTTTACACTATGAACAATTCTTTTTTTTTTTAAATCTTGGATCTTTAGGCAAGAGGGAGTGATATTATTACAAAATTTGAAATACAAGCAAGGGTTGTTTGATCAAGAAAACAATCTTGACTTTCATGTGATCAGCAATTATTTCATTTTATGACAGATTTTACAAAATGTCAGTTTTTTTCACATTGAAAAGATAGAATTGAAAAAGAAATAGCAATTAAATTTTCTATGAAAAAACAACCCATTATCAAAAGATTAGTCCTCATCAGATGACTCTCTTTACGCACAGGGTTTTCAGTATGTTTTCTTCCTCTGCGTAAAAAATGCACAATGTACGGTAGTTAGGCAGCAAAAACTTTGTAACTGCAACTTAAGCAAGAGATATTTGTAAATCATGAATGCCCCCCCCCTTCCATAAGAAGTAGGTCTATAGCCTATTCTTTGTCAATCAACAAAGGGTAATAACTCACAAAATATGACAAGTAGAGTTATGGTTCTTGTGTAATGCACTTCTCAATGAGATCTATCCACCTGTGAAGTTTCATTATTCTAGCTTGCATACTTTTTGAGATATGCTCCAGACAAAAAAGGTCTACAGGAGGACCGACCGATGGACTAACCTACTGAGAAGTGCAAAGCAATATACCCCCTCTTCTTTGAAGGGGGGCATAACAAGTTGCACTTACAAAATCTTGATTTCCACCCTTTAAACAGTTTATTTTATAAATAAGTCACTAAAGACCAAAAATATTCCAGAAAACATTAAAACTATCATCCCTCCCTCTTATCTGATGATCCATAAATAAAACCTAAAATCTATTATAATATCACAGCTATATTGGTTTGTAGAGCAGGGTTGTCACATACTTTTTTCTAAATCTGTGGGTTGCACTAAGTACCATAACTCCATCCTGTAAAATTTACAATAATTATATATATAGGCAACATATAGGTAAAAAGTTGTTGAAAATTAGAAATCAGAGCTAGAAGAATTAGTGAGTGATTGATATATATTTGCACATAATTCATCTAGCTCTGATTTCTTATTTTCATCAACTTTTTGCTTAATTAGCAAAGATCTAAAATAAGTATTTAATGGATTTTATTAATTGTATATAAAAGGAAGAATAATTTTAACTGGAATATCTTGAAATTCAAATAAGACTAAAATGAATCAGATTAGATGCTGATCATAATAATATTAAAATATTGTAATAAACATCTGAAAGTTAAATTCATGCAGCTCGGTCATTGGTGTTGACGTTTTTTTTAACCTCAATGCATTAACCTATAAACTTCTATTTTAAGGAAACTATCTAAATATCCTTTGAAATTTGTCTTACCTTTATAGAAAGAGCATATAAATGATTTAACATCACATGATTTGGTTCTGGTAAAAGAGTTGGCTCACACTGGAAATAAACAAAACAACACATAAACATCTTTACAAACCCAGGGATGGAAACATTTAACTAGACCTGTCAAAAGCAGACAAATACCCTCCAACTGCCCTCTGTCCCAGTTCGGTAAACAATTTTTAGACAAAGTTCAATTGTGACCTTGAACTTTGTCTGTTGCCACAAAAAAACAAGAGGACCCTGAGGGCCCTAAATCGCTCACCTGATATTTCAAGTAAATTATCATTAAGACTCCATTTCCTATGATATGGCATGAACCTTCCCATTTTCAACAGAGTTCATTCTTGTGACCTGGCAAACATTTTGATCAAGTTTCAAGAAGATTGGACTATATTTGTGGCGTTTGGAGCTCTTACGAGAAAATTGTCATTAAGGCCCCTTTTCCCGTGATATGGCACGTATACTTCCCATTTTCAAATGAGTTCATCCTCATGACATAACAAACATTCTGACAAAGTTTCATGATGATTGGACCATATTTGTGGCTTCTAGAGAGTAAACAAAAAAATTGTCATTAAGACGCCTTTTCCTGTGATATGGCACCAATCCTTCCCATTTTCAATAGACTTCATCCTCATGACCAAACAAATATTCTGACCAAGTTTCATGATGATTTGACCATATTTGTGGCTTCTAGGGTGAAAACAAGAAATTTGTCATTAAGGCCCCTTTTCCTGTGATATGGCACGGATCCTTTCCATTTGAGCAATTTTCATAAGGGACCACCCAAGGAATATTTCTGCCAAGTTTGGTTGATTTTAACCCATAAGTTTAGGAGGAGATGTCGTTTAAAGATATTGTTGACAAAATTGTCATTAAGGCGCTTTTTTCTGTGAAATGGCACGGATCCTTCCCATTTTCAATAGACTTCATCCTCATGACCTAATAAACATTCTGACCAAGTTTCATGAAGATTGGACCATATTTGTGGCTTCTAGAGTTAAAACAAGAAATTTGTCATTAAGGCCCCTTTTCACGTGATATGGCACGGATCCTTTCCATTTGAGCAATTTCCATAAGGGACCACCCAAGGAATATTTCTGCCAAGTTTGGTTGATTTTGACCCATAAGTTTAGGAGGAGATGTCATTTAAAGATATTGTTGACAAAATTGTCATTAAGGCGCCTTATTCCGTGATATGGCATGGATCCTTCCCATTTTCAATAGACTTTATCCTCATGACCTAACAAATATTCTGACCAAGTTTCATGAAGATTGGACCATATTTGTGGCTTCTAGAGTGAAAACAAGAAATTTGTCATTAAGGCCCCTTTTCCTGTGATATGGCACAGATCCTTTCCATTTGAGCAATTTTCATAAGGGACCACCCAAGGAATATTTCTGCCAAGTTTGGTTGATTTTGACCCATAATTTTAGGAGGAGATGTCGTTTAAAGATATTGTTGACAAAATTGTTATTAAGGCGGCTTTTTCTGTGAAATGGCACGGATCCTTCCCATTTTCAATAGACTTCATCCTCATGACCTAACAAACATTCTGACCAAGTTTCATGAAGATTTGACCATATTTGTGGCTTCTAGAGTGAAAACAAGAAATTTGTCATTAAGGCCCCTTTTCCAGTGATATGGCACGGATCCTTTCCATTTGAGCAATTTTCATAAGGGACCACCCAAGGAATATTTCTGCCAAGTTTGGTTGATTTTAACCCATAAGTTTAGGAGGAGATGTCATTTAAAGATATTGTTGACAAAATTGTCATTAAGGCGCCTTATTCCGTGATATGGCATGGATCCTTCCCATTTTCAATAGACTTTATCCTCATGACCTAACAAATATTCTGACCAAGTTTCATGAAGATTGGACCGTATTTGTGGCTTCTAGAGTGAAAACAAGAAATTTGTCATTAAGGCCCCTTTTCCCGTTATATGGCACTGATCCTTTCCATTTGAGCAATTTTCATAAGGGACCACCCAAGGAATATTTCTGCCAAGTTTGGTTGATTTTAACCCATAAGTTTAGGAGGAGATGTCGTTTAAAGATATTGTTGACAAAATTGTCATTAAGGTGGCTTTTTCTGTGAAATGCCATGGATCCTTCCCATTTTCAATAGACTTCATCCTCATGACCTAACAAACATTCTGACCAAGTTTCATGAAGATTGGACCATATTTGTGGCTTCTAGAGTGAAAACAAGAAATTTGTCATTAAGGCCCCTTTTCCCGTGATATGGCACTGATCCTTTCCATTTGAGCAATTTTCATAAGGGACCACCCAAGGAATATTTCTGCCAAGTTTGGTTGATTTTGACCCATAAGTTTAGGAGGAGATGTCGTTTAAAGAAAAAGTTGACGCCGTGACGGACAGACGGACAGACAGACAGATGGACAGACGGACAGATGGACAGACGGACGCCGGACAAAAATCGATCACAATAGCTCCCTTGAGCACTTCGTGCTCAGGTGAGCTAAAAACAATCTGGCACCTCCTTGGGTCATGGGCAAAAATTGCAAAAAGTTTCATAAATCTAGGTCACTTCTTTCTTGAGTAAAGAGTCGGCGATGATTTCGCATTTTTCAACTTTTCCATACAAGAGTTAATGTTTATTAAGAATATTTTTGTTTAAAGATATTGCTAGGGTCAAACACAAGCCCCAATTTCTAAGGAGTCAAAATTTACATGAGCAAGTGTTCTTATGTAGGATAACCTCCATCAAATGTAGAGATAGTATAGGAGGGTCAATCTGTATTTCTCCTGGATTTGAAGAAGGCAATAGCTCTAACTTAAAGTCAAAACCCTAGTATAAGGGTCAAACATGATACCCTAACTTAAGAGTTCAAAACTTATATGAGCAGGTGTCTTTATTTAGGATAACCTGCAAAAAATATGGAGGTTAAATAGGCAGACCAGCCTACTTTTCTCCAAGTTGTCGAGAATTACATTACTTTTGGAGGTATAACTTACATGAGCATTTTCATGGTTCAGCGCAAAACAGTTGTTACTGCCTATGTTCATAGGCAGTTACAACTGTTTTGCACTGAGCCATTGATTTTTTTCTTTATAAGGATAACCTGCAACAAAAATTGAGGTAGTATAGACAGACCAGTATGCTTTTCTCCTGGTTTTGAAAATTTTAATTACTTTAGGAGGTATAACTTACATGAGCAGGTGTGCCTTTATTTAGTTTTACCTCCAATAAATGTGGAGGTGGAATAGGCAGACCAGTATGCTTTTCTCCTGGTTTTAAAGATTTACATTACTTTTGGAGGTAAAACTTACATGAGCAGGTGTGTCTTTATTTAGGATGACCTGCAACAAATGTGGAGGTAGTATAGGCGGCCCAGTCTGCTTCTCTCCTGGTTTTCTGACTGGAAACTCCTGGGCGTACTCTCCAGGGGGAGACCCTGAGATTTCTGTGGCTGCAAGTAAACATACAAAACAAATGTCAAAGAAACAAAAGAAGTTCAAATTTGTGAATGCTGGTGGTGAGAAGTAAAAAAGTAGGAGTAAACAAGAGTGCCATAGTGGCCCTAAATTGCTCATCAGGGTTAATATTTTTTCATACCTGTTTAGTGTTAACTAAACGTTGTACCAAAATTAAAATTCTTCAAGATTTCATCACTTCAAACATATAAGGTTTAATTATAACTTAATTTTACGCTGAATTGCAAGTATTTCAAACTCATCTGAGATTTCATCAAGACAGTTTTCACCAGTATTCAATAAAAATGATTGGGCAAAGCTAGTGACCACTAGCGAGGCAAGGGTTAATTTTAACACACAACAAATGACAAATATCCACTCAACCAAAAATGCAAATCTAAAGCTCATTGTCCTGAAGTTAGCCTAGAATTCGCATGAATTTTACAAGCTGCTACTGCCATTTCCCTTTAAAGTATTAGTTTTTCTTAAATAGAATTGTTTGTGCATAATGTCAGTTGCAATTGAGTTTGTTTGAATGGGATTTTTTGAGCTTTCAACTATCTTTCAGTAATATTGAGGCGGCTGGAACACTTTACAATGGGTTCTTGATATTTCTCACACAAGTGCGACCATTTCATCCTTTCCTTGCCTCAGGCTGCTATGGAACATAGGTCTACGATTATCAAACCATTGGCGGCAGACATCAAGACGGATAGGATGAGTGCCGCCATCAGGCAGTAGCAATTGAGAAGTGAGATGCTACATGTATTACCATTGTGATATCCCTGTATTTTCTGTAGTTCTGAAAATTAAATGCGTCATACTTACAGTGTTTATTTTTGTTTGTAACAACACTAGAACTATCTAAAGCTAATGCTTCAAACACTTCAAAGTCTGATTTCTTCACTGATACAACATTATTTAAAGTTCCAAGATTATTTGGCGTGGATGGCTGAAATAGACATGAGAAAAACATATTATGACATGTCATAGGGTTTTAGTATGAAATCAACAGAATGGAGTCACTTTGACCTAAAAGTAAGGCTCAAGGGGGTGGAGGGGGTGGGGGGTCCTTACTTAAGGTTTCTGAGTCCAAGCTTCAAACAGTATCTATTCTAGGATTCAAAAAGTAGGAGGGAATTTTGTTGAAAATCCGTAAAATTGCAAAAATATGGGAATCATCTCAAAAATAGGGGGATTTTCAAAAGTATGTGCTTAAATGCGGACTCCCTCCTCCTAGAATAGACACAGTTCAAATTTAGCAAATTTACTTTTAGCTATCCCCATATTTTAAAGAAATTATTAAAATGATCTCTGATTTTAGCTACACACTGTCACAGGATATTGGATGCCTACAGATGTGTATCTTTGGCGATTGACTTCAGGAAAGAATTGAAGACTGTTAAGAACAATCTTCAATTCTTTCTAAAGTTTATCCCCAGAGGGTCCTAGGGACTTGTATCATTTAGTTTTTAGAGTCCTTGCTACTTATAAACTTTGGATCTGGTGCATGCAACAAATTTCAGAGTGTGTCTAAAGCCCCCCCCCCTTCCCCCTAACCAAGGATACTCACGAGTTTTAGATGGGTTTAAATATAGTAATGAAATTTAAGTCAAGCTTACTCAAATATGAGCAAGTGTCTGACATTTCCAACAAATTCACATGGTGTGCAAGACAAAAACTCTGCCCAGCCTGTGCAACCACACAGTCTGACCAGAGTCCTCATTATGTGTAGATAGATAAGATCTCAGCACCATCTTATTGCAATATGTGTATGTCCAGGATGAACACTGCATGTCCATCAGGCACACATGGAGTTATTGGAAATGTCATGTACAGGCTCATATATTCTTGACGAGCATCAAAAACCTTATTACTATGTCTTTAATAATGTTGTAGGTACAGAGCATAGGTTGCCAGTTTGGCAATGACAATCTATCACACGTAAAATGTGGAATCTATGAAGTGTGAAAGTACCTATCCTGTGCAAACTGCATGCACTGATTTTCTATATGAGCATGTGTGTGACATTTCCAACAATGACACGAGTATGTGATGGACAATCATTGAACAGCCTAGAAAAGCACACAGAGTATCAAAATTAATCTTGGGTTGTGAACAGCAATTTAAGGTTCGAAACCATCTATTGAGTCCGTAGTGAGAACTCTGATCATACTGTGCGACTGCACAAGCTGATCTGAGTATTAATATTATGCCAATGTGAATTTGTTGGAAATGACACTGACAGGCTCTTTTTCAAATACTGCTTATCTTCGTAAAATTGTTTTTGATTGCCCATCGGTCACTTGGTTGCAGCCTCACAAGAGTTCACAGTTTGATCCTTTTTTATTGATGGGTCATGCAGTTAAACTTGTGTTAAGGGACCACTGAAGGTACCACCAAAAAGCGGTTGTATATGGGAATGGTCGCTTAATACCAAATACCATGATTACTGTTACAGGTCATTTTGATAGCATTTATAATTTGTCTGTCAAGTCATACTGAATCTTATGATGTTTGAACCCATTAGAATCGTCTTATTAAGACGATTCTTATGGGTTCCAACAACATAAGATTCAACAATAACCAATTTTTCGTTAAGAATGTCCTCTTTTTCAGAGAATTTGCTTTCGGTGAGGGGACTTTTGATGTTGGTTGCTTAATAAAGTCGATCCCTTAACAGACATGGTTGCTCGAGCAATATCAACTGTAAATGATGAATTATCAAGCAAAATTAGAAAAGAGAAATTTACCTCATTTGGATTGTGAACCCAATTTCCATCTACATAAAATTTATACTGATGTTCCCCCTCAGGTAATTCTACGATAGTTAAGAAATCCCCGTGACTGAAATAGATGCAAATACAACAATCTAAGTTTCAACAATTGGAATGCTAATTGCAAAACTATTGTAAGTGCCTATAAATATATAGGCACTTACAAAAGTTTTGCATAAACTAATTCAACATTTTTTTGATGTTAGGATTTCCCATGCCCGATTTGTCTGACTCAGGCTTTTTTACCTGCGGGCAAGTGCTACTTGTCCATGGACAGGTAAATTTCAGGACAACTCTCTTAGCTATAGTATTAAATAGAGTTAAAAAATTGATTATCCAAATGTTTACTTCAAAGAGTAGAAAACATTGTTTTTAATGAAGAACAATGTTTTCTCAATATTTATAAATCCAATTTTTTTGTGGGCATTTTATTTTGATCTTGGACAAGAGTGGAAAATTTGTGTTTCCACACCCCTGTTTTTGTCAAAGTTTTTGAAAAAGTTCAAAAAGAGTTGAGAATAAAAATGAGCAAGCATTAAATTCAGTAGCCTATGTCTTTGTATACATGCCTTGTATTTGAAAAATCAACTGAAAAGGAAACTTAATCAGGGGTGAGCAAATACGACTTCTCCACCTGTCTATGGACAAGTAAAAGTTATTTCCTACTAGCATAAAGACATATTTCGGAGAGTATTACATAGGCAGGTAGATTAATCATTCTAGATTAAGAAAATTCATTATTCGCGATAATTTTCAACCCTGGTCAGTCTGACAGATAGTGCAGTCTGTCCAGGGTCAACATTTTTCACACTTCCCAGATGGTCCATTATCGCATGACAAGTCACAAATATCAAACTCACATCAAAATAGTTCAAAGCTCATCCTCTGTGGTGTTCTTCATCATGTAGGATTTGCTTGTGTTTGGAATTTTAAATTAAAATTCTGTTGTACAATCTGTATATCAAGGTGATACTTATCAGAGACATAAACACTCACCAAAATAAACAAGATTATTGAAGAGCTAAAAGAAGGGCAACACTACAGATAAGAACACTTAATGAAAAGTTTAAATCATTCAACTTTTCAGCCAAACCCTATGAGTTGAGCCCCATCATTTTTTTCTATTTGAAATCAAAATTACTCCCTCTGACGGAAACTCGGCAATATACATCTTCATTGTCTGTATTGTTTTTTTTTTCTCAAAAAATTGAAATATTTTCTAACCCTTAAATTTTAGCTGAAACAAATCACAAAGGATGTGGTTCACAAACTGTAGATATTGCTTCGCACATGGGCGTTAAACAATTTTTTGGGCCTCTGCAATTGTTAACGCCCACAAAAACATGAATTAACCCTATGATGTACCACATCACTCTTCTAGTATTATGTTGGAAATTTCATTTTCAACCAACCTTTTAGCCAGGGGTATTTTCGATTTCCAGCTGTTAAAAGTTCCTGAAACATACACATCTTTACCACCCCCTTCCCACTTGATAACTGTTGGAAGTAGTTTATCTTCTCTCTCCCTGGTTGTGTCTGTTTGACTCACTGTAGTGGCAGCACGTGCTCTCTGAAATACACAGAGGTACAGATAAGAGGGGGTAACTCCAGTCTAAAATCTCTATTTCTCATTGAAACCCTATGATGTGGGTATTCATCAGCATTGTCTCATCTGAAATACACAGAGGTACAGATAAGAGGGGATAAAAATAGTCAAAAACCTTTATTTCTCATTGAAATCAGACCTATGATGTGAGTACTCATTCGCATTGTCTTGTCTAAAATACACAGAGGTAAAGATAAGAGGGGATAAATCTAGTCTAAAACCTTTATTTCTCATTGAAATCAGACCTATGATGTGAGTGCTCATTCACATTGTCTCATCTGAAATACACAGAGGTAAAGATAAGAGGGGGTAAATCTAGTCTAAAACCTTTATTTCTCAATGAAACCCTATGATGTGGGTACTCATTCGCATTGTCTCATCTGAAATACACTGAGGTACAGATAAGAGGGGGTAAATCTAGTCTAAAACCTTTCTCATTGAAACCCTATGATGTGAGTACTCATTTACATTGTCTCATCCAGACAATGCGAATGAGTGCTCACAAGATAGGGTTTAAGCAACTGGGACAAGTGAAATATTTAAATTCCAAATCCAAACTCCCTCTTTCTCTAGCTCAGAATACATGCATTAAAATTTGTGACATCAATCGGGAACCCTCGGCAATTCTATGAAATAGACCTTGGAAATAATTAGGGCTTGCCATGACAGCCCATTGTTTTGCATGTGGGTTAAATTGAAGTCACAAATGATCAACCATCCGGCTTGGAATGATGATGCATGAAACAAATTCAACATCAGAATAAGAGTCAACATATTATAATTTGATATCAAAACGCATTGTTTACTGTGTTTAGTCATCACATTATAAAATGCACAAAAAATCTCCAAAGACGATTGGAAAGAATTAACAAAATGTGATTTTCTTCAGGATTATCCAATAGCCAAAGTACCACCAGAAACTGAAATTACCTAAAATATGACCAACAATTATTATGCTTAGTCTGCGGTACTTTCCAGTTATGGAAAAGTTTGAGTGATGTTCCGAATGCCAACTTTAAAGTCTGTGCAAGGAAATCCATATTGCCTTTTTTGCTGCTCAAATTTACTCAAAACAATATCCCTTAAAAGTAGCTCATATTTACCATCTTTCATAAACTAGGGACCTAAACTTTAAGCTCTAAGTGGATTTTTAAAATCCGGAAGATCAATCTATCTTCTTGTGAAAGAATTTTTTAAATGTGACCTCCTGATGAACTCTACAGGAACCAATCTCTTTTTTAAATATTTGTTTTACAGAGTTCCAAGATGGTACCTTTTTGTGTAAATGTTCACATTTACATATTATTAGTTCTTTCCCATTTCTTTGAAATTTTAAACCAAGTCTTATTCAACTTGAAAAGGGCTTCAGGGCTTGTGTTTGTCTCTTAAACCAGGGTTTTGACCCTCAAAAAAGTGAAAATATTCCATTTTGACTCATAAAATTTTCTGCCAAGGCATCATTTTGTCCCTTAAATTCCAGTATTGAATTGTAATACTTCTCAATAATTATATCATAAGTGTTTTAGATTTAAATTGTCTCATTCACATCTGTTTAAGGGATTCAAAGTCAGAGACATGAATGAAATAATTAAATCAACTTTACAAGAGTTTTCTTATTATCCACTCATTTTATTGCTTTGACCCCTTCCCTAGCAGTTTTGACCTCTAGAAATCCACAGTGAAGGGGTCAATGACTGCTTAAGTTGAAGAGCTAGCACAAGCCCTGTAGTTGTTTAAAATTGTAACTCATCTGGCTCCATTTTAAGTACGCAATAACTTGGTAGAAAGTAAATTGTGTTGCCTGGGATCACAGGTGTGTCTTTGAGATCAAGAATCTAATTAAGATTTTTTTTAAATGAGGTGCTTTTTAGATTAAGATTTAATTCTAAGGGACTAAATAAGTATCTGAAGATATTTAAATGAGGAAACAAAGACTGCCTTGAATTGGCTAATAATTCAGAGAAGTCTTGACAATGATGTTGAATGCTTTAACTAAAGGTATCAAAAATCATTTTCTATTATGCCTAAGTTATATTGATTAGCATAATTTTTCATCTCTCCCTTAAAAAAAGGCACACACACTGAATATCTGTGCAGACTAATCTCAGTCTTCACTGTCTGCTTAAGCTTAAAATGCAGCAAAGATTTGCCATGATGTAGGGTTAGAAGCATATCCGAGTCTGAAGTTCATGAATTTAATTAGCCAGAACTCTACAAACTCACTATCTGATGACTGAATATTAGTAAGGGGAAAATTTCTCTTCAACTAATTTTATGATTTGGAGTCAACTTTAGCACTAATCCAGCATTTTCCCAAGGAAGGATAAAATAGACAGATCATTAATCAAATGCATTAGTTTTTTTTTCCCCATCAATTGGCACAAACAACTAGTGAAAAATCTTGGAGCTTAATAAGTACCAGTATTTTCAAGCAAATTAAAGCAAGACTAACTATGTGGAAATTATAGATAGATAAAATATATCATCAAGGTCATAATTTAGCTATAAACAATGCAATAAATTTAAGTTAGATAATTAACGAGTCTGTCTGCCATTTGAGTAAATTGATATACTGGTATTGCTTTTAAAGTCAGCTTTACCTTACAGCTATTTACGCATCACTAGATTTAACAATTTATCAACTTCTAGTGGAGGCTTACCCTACTTTGCTTCAATTCTCTGTGGATTTTTCCTGCTTCAAACAACTTTAAAAAGTCTGAGAAAAAGGATTTGTTTGACTTTTTGCTTTGACTACATGATGGTTCAGCCATAATGAAACATTTTCAAATCCAAAAAAATGCAAAGTTCCCACTCTTGTCATTGTGATTCGGGTTTAAAAACATCCCATAATTTTGACATTCACCATGTAAACAAGTGTGACCTTCACCTTCGTACCAACTCTGAATAATAAATGTTTGACCAATCAGAGAGGCTGTTACATTGATACATGTGAAAGAATAAACAGAAGCATGGTTATCAAAATTCTGGCATGCTGCATTGCCAAAATGATTGTTTCAATCAATCCAGTTGGCATGTTAAGAAATTCAAATCAAAGCATATGAAAAATAATGGCCAGCTTCCAAAAATTAATCATGACAAACAAAAATATTGACATTGATGGCATTTGAGACTTAAGGCAACCATAATGACATTGACCCAAAATACTTATTTTAATTGGCCAAACAATTAAAATAAAAAAAAGTTAAGTGTTAATTAGAAGGCTAATTTATTTTATATTCCAATATAAATTTGTTTTCTTTCAGTTTTTCCAAATGGGTTTAATCAATTCAATCAAATTAATACCAAATTGAGATACCAGTCAAAATTGAATATCTTACCCCTCCTCTCTGACTATATGGCATTCCCTGTGAGTAAGGTCCATGATAGTGAGCATCGAAGTCATAGGATTGCGAGTCTGGAAAAATCCGGGGGTTGATCTGGGGGCCGGAATCGTCCCCTGACTGGTGGCGACCTTTTTGTGAAGAGTTCCCCATGTCGATGATTATAGGCTGACTCCGGGGCGGGGAAAAGGCAAACCCAAATCGCTTGAAGAAATCCGTGGCTGTCAAGTCGTTGTCTTTAGCAAAATACTGATAAAAGGATAGAGTTTGCACATGGAGATTGGACTGAAATTTATTTGCACCAAATGGACTTGGATAGTTGTCCCGAATAAATCAAGATATCACAGAACTCACGCCTAGTTTCTCATGTTTAGCACTTTTGTTCATTTGAGGAAAAGTTCACCTGTGTACATCATTAATTTAATTTAATATCAAAGTCACAGATCGCAAGAAAAAATGAAACATAAATAACGATTACGTTTGATCCTTCGAAATAAACAACAAAGATGGCCGCCCAAAGTCGTGTTGCGGTGTTCAGATTTAGATCACACCCGAGTAAACGATCCTACTCCCCCCCAAATTACAAATGTGCTTATGGGCGTAAAAAAAAATAAAGCGACACACGCACAATTTCTGTCTAGAGTAGCCGATTTTAAAGATTTAAATTAAAAAGAGGGCATAGATGAAAAAGAATAAAAATCAAAAGTTAAAACGACCGACGACGGATTTCATGATTAAAATTAGCGGCCTATGGCGCGCGCCGGACCTGGGGATGAATGCTATCGGCCGGGTTATGAATTCATCAACAGTGGTGGATCCAGAAAATACGAGGATAACAGAAACAACAATGTCACTGAAAGCAGGGACTCGGAAAACTTAAGAGAAGACCCTTATGGACCTTACTGGTTGGTCCTCGGAACTCATTTTTCACAAACGGTTGGCCGCCCGGCACTGACTGAATACCCGGGGCTTTGTTTTCCTACGTTAACCAATGCAGATTGAATTTCCAAATGCAATTGAAATAAATAGGTCTCCAAGGGGATCCGTTTGAACTCTCAGAAGCTCCCCTGGATCAACAAACCACCTCTCGATCCCGGGCACTTGGCGGTGGATGAAAGACTGAAACCGCTTGGGCACCGGGAATGAGGCTTACAACTGCGAAGCGACTGCTTGACAATTTCATATATTATTTATTTATTTATTTATTTATTTATTTATTTATAAATTTATTTATTTATTTATTTATTTATTTATTTATTTATTTATTTATTTATTTATTTATTTATTTATTGTTTCTTTTGATTATCGAAGTAAGCTTGCCCCGAATTCAGCCCTGCGTTCAGGCAGACAAAACAGTGCAAACTGTTTGTCTATTATTCGCTGATTTGGACGTGCTCTTGTGTGTGAATTTGGGCATGATTGGCCAACAGTTTGCACCATTCTACCGGCCTGAACACAGGACAGAAGTTGCGACACGACCGGACTCGGCCCGACAGCGGCCGGGACCGACGACTGCGGCGATTATTTGATCGCCGCGAACTTTCAACTCAGTCTCAACTCCATCGTCGCCCGCGAATAGAAACCCGCCCGTATCCTATAACTCAACGCAGGTGGAGTCTACTGACGTTATATATACCAAAACCAATTTGCTTTAAATATTCCCCTTTCAGGGCGACGGCGATGATACCCAGTGAATTTTAACAATATTTCTTACATGTTTAAAAAACCTATCACTCTTCCCCTTTAAATTGTCAGTTAAATAACAATATTTCATAAACGCATATATTACATCTTTTGCATGGAATCGAAACCTATTCATCTGCAAAACCTCTTTTTAATCTAAAGATGTTTATATTTGTAAATCATCAAAGTGGGAATGGCCGACTATTAGTTGATAGAACTTGTGGCCAGACCCCTTTGCCGATTTTGAACTGTATTAAATTGTAAATATGTTTAAAAATGTAAATAATTGGCAATAAAATATGTTTAAACTAACCTTTGCACTAACCCACGTGAGAATTAACTGTCTTCTGGGGGCGTCGCTCCATATGCGCATATACGAGTGCTACGGTAGAGACGTAAAGCCGCAAATGTAAACGACATTGATCAATTACTAAATATCAGTCAAAACTGCCAACGGTAAAAAGACCCTCACCAGACGTCACTTTAAAAACTTAGATTTATCCAAATTTAAAGAGACTACAAATGACGACAACTTTTGCATGGTTGATGAAAAAATAATAATAATAAAAAAAAACACATTTATTTTTTGTGAAGAAACATTGTGGTTAATCAAGAAATTGCTTTGTTCTCCGAAGTTTTCCAAAACAGGGACGCCAAAAAAGGCTACAGGATTGTGCAGGCTTGCGTGAAGTCGACAATTGATTCAAAAGATTGGCGAAAAATTGCCAGAGATTCAGCGATCGATCGGCACTAAGCCGCCGATAAGTTGTAGGAAATCTTTGAAGAGCGTCCAAACGAATACAAGTTTATCATTATTCCGACTGTTCGCCGACTGATCTGTGAGCGCTTCAAATAAATCACAGATGAATCTCTGAAGATTCGACGACCAATCGCCGACAAATTGCCTACTGTTTTACTGCCGATCATAAATTGTTATTAATGATACCATGATAAATTATATAAAACAAATTGGTCATTTTAAGCCATGGATTTTAGGTAGTGGACCCGTAATAATTTTGCAACGTCACAGAAGTAATGAACTTTAACAGTGTTAGCCGAGGTTTCCTAATGATTTTCATTAGGAAACCTCGGTCAACATTGTGAAAGATTGTGAGTTCCGAAATGTTGCGGAACTATTACAGGTCCACTGCCTTAAAAAAGCAAATCATCGGCGCGATAAACCGATTGGCGATAATCAATCGCTGACCAGTCCGCGCACCGGAAATGCAAGAAGTCGCTGATCAGTTGCACTGAAGTTGCAAGCAATGTGTACTATTCTTATCGTGGCTTATGGAACCCTTACAGTATTCTAAAGCAAAACGCACAAAACTATGCATTTACATTTCATATATACACGAACTTATAAAGTTATGTATTTTAATCAATCATTTCTAATTTGCTATATAACGCCGATAATATTTTTATTTTAATGGCAGCAATTAATCTTTGTCTTCCTTTTTTTGTTGAATTTATTAAGCTTTGTATTAAGATTTTTTTCTTATTTTATTATAAACAATCACATAGAGTGGGGAACCAATTTTCTTTTTGGTATTTTTTTTAACTATTTGGTAAGCAAGTATACATTTTTTTTGGCTAATCACAACGATTACTTTTAATGAAAGAAGCTAAATTCAAATCAAAGCACAGAAAGTACTGTTGGTTAACGTCTCTGGTGGCATACTAGTTCTAGAGTCATACATGTTTTATGCTCCGAGTGTCAGGGTCGTGCTACACATAAATGAATAACGTAAAATCCGTTTGTTTTCAAAACTTATTTCTAATTTCATGCTCGTTGTAACAAGATTCCTTATGAAGAATGTATTAATGCATTTAATTGAATGACAAAGCAATGTTTTCCTTTTTTAGATTCCTTCTAACTTGAAGAGAGAGAGAGAGAGAGAGAGAGAGAGAGAGAGAGAGAGAGAGAGAGAGAGAGAGAGAGAGAGAGAGAGAGAGAGAGAGAGAGAGAGAGAGAGAGAGAGAGAGAGAGAGAGAGAGAGAGAGAGAGAGAGAGAGAGAGAGAGAGAGAGAGAGAGAGAGAGAGAAAATGGGCAACGATAGCGTCTAGACAATCATCAAACAACCAGCGATCTTAATTATCTTTTAATTTCTGCATTATCAACAGGCGGAACCCCACATAGCGGTCTTGATTTTTATTCTCAAATAAAAAAAGGGCCCACGTCAAATCGCAGTTGGTAGCGCACCGGCTTCCCAATCTTCAAACGGCGTGGGGTATCATAAGTTCGATCCTCGACGACGGCACATATTTTCCCCGCATCTGTCTCTTACCAATGGGTAGATAAACCTGTTTTCGTGACGGATCACTTGCTTCGCGGATTTAGGGTTTTTAACTATGTTTACAAATGCACAAGTTTGAGTGAGTAGTCAAATTTCAATTTTGTCTACCATGACAGGTGTGGACGAAATTGATATTTTACCACTCACTATAACTAGTTGTGAATCCATTTTGTGTATCATTTCGATGTGATCTCTCAATATTTTACTTTTTAGGATTGTATTATCCAAGAGTAATGGCCTGGCAGGGCGGAGCCTAAGTAACGGGTCGTTGCATCTCAGGTTAAGGGGAACCAGCTTTTATCTAAAATAACCCACATCTAAAGAGAGTCGACATAAATAACTCGAGACCTTAAATCGTAGATTGGTAACCAAATCCTCGTACCTTCAGCTTAATCAAGCTGAAGTTACGAGGCCTTGGTAACCAAACGATGAAATGTGTTCACTCTCCCAAAGCACGTAAATCCTATAGGTTTTAGGGTGAAGTTACTTGCACGCGTTAACGATGATTACCAACTAAAATTTTAAAGAACTCAAACTATTGAAAAGTAAACTCGCCAAATTACGTCACGGTTAAGCCCCGCCCTGCCAGTTCATTAATTACGCAGAATACAATATTTCATACGTGCTTTAATCTTTAGATGGATACATGAATGTAATCTTCCATCCGTATAATCAGTTCATTTATTGAATTGACACAATTTCATACACACGTCATGCCCATCATTGCATGATATTCTGCGTGCCTGCATAACGCTATCATATTTACGACATCATATATGTGACCCGTTTCACGAAAAGGGACCATCTTGGAACTCCATAAAATGACTCTTTGAAATAGTGATTGGATCCTGCACAGGCCTAACAGAAGGTGGATTTTAGCAATAATTATCAAGGAAGATCTAATAATCATTCTAGATTCAGAAAATTTGATATTTGCGAAAAGTTTCGACCCTAGTCAGACTGTGCAGTTCTCGCAGTCTGACCAGGCTCGAACTTTTCGCACTTCCCAGGTGGTCCCTTTTTGCATGACGGGTCACATAATTACACTGCAGAACTAAAGTTAAGTGCCAGGAAAAAATCTTTCGTCAAACCAACAAAATCGACCACTATAAAATTTAAACGCAGACGAATAGCTTAAAGTATCTAACCCTCCTGACGTAAAGTTGGTGGCCTAGTGGTAAATGCACTCGACCCGTGACCTGGAGGTCCGTGTTTCGAGCCCCACTGTCGACGGGGTGTGTTTATGGGCAAAACACTTAAAAGCCAGCCCTAGTTCACCCAGCTGTAAAAATGGGTAGCAGTGGGTTTAAACCACTGCCTCTCTCTCGGGGACGTGAAAACACCAGGATTGAGTGTTCGAGAGCGATTCTATAAGCTAAAGCTTTCGTCGCAATCGAACTAAAATAAATTAGTATAAACTAAAGTTGGAAAAAATCTATCGACTTTGACATGCTCAGTGTCCAGTGTGTAAGTCATGTTTAAAACAGTCTTCAATTCAGAAGATAGTTTTGAGAGTCCTGGGTGTACACTTATTTAGGAGTCTCAGACTTTCAAAAGCGACATTCCTTAAATTATTTTCGGAATTTGCATATTTGAACTCCTTTTACGAAATTCTGCATCCGTCCTTGTTAACAATTTCCGTAGAAAGTGAAGAACTGTTCAGAGAAACGACAGAACTTAACTGTTTTTTATTATCACCGAACGGAATGCACAAAACTTGGAGAGTGGGCGTTTTGATCTTTCTGGTTCTATTCACGACATTTACAAAGCTTTCACGGACAGTAAAGACTAAGATCATCCTAAACAGGATGATCATAGCTTGCACTGCCCGCTTCCTTCGCCTTACTTTACTGAGGATAAAACTTGAACTTTACTCTAAGAACTATTGTGATATCAGTCGCCATGGTACTATTTCGATATCATCACTGCTCTGTCTCACATACTTGATCCGTACTTGATCTATCGATACATCCGGTCAGTGAGGTGACTATTGTTTTTCCTCAAAATCTTCAAAGCACTATCGCAAGCGTTTTATTGTATTGTAGCGAAACTGTCAATGTATTGACGCGAAACTGTCAATGTACTTTCGCGAGATCTTAATTGCACGTTCTCAAAATCCGCCAATGTGCAATTGGATACACGTCATTATAATATTTCCATATCTATATTTTTCTAGCACGATAACTCATTTGCTACATCTCGATATCTGCCACTATTTATGAATTTCGAATTGGATTTTGAATTGCTTTATTGGGTCATTGCAATATCGCAATGACTATCACGTTTTAGCCATTGAACTATGAGGAATTCATTACATTTTCGCGATATCACTGTTAACCGTCCGTCGTTTGGTACACTATAGGGGTTTTTTTTTTTTCATTTTAAATATTTTTTGAGAGTCAACATATAAAAATATTCAAAATGGAAAAATATCCCTCTATAGTGTACTAAGGTAAAATGAATTTATTCCTGGCTGCCATCTAGAAAACCACTCGGAATGGCAGTCGGGACCCAAATAACCACCTGTTAACATCTTGATTCTCACTCAAGGAGGTCCTATGAACATTTCCATACCACTCTACGAGAGCCCTAAGGGGGGTGCACGGTGACCCCTCCTTGCCCACGGACTATTCTTATCTCCGAGTAGACAATATGACCGACACTGTTATTGTCTTAAAATAGGCGGTGTCAGTCTTTGAAGATGGATAAATCCTCATTAAATTTTGACTCAAAAACCGTTCTTGTGTGAGCCGGACTGCAGTGAATTAGTCTTTTTTTTTTAAATAGAATGTGTTTTGTAAGTAAATACCATTTTTTATGATTGGGGCGTTTTTATTGACGTCAGTATATAAATATCTAACACAGGAGGGATATTTCTCAAATGAAAATGAGACGAAACATGGTACACATGTATTTTAACCATTTCTTCTTTATTCGATCTATTTGGCGGTGTTATTTTCCCGATAAATGCGTATACATTAATTTCTTCACCCACAAAATGCCTGTATTAAAGTTTTGACCTAAATGCTAAATATCACCATCTGACTGACCACGAATCATTGCTTTCGTCATATTAATCAAGCTGAATATGTATAACTTATATACATATCAATACCCTTAACCCCTCTCATCGCCCTTTTGATGTTACCCTGTCCGTTTTGGTAACCTTGATCTCATCCCTCTAGCCTTCTCTCTGATACTCTCTAAATGTTGTTTACTCGGTGACTCTGCGATCCTCATCTGGTCACCTAACTTCTCGAACTTTTCCTGTGTCTCAAATTCTTCCATTATCTCGTCCATAAATAGTTCGACCCTGTCAGTTAGTGACATCTGAAAGTTAATCGTATTTTCTTGTGTCACTCAGTATAAGTGCATTTCGTCACTAAATTCCTTTGTAACTTTTGACATAAAGTAGTTTGAAGAGAAATCAAGATAAGGTTTTACTCAAATTTTCATGTTATGCCCGTCTCTAAGTAATGTAATACAAGATACAAGATATAAAATTTTATTTAGTGTCTGAGCATGGGCTTAACTAGACTTTTAAAACCATACACACACAATTTGCCACCGCCCTAAACACCGTGTATCAACGTACACCGGATATAGCGATTAGTGAGTCGAGGGAAATGTCATGGGGTGTTGTACAAGGTGAGCTTTTTTCTCTTTTTTTTTTTTGTTAAATCACGTAAAACTTTCCTGTAAGCATACAAGACAGGCGTTACTGATATAATCATGTAGCTATCAACCCGTATCAAATGATTGGTTAGCATCCATAAGCGGCTACAATTAAAAGAAATACCCCCCTAATCACCGATGATTTCTGTTTGTCCATCGCGAAAATACTGTTTTGACTGAATTTTTAGAGTTTCTCATACTAAAACCCATGATAAATTGCCTAACATAACACAGAAAATCACTAGAAACACTCCTGCCTTTTGTATGAAGTGAATATACCGATAAATTCACATGTTGTTTCTTCTCCCGGTGTCCGGCCTATAGGGAGATGGTGTACGTCGTATAGCAAATCTCCAGTTAATAGTGTACGGCCTATAGCAAGAAAAAATATTTCTTAAATGGATTGTCTAGCGCTCAATTAAAACGTGTTTGATGGATAAAGTTATCTTTTTGTCTTTTGTACATTCGATGGAGCCTTTTTCCCTTACCAATGCAGTTGTCATGACTGTTTTAATCTTTACCACAAATGAATACCTGTTTCAGTATAATGTTATAGACAAACCTTGGTAACTGTGTGCTTTTAAACAGGCTTTAGACAAGTATATGTATAAATTGGGATCAGTGAGATCCTCGCTGTCATTTTCTCTGTCTCGACTTAAAGAGCAAAGAAACTCAGCATTACTGGCATCTCTTTCATCCTTTCCAAATTTTGGATATCAAGATCAGACGAGTCGTACTGTTACTGCTCTTTTATCCCTTACTCAGTTTGAAGATATGATTTTGATTTCAATTGTAAATAGTGACCATTTTTTCGGTGAGAATCATTTGTGTTTTATTTTGAATGCCCCTATAGCTTTTATCAGTATAAACATGGCCAAGCTTCGTGGATATATCCAAAACACGGGCATTGTCCATTTGTTGTCGGTACCGTAGTTGTCGTCGTCGTATGATTAGATAACAAAATTGAAGTACGATCTTTTAATCAATTTAATCACGGCCGTGCTTCATGGGTATATCCGAAGCATAGACATTGTCCAATTGTTGTCAGCATCGATGTTGTCGTTAGGTTCACCAGCCGCCGCGGTAAGACTTTTAAAGTAAGCCCCATTCAAAGATATATTAACAAATTTTTAACACGGGTTTTAACGCCGCATTTCGAGGGTTCAGCGCAAAACTGTATTAAGTGTCTATACAATATATAGACACTTAGTATAGTCTTGCGCTGAACCCTCGATTTATATATATTTCAGTCATGTGGCGGCGACTGGAGTACTCAACAATAGATTCCTGTTATTTCTATCATCAGTATTACCATTGCATACTTTCCTAGTCTCCAGCTGCTATACGACTGAGATTTACAATTATCCTCCTGTTTGTCTAAGATAATTAATTTATTCAAGAACATTCAACGTAGAACTCTGATGTTTGTAATGATTATAGATATCAATAGTACGGATCTGCAGATAACAAATTTAATGTCATGAAACAAGGTAATTAATTGTCATCTGCCCAGTTCAAACCTCTGCAAAACTTAACCCAAAACAGTAATGAACATCGTGTAATTGACACTCAATCGGATCAAAATCATTCTTAATCACTCACTCAGCACCCCATAATTAATTCCAAACACTTAGCCAGAAAATTAAACAACACCCAAAAGTCATTAAAATTAAATTCTACATTCAAATCGCTGGAAAAAAATCCCACGATTTCACTGACTTACTTTAATTTCTAAGCGTATGATTGGTTCCTTAAGACATTACTATTATAGTACTGATATGTATATTTAAATAGAGTTAATTAATATGGCCAGTTTCGTTCAGCTTGGACAAAATAAGCGATATTGCAATAATCCCATGAATTTCATCCAAAACTCTTTACTTACGCATACGCTCTTTACTTCCAGGGCCCACCTACTCAAATTTCGTCCGCTCAAAAAGTTTTGAGGGCTTTCTAAACCTTTGCTCTTCCGCCGTGTCCGTTTTGCACACCCCTTGTCCCTGTTTGGCAGTCAGACCAGCCCTGCGTTCAGTTACCAAAACGCCTATTATTTTCGAAAATGATACCGGGCTTTGCACGCAAATGCTTGTGTTGGGCAAAATTTGCAAATTGTCTCTCGAACGTTTTCATTCAGAAGGCAGGGCGGACCTCGAAGCCTGAGATTCGTAATTAAAATTTCACTAGTATCCTTGTATCATGACTTGTGATTACGATAAATTTGTATACACTAACTGGCCAAACCCTGTCATATGTTTACGATTAAAACGTTTGCAGAACGTTAAAGCAACGGTACCATGCTAAATGGAAATCACCATGTGGAGATCCGTTCTAAAACTAAGCTAACTTTTGTCACCAAGAACTTCTTACAGCAACAGCCTTCGACTGCAAGAGATTGTGTCTTGATTTTGTGTAGTAGGTTTACTATACTAATCTACAAAACGAAATTGGATTGTAAAACAATTGTTTGTGGCTTCGGCTAATCTATCAATTTCAAAACGGTAAAGAGACCAATCCGATTTATATTTATTATTGTATATCCCTACCTATCTGGGAACGTTTGTATGATGTAGGTAAACGGTATTTCAACCAGTCATGCGTTTCGAATATCAAATCGTTCCCAAGCGCTTCCATTTTGAACCACAATTGAGACAGGCTTGAAATGGATTTCGATGATGTCTTTTCTAACGTATTCGCTGGTTCTTATTTTTCGGGGATATTGGATATAGGAAATATATGTCAATTCAATATTGTTATTGGTCATATTGATGTGTGTGAATAAACATGGTTCGAAAATACGCGTTAATTATTACCATGTGAATATCATAAATCGTCTGAGGCCGCTCAAATGTTTTGGGTGGAATCGTGATTCTTTAACAACCTTGTTAAAAATCACATCTTTTTTCTCTCTATCTGTTAATATTTTGATGTAGAAAGGTATCTTGTAAAAATCAAAGACCCCCATGGTTAAAACGCCGAGATTATTCAATGAAATAGGACGATAGGGTAAACATTTAAATGATAGTATTCTGATATATTAAAAGAAATCGACCTGCTATACGATTCTGAAACAGTTCGTAAAACTAGTCTGACATTAACCTGACGCTTAATCTGTAGAAATGCGAAATTTTAGCTTATAAATTGAATTCAACGAAACAACTTGGTTTCACAGGAAGTTGCCTTCTGCAACGGGACTAGCCGTTGTCTAAGAAAACCATGCTAAAATATGTTTACAATCAATGTAATGAATAATCATGTTAAGAGGTTCATAAAGTTCTGTAAATGATTATCATCTATATTTTTTAATCAATATGATTAACGATTCCCCCGTTTTTCGCAAAAAAAAAAAAAAAAAAAAAAAAAAAAAAACTAGAAAAGAATCCTAATCGAAAACGCCAAAATGTTACTACAGAGTAATGTAGGCGTTTTCATACATAATTTCTTATTTTGCGCTCGTTTAAGTAAGGATATTTTACCCTTCCCTAGAGCTATATTCGTACACTACTTTTTCTATCGTTCGTACACTGATTTGAAATTGTCTGCTATAGGCCGTACACTGGTAGATTTTTTCCTATCTAAATATTCCAAAAGCAAAAATTAAACTCGCAGTAAAATTTAGTATGTAAAATCTTTGGACAACAAAGAAAGTATAGCAAAGTAAATCGTGGGCCAGTTACGTAAAATATGAGCATTTTCATTCGATTTCGCAGAAGGCCAAGAAAATTGTCAGTGATTAGATGGTTTATTTTCCTTTATTCTATGACAGAAACAAATTATTTCATGTTTTCCAAAGAGACAAACATAACCGACTACCTCAGTGGTGTAAATTCGTTTTTCACTAAGTAAAATCACAACAAACACAGAAATAATAAAAGGAATACTAACCATGGATCCCACTTCGTAGATATTTCCCTCGACTCACTAATCGCTATATCCGGTGTACGTTGATACACGGTGCTTACGCTTTTCGTCTCCCCGGGCCGATCGAAGTGGGAAAAATATTAAACAAAGGAGACAACTCCTCATGGCATAAAACGCAGTACAAATTTAACCAGCATGACTTCCCCTTTGCGTCATTGGCAGCCAGCGAACTACTTTTCAAAAACCATATCGCACCTGTCAAACAAAATAGTTCTCAATTAACCCGAAATTAAAAGTACTGTCACTCATACTTTGTCGCAATTTTCAATATCAAAGGACAATTTATTCTAAGACGTATACCAGTGGAACTTTTTATTGGGTTTTATGGCACACCTGTCAATTAAAGTAATCACTGTCATGTCACTTAGTGTAAATTGTAACCAATGAAGCGTGCAGAAATGGCTCAATTAAAGTTTTAAGTTTATGTTGAAAGTTCTATGATTCACATATTTCGTGTTAAGAATTGGAATTATTGTGTCAAGTCAGACTTCGCGAAGTGAACCAACATGAATTCATTACCGACTTGAGATAGAGTTTTGTGTACATTGAGGAGAAATGGCGAACATGTGGATTCTAACCCCGAGTTCAACAAGGATTTAGACTGGATCGATAGCGGTAAATAGAGTTGGGACAAAATGGCTGAGGAGAACAATTATATGGATTTGCCGCTGATAACATGGGTATGTCGATAACACTGACATTACGATACCAATTTACTTCATAATTCCCAACCAGACGACATTCAGGCCTCATCCAAATTCATTTCTTTTGCAGACGACAAATACAGTGCGGCAATAATATTGTGGAAAAAGGAGAGCCTTTCAAGAAACAAGCTAAAAACGTTTAAACTAAACTGAAAATCACTTTTCCAGTGGTCTGTTTTTTTACATGGTTATCAGCTACAAAATCTATAGATCTAGATGACATGATAGAATTAGATAGATCTATATATATTCTATAAATCATTGTAGAGTTGAATAGTATAATGGAGGTGAATAATAATCATGTTTTCCCTACTCTCTTATCATCTTTTGAAACATACAACCATTTGATGGAAGACAAATAGACCCCCTTAGTAAGCTCTCATTGATAGTAAATCTGCTTTTCTCAAGTCATTTTTTTTGTTTCAAATAATTACTGAGCAGTCTATGCTACTGAAAAAAAGAATGTCAGTCATTTCACTATTGAGACGTTTCCTACTAGGGACATTTCACTATTAGGACATTTCACTTTTGGACGTTTCACTACCGTTTTTAAATTGTTTAGACGTTTCACTACCCAATTTTATAAAGGGGTATTTTGTGCCATTATTTTGTTTATTTATCTAATTTCATATTTGAAAACAAGTTATTCATGCTATTAATTATTTAATTGATCAATCTTTGTTTTAATTGTGTAGCTTTAGGGTGTATTTCCGATCACCAATTCTAATGAAAATGATTTAAGCTTATAATGTTCACTTTAAAATCCTCCCATAAATTGGAATAATATGTTGTCTGGATTATTTAATCTGATTGGGTTTTTTAAAAAAAAATAAATAGAAAATTGAAATAAACGTTATATGTATGCAATATACAGGTTAGAATTGGCAATGAAAGGGGTGGGGGTTACCAAATGAAAAAGAAAAAAGATAATTCATAATTTTGTCCCAAATGAAAAGAAATGAGATTGAAAATAAGGAAAATGTGAATAGACATATATGTGAGTAATAAGCAGAATTTCTCATGAATTTACCAGTTTTTCAAGCCATAATCATATTTTTTCTCTCTCATGTTCCATACCATATATACCTAGCATAGAGGGATCTAAAACCTACTATCACACATACTTAACAGGGTCCAAAGAATCCACTCGTCCGCTCGTATTTACGAGTAAGAAATCACGGAGGACGAGTGGAAATCCTAAGTCAGTCGTCCGCCCGGACGAGTAAAGAATTAATGGCACCAAATAACAATGACATGTGTCTGGGTAAATACGAATAAAAGACAGAAAAGGGGTTCTAAACAAATTAAATGAAGTTCGCAAGAACTCGAATTGTAGACAGTCATGTACTTTGATTTCTAAAAATAAACTTCCGGTATTGGCATGATATAACCCGGTACCCGAACATCGTAATTGTTTATCGATCCCGAAAACAGGGAAATTATCGCGAATTCAACGGGTTTTCACGTGTTTTGTTTATATCTACTACTTCTTTAGTGGTATATAGACACGATCATCAAATTGAACATGAAGAATCCACAATAACGTATGTTAAAAATAAATTATTTTCCTCGTCCGAACCTTTTTACCGGTATTTTAACTCCGAGATAAAAGTTATTTTGACGTCATAAATTTTGTCTTTTTTTTCGCCTGCACTCTAAAATTACATCTTCAGATATAAGTAAGATTTTTAAAAGAACATTGGCCAATCGTAGAGAGGTGACATTCAAACCAGGACGAGTAACTTTTTCAAGTGACTTGCCCTGCAGGACGAGTGCCTTTTTCTGAATTCTTTGGACCCTGCTTAATAATTGAAAAAAGTAAGATATTAGCTGAGAATGTGGTGAAAAAGATATACAGAAACTAACTTGAGAGTATTTTTTTTATCATTTTCCACAAGGTTTTCTTGAATAATAAGATATCTTCTTGTTATTAAAATCATTTTTGTGGAAAGGAAATCATTCACAATGAGAAAATAGAATATAGTTATGAAACATGGCATTTTGATTTGTTTTCATTCTTATGATTTTATCAATGAGCATTTTGAGAAAATATACAGATAAAATTGATATTAGATTGATTGATAAAAATGAAATCCTATATTAAAGAGAAAACAGTTTTATATTAATGCAACCTATTAATTCAAAGACATACTCAAAGCATCTCCAAACAGCATTTGCTCCAGATTTATTACATTGTATTAAGCCAATTAAAGGATTTTATGTTAGATTGATATACTTGTAAGTAGCAGATGATTGTTACAGCTAGGGGTTAATAACTTAATATTCAGTTGGCTCTTAAATTCCAATATATTTTACCCACAATAAGTGCATTCAGGATATCGATTTCAATTTAATATTTTATGGTTTTTATTCTGCATGACAAGGGGTTAAAAGGTAAGATCCAAAATATTAGTTATGGTTTTAAAATATATTACATATGGTTATAGTGTATGGAGCAATATATTGAAAACTCTCTTAAATAAGGATAAGCAAAGGCAAAAATGACAATAGCAATGTCAGACATGGCCATCCCCAATCATGAAAGCTTGATAGTAAACTGAAGCTTAATCTATTAAAGATTCTTTTGTACTTGAAGAGATATGCCCCCTTCAGAATATAAGTCTTTAGAATATCAAAGGGCAATAACTGGTAAATTATGCAAGCAAGAGTTATAGTTCTTGTGCATTGCTCATTTCAATAAGAACTATCCACCTATGGAGTTTCAAGTTGATAGCTAGCTATTTTACTTTAAGAGATATGCCCAAAAAAAGAGTAAGAGTTAAGAAATAACAAAGGGCAATTAATCCAAAATTATGCAAGCGAGAATTGTTGTTCTTGTGCAGTACTGCACTTCTCCATGAGATCTATCCATCTTTAAAGTTTCAAGTTGATAGCCACTGAACTTTAGGAGATATGCTCCAGCCAAGTTTAGTGACAGAATGTCGAAATGACGGGTGGAGACCATTACTATATCCCCTTCGCAAAAAACGGTGGGGGATAAAAAATTTAAAAAACCAAGTGGCAATAACTAAGTTATTCTTATTATACTGCATTTATCCTAGTCAAATTGTGTAAGTGCATCGAGTTAAAAGCTTTACTAGTAAAGAAGTAATACCTGTTTAAAAAACATGGGACAGACAGATTGATGAACAGACTGACATGGTGACTCCAGTATAGCCACTTTACTTTGTTATATATATAGTGCCTTAGTGGGGTAAAATAAAGCAAGATTGGCGTCTCTTAAAAAATGTGCACTGTGCATCTCTTCAATAAGATCTATTCAACTATAAAGTTTCAAGTAAAAAGCACTTATACCTCAGGAGATAGAATGAAAAGAAGAGTGATTAAAAACAGCGAGTTTACAATTATGATAATATTAGTGGTGTGACATTTAAATTTAATAAGATACTCCATCTAGAAATTTTGAGGATCTACTGGAAAGCATTTAACTTCAATACACTTATAGTCCGTTTGACTTCTATATGGACCAACCTTTTCATCAATTACATAAAATTGCGTTTGAATTAAGGATTTGTATGTAGTAAAATCTTAATTTCAGCTTAATACCATTCCAAAAAATATTTTTTCAAAATAAAATGATTTCAAAATAATGATTTTGTCTATCTAGTTAATGTTAATATTTTCGCATTATCCGTTCTTAAACACGAGGGGTGATGGAGGCTGTTCAATAGTAGGAAATTGTCAACATATATAGTAAAAACACGTGGTTTTATACTAAACTTTTGACAGATGAAATGTCCATTATTCCTTATTTGGACATGCTAATTAGCATATCGACGGTCATGTCATCTTAAACTTAAATAGCACGTTATTTATACCGTTAGTACTCGCCTTTTCATCAAGTTTTCCTCGTGAAATTCCCAACTACTTCGTTTAATAATGCTTTTTGATTGGTCTTAACATGTAAATATAGGGTTCATCTCAGAATGAATAAAAACAATAATCAATTATCTGGTCAAACAGTTTCTGAAGAAAGAGAGAATATACACAGATGTTATCCAACGGTAGCAAAAATTTTAGACAAACTTAATTATATTGAAAAACTCGATTTTATAGTAATACAATTCACTTAAAATTTTACTCTTTTGACTCGGCCCCTATGCAAATCAGTACTATTTTTGGTTAAACAATTCGCTGTTCCGTTTAATACAGTAACAAGTAGGTATGAAATGCTGAAAGTTAACATGTAGACGGACGGACAAAATCATTATTTTATATTCAAGAATTCTGAAAAACAGAATTCTTCATGGTATTAGCTGGAAAAAATGATATGACAAGAAAAATATGCGTTTCATAATTTAATTTCTGAGATTTTCGGCGAAATGTTGGTCCATATAGAAGTCAAACGGACTATACCTACCTTCAACTACATAATTTTGTTCCAGATCTAACTTAATATTGTTGTTTTTATGCCCCCGATAGGGAGGCATCATAAATTTGACTTGTCCGTCCGTCCGTCTGTCCGTCCGTCTGTCCGTCCGTCCGTCCGTCATTCCGTCCAAAAACTTTAACATTGGCCATAACTTCCTTATTACTTAACATATTCGCATCATACTTTACCACAACATTCCTTGGTACATTACCTTTCTGTAGGCACATACTTTGGTGACCTTGACCCCTGGATGACCTTGACCTTCAACATAGATTGGCCATAATTTAAAATCAAAGCGGTGTCGGGGGCATTGTCATCTTACAGTGACAGCTCTTGTTTCAAGGCTACAGTTGTTATCTTCTTCACTCATGTTTTTCTCAATTATTATTCTGTAATATTTTTTAAGAGATTCTTTTGACTTGAAATTGTCCCAGCCATTATCAGATAATAAGTATAGTCGTGAAATATATCTATGCTAAAGTAACAGATATTGTGGTTGTAGTATGATAGATTTCCTTGCATAAATGAAGAAAAAAACATTCTTGTTGTGTTAACAAAAAATATTCATAGTATGTATATGTGTGTTTTTTGTTCTTATTTATTTTTGTCTGTATCTTTTTTTAATTGACATTTTCAAGCAATTTGAGAAATATAAAGCTTCATAAGAGGGAAGAAACCATGCATTTCTTTAAACATGTTCATTCCTTTAAGCTTAGGAACGGAATAGTCCACAATGTTCACAAAAGTATATTCATTTTAGGCTATATATTTCTGCTTCTGACAATCTTAATAAACATGTCTTTTGCTACAATTATGTTGTGAATCTGTTGTGTTCCTACTTTTTTTAGTGCTTTTATAAAGATTCAGTATTATTATAAACACATTTTTTTAAGTTGGCATATTCACAGAAATATCCCAAGTTAAAAAAAAAAAATACTGAAATTTCACTGAAATTCTAGCCTCATAAAGAAAAAAAATCTCACTGAAATTTCAAAATTTTTTGCCAAAATTTCACTGAAATTTCACTGAAATTTGGTCATTTTGCTGAGATTCAGTGATATTTTAACATTTCACTGAAATTTCACTGAAATTTGGTGAAATTTCACTGAAATTTCACTTCAATTTTCACTGGGGTATGTCACCTATTTAATGTGTGCCACACTTATCAGAGCATTACCAGTAGCCATTATAACACCTTTTCTTATCTCTTAAACAGGCCACAAATCAACCAATTAACTTGCATGTCTCCAAAAGTTTTAAAAGATGTAGTAATTAAAAAGACAAACAATTAAGAAAACTTGTATTACTAAAAAGACAAAAAAAAAAATCTGTTTTTTTAGCTCCACTGGCTGAAAGCCACTGGGGCTATTGTCATGGCGTTGTGTCTGTCGTGCGTCCGTCCGTTTGTGCGTCCGGTCGTAAACTTTTCTTTTAAAATCCATATATATCATAATCATTTTAGATGATTTATATAGACAACTAAAAAAGAGGGAATTTAACTTATTCAACTGCACTTCTTGCATGAAACAATTTTAATTGTAATAAAGAGTGAAAATATTGTTAGGTCTTGATACTTTAAAATAAATCCATTAAAAACTATAAAATTTATCAAAGGCTGATAATTTATAGTTTAACATTGTTTGGACGTTTCACTACCAAATAGTAGTGAAACGTCTTGGTAGGAAACGTCCAATAGTGAAACGTCTAAATAGTGAAATGGCAGTGCCACCCCTGAAGAAATATAAATGGGCAAATTTAGATTTATCAAAATGTAAATAAATCAACACTTGTTTCAGCAACAACATACCTTGTATTGCTGTTAACATCATGCAAACACAGCAATTTATCATTGTTAATGTTTTGTGATAATCAATTGGTATGGAAGTAGACAACTCATTGATACACCATAGTTATCTGTTTTCAAATTTGAAAATAGAATCAAGGTGTATCCTTATTACCCAAATTATATTCTCTTCGTATTCTCATACAAACCTTGGCAAAATAATCAACCAGTTGATTGTGGTCAGAACAGGGAAGAAGAAAGCATTTAAGACTACTGTGAATCAAATATTTCTGAAGGAATTGTGATAAAAGATCAATCTTTTCAAATCTTCATGGACCAATTATTATATTAAAAAATATCTATTTCAAAATTTTCAAGGTAGACAAAATTTTTCAAAATAATATTATCGTTAAATGCAAATAGAAATTGACAGTCAATTTCTATTTGCATTTCACGAGAAAAGAATTTTTAAAAAAAAATTGTCTGCAAGGCTTGACGATGAAATTAGAATTGCATGACCAAACCTACACGATCGCCGGTAAAGACGATACAAGACATGTGTTAACTCATCCAAATTTAAATTCAAACCAACCAGAACATTCATCCCTTTTGGATTTCTTAAAACCGAAAGATAATAAACTTCGTTCAATCTTCCTCTTTCCTTTAGCGTCCATGTTTACCACACGAGGAAGAAAAATAAGTATCGGAAGCAACGATTGGATGACTGATCTCAATTAGCCAATGAATGACTGCGTTACATCTCGTCGGCCGATAAACCGGTGTTGTTGTAAACAAACGGTGTTGCTGTGAGACTTGTATAGCATAAAATATCAAAACTGTAAACAAAGGGAACGCGATCGATTTTTGAAATTCCGGTGAAATCAACCAATCAAAAGGCGATTTCAACCGATGGTTTCGATCGGCAATCGCCTGTTAATGAAAACCCTGTTAGTGGCAACAAAATGTTATAACTACAGCTTTGATCAAGATGTAGTTACAACATTTTGTTGCCAACCAACTACTCATCATTTAGAAGCTATTGTAAAATGAAATATCTTTGTATTCATTATGTAAATATTGTTATTTTCTCTTTCAGATTTCTACATTCAGAAAGCCAGGGGCCCCAAAATTGACCCTGAATGATTTCTATGATGGTGTCCTTGTTTGTCAAGTTATGCAAGAAATGTGAGTATTAAATGGCGTAACTACCACTAAGGCCATACATGGTAAAAAATATCATCCATCGAAATAGATCTTAGATGAGTGCATGATCCTTATTCAGGGCTAAGTGTTTGAAATTGAAGAGTCATTGACTCCTAAACCACGAAACTCAGGAGGTCAAACTCATTCTAAAGGGTCAAAACAACTGAAAAGGCAAATTGTGAGTAAAACTTTACAGGTTTCAGTGTGAAATGACCTTTTCTTGTAATAATATAATGAGAAAATTAATAAGCAGCTTCAAAATACTAAGTATGATACAAGATACATCATTGAAAATTTGAGTGATAAAATTAAAGTTTTGACCCTTGAAATTGTCTCAAGGGGTCAAAATGACCCCATTTGGAGAAATTTCTAAGGGTCAAAATAAGACATTTTCAGATTTTTGAGGGTCAAAACCCTGGTTAAACCATTTGCTGTTTAATCCCTGCTTTTTACGTGCCTGTGATTTTATGATTGAGAAAACATTGTGAAAAAAGAAGAAATTGCTTCTGACAAGCAATTTCTTCTTTTTCCACATTTTTTTCTACCCTACTGAATGGTTATTTTTCAAATTAAATTCACTTTAAATTTTCGTCTGCAAAACCTTTGAATTTGGACAGGTCCAAAAATTTGAAAAACAGGAAAGGGTTAAGGGTAAAACACAAGCCCTGCTTTACTAAAGGTTAATCAAGTTGTAGTTATGATGTTTGGATCTATCAAATATGATTAAATCATCTAAATGATCTTTTGGCCCATTAGGAACACTATGGTATTTCTGCAAACAGCATACAGGAACTTCATGGTCTGATGTCTCCATTCTCCTTCTGAGCTATTCTCTAAACTAAATTTTCTATGGTCACTTTATTAATTGTGTGTCACTGTATATCAAGAATAGAGATTTTAAAGACAGAAAGTTTTGTGGAGAACAGATGTATACTCTTTTTTTACCTTGATCTACTAGTAGTGCCTTCAACCATTCATTATGTTATATATATTGGATGGTCCAAATTGAAAAGGATTGCATACATTAATACTGTAATATTTGAAAAGTCGGTTTTGTCTTCACAGAAAACCTTGTGTAAAAAAGAGAATTGTTTTGCATGTGTGAAAATGGATTAATTTAATGTATCTGAGAAATTTGGAACCCCAAATTCCAAATTTTAAGAAATTCTTACTTGGCACAGTTTTGAGAATATTTGCAAAATACACCCCCCCCCCATTTCGAGTTAAAGGTATGTAGGGTTTATTTCTCACCAAGCTAAATGCTAAGTGCATCCAGGAATATCCTGTTATCTTGGACAGGAGGTGTCAATTTGGGTTGAAGCTTATTGTGGGCAAATGCATTCTGCAGCTAATTAAATCAATTAACAATAATCCTTTACCATTCTCAGAGCCCTGTTAAGGAACACCAGAGATCCCTGAGTGATGTGGAAACTAAATTAACATTGATCATTTACCACTTTCATTCAAAAACATCATAACTACAGCTTAAATTGATTGAAGCTGTAGTTATGATGTTCTAGAATTAAAGCAAACAATACTCAGACAACTGGATGAATTTGTCTTTTCTAAACTATGGCGTCACTATCTCTAAATGTTTGTTTGATTTGAAATCAGATAATTTGTCTTGTCAAGTAGGCCATTGAAGTTTTAAGTCTAATGAAGAGTGTTTTAATAATTCTGATAAGATTAGCTGTGAAATGAATACACACTATCAGTTATATATCCAGGTTGTGTTTTTGCACCTCTGTTCCCATAAAATTAAAAATGTCCCAGTTGCTTTAGACCATGGGGACACTGTAGACTGGTCCTACTGTCGTCTCGTGTATTAAGCCGAAAGGTATACTATTCACCGGTTTTTCGTCCATAGACCTGTCTATGAATAAAAATTCCAGTCTATATGATAGTGTACGGTGGATCCAGCTGGTAGTTGAGGTGGAGGGGGGGGGGGGAAGGAGGGAGGAGGGGAGAAGTGGAGGTCTGTCCTAAGTGTTGCATAATTTGACAGAATTTCTGCACGAAGTGATTAGGCTAAAGAGGAAGGCCTGTTTGAACAACCCCAACCCACCCCACCCCATCTAGATCCACCACTGCAAACAATCATTTAAAATCGTTAAGATATTTAATTTTATTACAAGGGTTTAAGCTGTCTTTACTACAAATAAGGAGAATGAGAAATTCCGAACAGTTCAATAATGCCAAGTACTTTTGAAATGTTTGATGGCCTAGATAAATGTAGTGATTTGATATCAAAATGATAAATGCCAATGTCATTGAATTCTTTGTTGAAAATCCTTTGAAGAGAACAGTCAGAAAACGGGGGATTAATTTCAGCAGTGTCAGAGCTACTGATAGAGGGGGTATTTTGGGTTTCTAATTTAAATATTTCATTATTCCTTAATTTATACCTATCTTGCTGGTACTCATTTGAAACGTCTCGTTGAGACGATCCAAATGAGTACCAATAACATAGGGTTTCATTTGGAAATAAAGATTTTAGGCTTGCTTTACCTCCTGTTATCTAGACTCCCTCAGTGTCAGATTTAAGCATTAGGAGAGAGATCCAGGTAATTGGAAGTGATAAAGGGGTCAATATAATATAATGGGAACAGGGATGAGACACATGTATAGTAGTGTTGGGCAATTGGTTTCAATTTCAAGTTACAATTGATAATCGGTTTTTAGTTGGAAAACTGATTCAACTAATGATTGATTCCCTGTACCATCCTTTGAAGAAAAGAATTTGTATATTTACTTAAACCTCATGACCTCAAGACTCTTTCTGCAGATTTCCTCAGAGCTACAGATAATTTTTTGTCTTAAAGGGTTTTTACCCCCTAATTTTTTCTGTAATGCTGATTTATAATGCAACAATGCTGAAAAATATTTAAGGGTTAAAATGAATTGTTCTCATCTTAAATTGTTAAAAACAATTTAGCTATTTACATCCTGAATAATATCTTAGAGATATATTTTACGATTTTGAAAATCTGTGATGATGTCACAAATTTAATTCTATATTTAATCGATGCCCTGTTAAGCTGTTGCCAGTCTAGAGTTGCCTTCACAGAAAGAGCACCCATGTTTCCTTGCCAATGATTCGCTGGAGGGAAGGGATGAATTTATTATTTTGAACAACATACGATGAACAATAGCATGCCATAAGGCCCATTACCCTTTGATATTTTAAAAAAATCAAATTTGCAGATGATGACGAAGGACCCAGAAAAACTGTAAGGCAGTTGGCCTGACAGTCCTTGGACTATATAATATACTGTCAGACCAAAGCCAGACCTGTCAAACTGGACATTTTATTGGGCAATTAGTATCACCCTTGATTTCTTTCCTCTTTGAGAGAGAAAACTTCTGAAATTAATAGAAATAACATTATAACAAGGTTGTCAAAAACCTCTCAATCTGTCAGTGCTTTCAATGCTTAGATTTAAGACTGATGAATCCAAGGTTAATAGGGTCAAAAAGTAGAAACTGTCTTTGTAAGCCACAATGTTACAATCACTTGTGGTTTTCATTGAAAATAAAAACAGATATAATTTGATGGGACAAACATTCTTGGGTACGAATAAGCGGAACATCAATTTAGTCTTTGTGCTTTTCAAACTGGATAAATACGACAAATTCAGATAGAATAAGATTAGCTACCAATAATTCTTTCTAAAATTGATCCCAAAATCACATTTTCTTCCTCTTTATTGATACGATTTGTAAAAGAGAATTTGCGCTTTAGCAGTTCCGAAAGTCGTGAAGAAATTGTTAATATATGAAATCTAGACCCACGTAATGTTGAAGATTAATGTTGGTTTCCGTGAGAAAGTTATCCAGATTACTATTTTCAAAGGTGATAGAAATTTTTAACTGTGAAAACATATTGTTCGCAAAGAAAATGGTGACGGACATATCCGTTTTTTCGCCATGACTGAAATGGTTGTGTACTTCTGTGTAACTTTTCGCTTTGAACTCGCCAATGTTTTGATGTCATTCCCCATATTTTGTTCGGGAATATTAAGTCCAGCTTTTTATGTGTTATTCGAATTTCAAAATTATAGAAGACTGAGACCTGCACAGGACACGCTCGATAAGTGTCATCTGTAAGAAATTTGAATTATGTTCAGGCGTCATATGTACGAAAATACGCATTAAGAACCATTGGTAATGCTGATCGGCGATTTGAAATGCGTTTTTGTACCCCCTAAAATATCATCAAATGCGTTTTTGTTGATTTTATATGCGTTTTCACGCAAAAACGCATCTTATCTGTAGCTCTGTTTCCTGCCAACTTCATGGCTCAGTATGAAACAGTAACTGTTGTAACTGCCTATAAACATAATGGTTTGTTAATACAGGGTTTTCGGGGACGCATGCTTTTACGAGTCTCAGAGACCCCTATATAAGTAGCTATGACTCTCAAAACTACCTGATGTGAGTCCCCCAAACCCCCTCGGGACCAACATCAGAAAGAATTGAAACAGTCAGAATGAGTCTTCTGTTCTTTTCAGAAGCTAATCCCCAAATGTACATATCTATCAAATAAATTATGTGGCTTATTCCAGGGAATAATTTAATATTTACAAAAAAATATGAGGATAGCTAAAAGACAAGAACTCATTAACCTTCAACAAGGAGCCCTGTGAGCCCTTTTGAGTCCTTGGGACCCCAATTTATTGATGGCATACTTAAACCCTGGATTAACAGTTGATAGAGACTGTGTAAAATAAATTGCAGCAATTTGAGTAAGAATCAATGTTTACAATCTTGTGTGTCTCCAGATTAGGCCACACCAAATAAATTATTAGATTCTCATCCGAGTTTTCAGAAAAAAAGGGGCGGGTGGACGGCTTTTATTTTTTATTTTCTATTTCGGGGGGGGGGGGGGCTATCGTTTTGGCAAGTAACAAAGCCAAGGAGCTTACTGGTTTATAAAGAGTTTGTTCTATGCCGTAGTGAAAAGAAAATTATTTGAGGCGCTCGTATTGTTTTACTAGTACTTCTTTTACTCTCTGAACAGATTCCGGTGAAGACTGAATTTACTTGATAATTATTTGTTCAAAGTGTTAAATAAACAAAATTTAATCTCAGCATAGTGTGTATTTCTATATTTTCACTGATCAAAATGATTCAGATATCGGCGCTATGCAGACACCCAAAGTTCGTAATCACAGATGATCCAAGCTATTGTAACGACGCGAAGGCACCGAATCGTAAATTGTTTGGTCAACTACTTTCTTTTTCATGATTTTATATCAAAGTGAGCTTCGCTTATTATTTCAAGAATAAACTTTGCATTTCCATTGTTTATTGGTAGATAACCGGGTCATAAAGAGGCAATCTGACGAGAAAAAATTAAAGCTACCCAAGCTTTCTGTCAGAAATTATAATCACCGTATCGGCTAATCTACCTCGGTCCCGCTCAATAACAAAATGCGTAAATTTATAATTGTTCTATATCGTCTCTTTATTTTGAAATAATGTCCTACCTGCTGTAAAAAATGGTAAAGTATTCCTGTTTAATAAAATTTAATCCGTGAAGAGAGTCATCTAAATCCAATGTATTCACCCTGACGATGGAAAGGGTTTAACATCACTCAGGTTTTTCAAGCGTGCATCGCGTGCCGAGTCAAGAAACTGTCCCCAAAATAGTCGAACATCTGGTGTCGGCGTCTTTGATTACCCGTTCACCCTCCCCGAAAAATAAACTATTCTGGATCAAAGGTTTAAAACGTGAGAGAAAATTACAGTTTGACGTCATATTGAAATTGTTTTAGTCGAGATTTTATTTCTCGAATATTTGGAACCGGATTTAATTTTCAAATAAAAAGTAAGTAATTTTGAGAGTAAAAAATCACGAATGACGACGAGGATGGCTTTTTGTCACACCTAAGATGTAGAAATGCAGTAAAATAATGTTTGATAGGTTTGAAATTACACGAAACAAAGCTTACTATTTTAGATAAAACTGATAAGAAATTCGAAAACGGAAATGCTTTCAATGGTCTCGGGTAATTAGAAATAGTCTAGACGAGTAAGAATGTGGAAAATCGGCAAAACCATAGAGCTAATCATTAGTTACAGCATTTATTTTTCACTACGATACAAAAACAAGTTGTCGTGTAACTGTGCGACCTTATTCTCGACATCTTGTAGACGCGTCAATCTGTAATATAAGCATACTTCTTATCAAGCGAAATTACCTGAAAAATAGAGAAAAAGATTTGTTGCTTTCGAATTCAAGATATTTTCCCGGCTATGACGGCTTCTTTTTTCTTATTTCAAGTGATAGGGCCTAAAACTTGTTGCAATAAAAGGGATGCAGTCGGCCATTTTCCTTGAATCAACACCACAATACGTTTACGAACGTCGGTTTTTTTCATTTTTTTTAGCTCACCTGAGCACATCGTGCTCAAGGTGAGCTTTTGTGATCATTGAATGTCCGTCGTCCGTCGTGCGTCGTCCTCCGTCAACAATTTAACTGTTTACACTCTAGAGCAGGGTTGGCAATCGACCGGTCGATTGGAGTATTGACCAGACCGGTGGTCAATACTGGTTTTAACCGGTCAATACTGGTCAATACCGGTCAATACTGGTCGATTGGTGGTCGATTGGTCAATTCATATAACCATCCCCTATCATCTTGCCATTTAGTGCCATATTCTTTTATTATGTTAAAAAAGACTGAAGCAATATTAATTAGTGATGTAGTAATAGTAATAAAGTTAACAAGTTATTCAATTTTGAAAGGCTAAAAGCAATCTTGTCCACACAGTGGTCGATTGGCGGTCAATTGGTCTTTTGAACTAAATTATGATGTATTTTCTTTCATACTACAAATTTCATTGCTGCACTTCATTCTATTCATGAATAACCACATGACCATACTGTAAAAGAAATGATGGAAAGTAAAAGATAAAAATTGCTACAGACTTTCAAGGGCCAAAATATTTTTCTGTAAAAACTGAATTACTTTATTGGAATCTACCAGGGACTAACACATGTTATAGTAACTGAGACTGGACTAACCTAATGATTACATTGGTGTGTTTTAGACTCTTAGTTTTATCAATACACAATTACTGGTTTTTGAGATGATAGTAATTGTGCTTGACATCTGATTGCAATTTGAATTGTGTGACAGTGTGCTTCAATTTGATAAGTGTGAAAGTCTTGTCAATTAAGTTACCTTTGCCAGTTCAGGATTTTCATTAAAAGTGACATTATAATAGCCTTTACAATGATCATGGCAAGCACCAGTATTTCCATATGTAAACAGTATGTGCATGGTATATACTATATTTCATATAGTAATAAACACTAATTTGAAGAACCAATCTCACTCAGCCAACTAAATTATTCAATTAACCAGTTTTAACCACCTGGTTATTTGCAAATGACCAGTATTGACCGGTATTGACCAGTATTGACCACTTCCAGGAGTATTGACCGGGGCGGTTTTAACCGGTTAAAACCACCCGGTTAAAACCGCCCCGGTCAATACTTGCTAACCCTGCTCTAGAGGCCACAAATATGATCTAATCTTCATGAAACTTGGTCAGAATGTTGGTCAGGTCACAAGGATGAACCCTATTGAAAATGGAAAGAATCCATGCCATATCACAGGAAAAGGGGCCTTTAAGACTTTTTTCTTGTTTACACTCTAGAGGCCACAAATATGGCCCAATCTTCATGAAACTTGGTCAGAATGTTGGCCAGGTCACAAGGATGAACCCTTTCGAAATTGGGAAGGATCCATGCCATATCACGGGAAAAGGGGCCTTAATGACAATTTTCTTGTTTACACTCTAGAGGCCACAAATATGGCCCAATCTTCATGAAACTTGGTCAGAATGTTGGCCAGGTCACAAGGATGAACCCTATCGAAAATGGGAAGGATCCATGCCATATCAAGGGAAAAGGGGTCTTAATGATAATTTTCTTGTTTACACTCTAGAGGCCACAAATATAGCCCAATTTTCATGAAACTTGGTCAGAATGTTGGCCAGGTCACAAGGATGAACCCTATTGAAAATGGGAAGGATCCATGCCATATCACGGGAAAAGGGGACTTCAAGACAATTTTCTTGTTTACACTCTAGAGGTCACAAATATGGCCCAATCTTCGTGAAACTTGGTCAGAATGTTGGCTTGGTCACAAGGATGAACTCTATTGAAAATTGGAAAGATCCATGCTATATCAAGGGAAAAGGGGCCTTTATGATAATTTTCTCGCTTTGACTCTTAAAGCCATAATTTTTGCCCAAACTTCATGAAACAAATGGTTTTTGTGTAGAAATTATATCCTTTATGACATCTGCCTATTTAATTGGTGTGATGTCCAAGGGGTCAAAGAGAGTCAGGTGAGCGATCTAGGACCATCTTGGTCCTCTTGTTTTTTTTTGTCACAAATAAAAAAATTCGGGGCGGGCGTTATTTTTAGGGGCGGGCGGGGATGAGAATCTAAAAATTTATTTGGTGTCGCCTTAGTCAAGCTTTCCTATTTTGGTCCCTAAAGTATGGGAAACCCAACATATTTGGGAAGTCATTAGGCATGAGGTTGGTGATAATTACTGCAATTTTAGACTCTCTACCAGATTGGGGGTCATTGTTAGGGTCATAGCAACTGCACACTGAATGATGGCTGGCAGTTTTTCAAATATTGATAAAACAGGGAAATACCATAACTACATAATGATAACTTCCATTTTAGATTCGAGAATTGCAATATTTTGTTTCCATAAGCAAAAGCAAGCTTTTCTGATTCTAAAAAATTTGTTTTCTACGAAAAGGGAAAACATATCATGACTGTTGTATAAGGTAATAAAATCTTTGAAAAAATCTCACAAGAGGATTGTGAATCCCTAAGATGTATCAAGGTCTTAGACAGAGCTACAGATTCAGGGGTACATATTTTGGATTTTAGATCAAAGTACTTATCTCACAAAATTATATTACAAATCCTTTGTTGTGTGTACTCATTGGAATCGTCTTGTCAAGACGATTCAAATGAGTACCCAAAACATAGGGTTTCATTGAGAACTAAAGATTTTTAATTGACTTTACCCCCTCTTATCTGTTTGGATTGTAAAAGTGGTGAATTTTGTTGAATATCATAATCATTCCCAAAATGATGCTAAATTCTACTCTTTCTGTACCGTATGTAAAAAAATCCCCCATCACCCTCAAAAACAGAGGGATGATTCAAAAGTATGTGCTAAAATGCGCAATCCCCCTTCTAGAATAGACACTGTGTGTGTACCTCTGCTTAGAGGAAATATATAGTATGGGTCTGCATATTAATAGACAGGTGCTATGCTTTCTTCTATGCCCTCAATATATATACTGTAAAAATTCTAATAGACTATTGACAAAGGTTCATATATACATGTACAATTTGAGGGGATAGTCGTCATTTCTATCTTCTTATCTTGACCACACAATCTCAAACTTTTACAGCTTTGATGACTAATTGTGAGGAAAATTTTGGAAGACTGTTAGTGCAAGAATAAAGCAATTTTGCTGCTCTCAAATTATTTAATACACCATGTGAAAATTAGTCTGAGTTTAGTGAGTTGGCATGCAGCCCCAAATTTTGCTGTCTATTCACATTGACAAGGGTCAGCATTTCAATGTAATTTGATAGGGTATGGAAAATCGTTCTGGACTAAATGGTCAGATTGTTAAAGTTAGATTTATTCTAATCATTATTTAGTTACAAATTGCCAATTTAGACACTTATTAACAATTCAATGTTTATTCATTTTACTTATCAGATATCAGTAAGCTTTGTTTTATCTGACATTATCAGATCACTTGAACTTGTATGATGGTCTGTGGATATATCACTATTGTATGTGAAGATTTTAATTCTATATGCCCATGCATTGAAAGATGGGGGGGGGGGGGGGAATATCATATTTTTGCCATGTCTGTTTGTCAGTTTGTCCATTAAAACTTGATCATTATAGCCTTATCATTTGTATGGTATTTGTAAGTGGCGGAGAGTTCCATATTTCACATGATTAATACATGTACCAAGACCATTCTATTGGTACCAATGTCAAGGTCTTCAGTTAAAGTCAAGGTCTATTTTAAGTCCAAATTTATGATAAAGTGAATTTTTAACATTGGCCTTAACTTATGCAAAGGAGAATTTCTTATTACCTGTGTGGTTTACTTGTGACAAGACCTTCCACTGTGTAAAACAAAGTCAAGGTCATCAAGGTCATTTTAGACGGTTTCATGTTTTTGATATACAAACTTAAACATTAATCTGGGGGTGTGGAAATTCCATGCCTGATTTGTTTGATATGAACTTTTCCACTTGTGGGCAAATACCTTTTTCTAGGCTACCTGTCCACCGACAGGTAAATACCAGAGCAAATCATGGAACAGTACTAAAAAGATCTACGAGAAAATCATCCTAATGTTTGTATCAAATGGCAGAAAACATTGTCTTTAATGATGAAAATGCTGGGTTTCAGCATTTTCTTCATTTGAAAACAATGTTTTCTCAATATTCACTGATACATTTTTTGAGAACAAATTCATTTTGATCCAAGTAAGAAATCAACTTTTACTTGTCCATGGACAAGTGGAGAAAATTTGTATTTCCACACTGCTGATTAATCATTTCCTTTTGGTAGACTTATGATAAGTGATCGAGTATTTATATTTCATGTTATTATTTTTTTGTAACATTATACTTGTCACTTGTTACAGGCACCATTTACAAGGTCATCAGTTAAGATCATTTTTAAGGTCAGATTTAAGTAAAATTAAAACTTTAAAAACTCGCCTCTAATTTAGAATGATAAGTAGGAGTATTCATATTTCACAAGTGTATATTAGCCTTGCTTATGATTGTGTAAACCTTTTAGCAGATAACAAAAGTTGGCAAAAGGATTATTTCTCTTATATGCTTTAATTCAGAGATCCAAGACCAGCCTACCAGTCGGTAGTAAGCCTTGTTCAAGATGTCAACATTCGTTTCCAGAACTGGGATATTTTGCTCAAGAATATTCGTGCCTACTATAATGTAAGTATTCACTCAGGGCTGTGGAAATATCAATTTTCTCCACTTGTCCCTGGACAAGTTAAAGCCGATTTTCTACTCGTCCAGGATCAAAATGAACTTGTCCGCTAAAGAGTAAATAGAAAAAAATGAAAAAAACATTGCCTTTTGATGAAGAAAATGCTGATATCCAGCATTTTCTTCGTTAAAAACAATGTTTTCTACCCAATGATATGAACATTAGGATGATTTCTCTCTTAATTCTTTTAAGTAACATGCCAAGATTTGCCCTGGTATTTACTTGTCCTTGGACAAGTGGCTTAGAAAAATTTACTTGTCCGCAAGTACAAAAGCCCGAGTCGGACAAGTCGGGCATGGGAATTCCACACCCCTGATTCACTAATCAGAGTTCTCAATTAACAGGTTGTTACAGGGTTATTCCTCTATGTTCAAAACTGGGGGTCATTTTGCCACATTATGACCCCCTTTAAACTAGATAAAGAATGTTTCTTTGACAATTTTGAGGGTCATTTAAAAAAGGAAGGGGGTCCAAATTCAATGAAACAGGGGGTCAAGGAAAACCCTGGTGTTGGTACAACATCAACAAAACATGGTCCAAAGGGGTCCTTTCATTAAGTTTAGAGTCCCTGCTTTTAATATAAACTATTTCTTTTAAGCGATGATCTTGTTTTATTGTTAATTCAGAGCAATTTCCTTTTCAAGGATTAAAAAAAATTGGTAGGTGTCAATATTTGGGGCTCAACTTCAGGAAAAATTGAAGACTGTTTAAAACATTAAACAGTCTTCAATTCGTTTCTGAAATTGATTCCCAAAGGGTCAATGGGACTCACATCAGATAGTTTCCAGGGTCCTGGCTACATATTTGTGGGTCTCAAACTTGCAAAACCTGCGTCCCTACTCCCTTAAAACCCGACAATAAACCTTCAAATGGGGCAATTTTCGCCTCAAAATTAAGGTTAGTACCCAGATTTTTGCTGACAGCCTTTTTTGTCTCTTACACAGGACTTAGGTACAAGCTTTCTGTAGAACAATCATTTCTTACCCCAGATTGAGCAAGTGCAAGCACTCCAAACTTATGAAGTTTAAAGTGAGGATTCCAAATGTTCAAAAGGAGACTTGATATTCTCATACGAAAAAAAGATCCATTAAGATTCCTAAATTGTACAATGAGGGAGTCCAACCTTTGAAATAAAAGGAGACTTGCACTCTCAGACTCCTAAGTGTCAAACACTTGGGATATCTGTCTTAAGATATTTACTAGTTCCTGGGATCCTTTTTCCAGGATATAGCTTACCTTTTCGGGGTTTCAGTATCACATCAACAAAATGGAGTTCCAAGGGCTCGATAGTCAGTCTCATTGGGGTTCTTGCCTAAGTTTTGGGAGTCCCTGCTTTAATGTTGACTATTTTCCTTTGAGCTTTCCTAATATTTTGTGTAAATTTTCTCTGGATTTAGCTTCACAAGTTGTTGTATAGACATGTACTTTTAAGTATCAACTTCAGAGAAGAATTGAAGACTGTTTTAAAACAGTCTTAAATTCTTCTCTAAAGTTGATTCCCAGAGGGTCCTAACGACCCACATCTGAAAGTTTTGAGAGTCATGGTCAATTATGTAAGAGTTTCAGACTTGCAAAACCTGCGTCCCTTAAAAAACCCTGCCTTTGTCTATGGCTGTAGCATTGTCGGTACAAAATTTGGTTCTGAATCATGGGGCTCTTTGTTTAATCCCCAGTCACAGCATTGATATTCAGTCCGTATTTTGTTAATCAATAGCAAATTGTTTGCCTTTGTTGGATGAGTAACTGGATGTGTTGGTACTTTAATGGGAGTGTGGTACTCCAACCACCTCCATAAGACGAAAATACTGTTAAAGATGTTGTTAGTCACATTTCATACAAAACACAAATGAGATATAACATATTACATCTTTGGAAGGAAAATGTGTTTAATTGGAAAAGGATTTAGTGTTTTAAGCCATGTCATGCTGAACCTAGAATATTCCTGCTTCAGCAGGAGGTAAGACACCAGACACAGATCAGTCTGCACATAAAGTGCTGACTGATCTTAGTCCACACCACATGATTTTCCTTTTTAAACAAGATAACTTTAAAAAGAAGAAAATGTAAAGAAACAATTTAAGGTATGTTATAATCCAGCATGACAAGAGTTGATTTGGTACTGCACTCTGGAAATTTGAAGTAAAGGTTAAACCTAGGATAGAAATGTAATTTGAATTTTGACAAATTTATTTAAATCTTTTCTCCCAACATTCATGAGAAGAAAGGTGTGTCAATCACCCAATCTCGTAATAATCGATACCCTTGCACAGACAACTTTGATCTGTTTTGATCAGATCAATTAAATTCAGTCAACTGAATCCTTAATTGGTTTGAATTACAAAACTGCAGCAGTTTGCTGGTACATTGTAGTACATATAGGACCTAGCGGTTTCTTGTACAATTTAACTCTTGTCATGCTGAACCTGGAATATTCCTGCTTTGGAAGGAGGTCAAGACAAAGATTAGTTTGCTGGAGGGATGAGCACAACACTATTGTAAGTGCCTATAATTATATAGGCACTTACAATTTAGTGTTTCACTGACCCCTCTATATGTACATGAAATGTAATTTGAATCTTCTTGACCGACAGAAATAATTACATCTAAAAGAATTTATATATGAACTTTTTATCTATAGACTGCAGATAAAATTGATTCGGGCTGTTTCTTTCAAAATCTCTTATTTATTTGAACCAAATAATCTTGTTGATACTCTGATGACTAAAAGTGGGAATGTATTTTACAATAAACTAAATGTTTACCTTATGTGTAACAAAAAAGTGTTACATTTGGTTAAATATTGATATCACTTTGAGAGGAATTTGATATTTTCTTACATGTCGAGACATGCTCATTATTTATATGTGTTATCGGAGCGTTATCGATGTAGGGATTATTGATAAATAGTTTATTCACGTTAGGTATTGTTGTAAATAGAATTGCTTTGTCCCAGTTGTTGAATACGCCTTATTTGACATGTACGTCAGTATATATGCTTTGTAAAGAATGCAGCCTGGTCTGTTTACATTTCAGACATAAGCTATCTTCAGATAGATGGAATTTTCTAAAATCAGGGGTGTGGAAGAACAGAATTTCTCCACTTGTCCCCGGACAAGTAAAAGATGATTTTCTACTTGTCCAGGATAAAAAAGAACTTATTCGCAAAAAAAAAAATATCAATCCGTTTTGAGAAAACATTGATTTTTAACCCTTTTCATGCTGAATAAATTTTGGCTAAAAATTTTCATCAAAATCAAAGGGCAAAAAGCACTGAAAGTACCAACTGTAGGTCAATTTTTATTTGAAAAACTAAATATATTGACAATTCTGGTTTGGTAGTGAGAAACAGGTAGTGTAGATTAACATCAGACTGCACATATGTGCAGGCTGATGTTTGTCTATAGCTCCTGCCAAAGCAGGAATATTCCGGGTTCAGCATGATAAGGGTTAATGAAGAAAATGGTGGACTCCAGCATTTTCTTCATTAATAACAATATTTTCTACTCTTTGATATCAACATTTTGATAATCAATCTGTTAGTCCTGTTTAGTACCTTTCTTATATTGGTCCTGGAACTAACTTGTCCAAGGATAAGTGTCATAGAAAAAAGTACTTGACCACAGGTAGAAAACCCTGTGTTTGAGACAAGTTAGTGATGGGAATTCCAAACCCCTGCTAAAATATTTGAAGGGTATTAAGACAAACCCTGTGTTGTGGGTACTCATTGGAATTGTCTTGTTTAGACAATTCCAATGAGTACACACAGCATAGGGTTTTGATGAGAAATAAAGATTTAAGACCAGTGTTTAGCCCCTTTATACTATTTCTTTAATATTCATTTGGGAACTTAATCCATACTAAAATAATAATTATTGCACTAGTGATCAAACTTCAAGACCAATCTTAATTGAATGAACTTTCAGGTACCGGTGGAAGTTATTGAAAAAATTGCTTGAAAAGGTTGACCTTATAGGACAGATAAGCAATGTCTTGAATTCTTCTCTCCTAAAATATGTCTCATCTAGCTATCTTATTTATCCCCCCCCCCCCCAACCCCCCTCCCCCCAAATCATTTAAATGATTGTTAGGAGGAAAATTAATCTCACATTAGAGAAAAAACTCACAAAATAAGTAAGCAATTTCAATCAAGTGAAGTGAGTTTTCTCAGTAGAAAGTGTAGGTGGGAGCATCTAGTATGTAGGGTGCTTCTATTAGAGGAAATACAGTATAATGTTACTAAATTCGTATCCAGTTAGTTACTAGATTAGTGTTCACAATTTGTATCCATTATTAAGTCAAAAGTGGGTAGCTTGATCAATATATTTCTAAATATGTAGCAGAAAATCAATCCCATTATCTTGGCGATCTAGGTGATTATTGATAAGATCATAAAGTGGCTTTGGTTACATTTCAAGTGTGCCAAATTAAAATTGACTTAACCAATTACCTTACCATGTCACATAATAGACTAACTGACTTTACTACACATCAAGGACTTAGTGCAAGACTTTGATAAGTGTCTATACGTTGTATTGACACTTAGTACAGTATTGCGCTGAACCTTTGAAATAAGAAGAAGAAAAATGAATACAGTGCCTTCTAGGGAGTTTGAACGGAATTCAGGATTCCTCCTCCATTGTGTGTTATGGGTTGTCAGTTGTGTACAAACAATATAGAGTTGACGAAAGGAATTATGAAATATTTAAATTTGAAAACCTAAATACCCCCTCTTTAGGTAGCTCTGAAATCAATAGCTTAGTTATCGCAACACTGTTGTTCTTAGGCTTGTACAATAGTGTTGCCCTATAAGCCTTCAAATGTTAAGATTGTATAGCCTGGTTAATTTGACCCGAATTTGACCTCTGTGGAAAAATGCTTAAATAACAATTTCCGACATATTTTATCAATTAACAAAATGTATTATACATTCAATTTCGTTTGTTATTCATTCCTATAAAAGCACGTGCAAATCCTAGTAAGAATAATCAGATTTTTATTCATCTAAATAGCAGGGTCAGATTCAAGTCAATAAAAACACACTACACCTTCTATATAAACTTTGTTTTGGCTAACTAGGGCAAGCAAATGATTTAGCAATCAAGCATTATGTATAGAAAGACATATATAGAAGGACAAAAGAATTCTTGGCTGCTAGGTAAAAAGAATTATAGGGGGAGAGTCAAATTATATGAGTATATAATGGTTTGGAATGCGGGGATAATCTCTTATCTATATGTGGAGGGCCTTTCACATCAATTACCCATAAATATGACCTATCAATACCCACTATAATTGGACTGTGAACTTGCAATCTGCCTATGTCAATTCACTTTTATGGTTTTACAACTCACTGGACTTTGGCTTTTATCACCAGGTGTGAAAGCCTTTCTAGCTTTTCTTGGGAGCAAAGTAACTTATTGGCAGGACTCGTGTTTGACCCTTAAACCTGAGGGTCAAAACAATTCAAGAAATTCTCTCCAAGTTCTAGTACTGTACAAGTTTCTTGAACAAATTTTTCCAGGGGATGAAATGAATAACTATCAAACATTGAAACAGTCATGAAATATTAAGAGCTTGCCTTTAAAGCTAAAATGTGTCTAAAAGATAAACTTATTTCCATGAAAGACAAAGATCGATCCCAGTTTTTGGCATATCTTTGATGCTTATGAATTTTGAAGCAAACAAAAGGCTTAAAAAACATTTCACTACAAAACAAGTCATTGAAATTCATATGAGATTGAAGTGGAATAAAAAATTAACTAAACTCTATCATAGATGGTAAACATGGACAAGGTCCATAGCAATGCTTCTCCTAATTAAACCACTGGTCCACTAGTATCACCCTTTCCGCCAGTGATCTTTTACCAAGACTTTTTTTTCCATTTTAAGGATTGTTTCCACAAAATATTCTCATTGTAGAAAGTTTATATATCGTTTTGAAGAATACTAGCTCTAGTGTCTATGTGTCGGGTTGGTCCTGGGATTGTTTATTAGGATAAGTATTGTAGTTTACAAATTACAGTGTAATTGAATAAGGTAATATCAAATTGATTAGATTTCACAGTTTAAGGTACAGTTATTTTGAGAACCAAAAAATTAATTGAGTTCTACAGGCGGAGTTAATAAAACCATATAAATAAGGGTTATTGCTCTCAAAAGGAATTTCATCTTTTATATAAAAAATATGTATGAATGCAAATATGTAAAAACCAATAAATAACAGTTGATAATCAAAGGTCAATTTTAATTCTATATAAATATAGACCGGGGCCATCAATAAATATAGACTGGTGCCATTAATTCACCCTGTTACTTTGATCATTGGCTGTGGTTGATACCAATGACTTATTTATTGCATATTTTAATATTTCATTCAATGATTTTCTCCCTGAATTTTTCAGAGGATCAAGGAGATGTTTATTAGAACAAAAATATAAACCGGTGGCAGATCTTGAAAGCTTTTCATAGGTTTTGAATGGGTCCCCCTGAGCTGTAGCCTTCTTGTGCAGAAAATCCAATCATAATTTTGTTATACAAGGAAGACCCCCCTTGACATATACACACAATTTGCATGTTCACCCTCTTGAAACCCTAGCTCAGCTGCATTAAACAAACACACACATGAAAAAAATGTTAAAATATTTCATTCAGAAGAAATCATGGAAACATTTATTTACTTGAATAGATATTTCTTTATTTAGTGTTTATTGAGTGTTTATGAAGATTCACTTTATTTGGGGAAAAAAGGTATTAAAAGTGATGAATAAATTTTGAATCCAATAGGATGATCGAGGGTTAAACTATTTTATTTCTATTTTCAGGAGGTTCTACAGCAGCTTATAGTCATGAAATTGCCTAACTTACACACCCTAAGCAAGGGACCAGAAAAAGGTATTGATTATGAAGAAAATCTAGTGAGAAAACCTTTGGAAAAACCAAGGGGTCAGTGCAATACTATTGTAAGTGCCTATATATTTATTGGCACTGATAATAGCAGGGTTTGACACTATTTTCTGAGAGTAAGGAGACCAGGGGACTTCCAACTGATGAAATCAAGGAGTCCAAGCTAAAAGTATTGAGAATATTGAAATGGGGAGGAATTATTGTGTAAAAAAGAAATTTCTTGTTACAAGCAATTTTTTCTTTTCCACAATAATTCCCCACTAATTATAAGATGGCTTTCCTTCATAATTACTAGTTACAGATGCTCACAAATGTTGTCTGCATATTAAGCTGAGGTGTTTAACAGATCAAAAATTTTGACAAACTGATTGAAAAGGAGACTCCTGCTCATTTGTTGTCAAAAAATCATTACCGGGTATATCATCATGGGGATCCATTTTAGGGGTTAGCACAACACTATTGAAAGTGCCTATAAATATACAGGCACTTACAATAGCTTTTCACTGACCCCTCCTATTTGACCTCTTACTTAAAAAATGGAGGAGTCCTACCTAGAAATAAGGAGTCTCGGATTCCTGGATTCCCCTTAGTGTTGAACCCTGCAATAGTATTGTACTGACCCTTGAAATTTTCTCAATTTTTCCCCATTTAATTTGAGATTAATTTGCATTAATTTTGAAATAAGTACCCCAAATATCCTAAAATTGAGATATTTTCAATCAACTGAAATGTCGTTTTTTCTAAATAAATAATGAAGCGGTAGCTACTAGTAGGCATGGTTCTTTTGTTAAGGGAGAATATGGTTTATGATGTAGAATAAGCATATTAAAAATAAGGGTATAAAAATTGAGCCTGTGCGTGATATAGCCAAAAATTTCACACATGCCCAAGTTACAAACGTTGAGCAGCGTAGACAATGCAATAAGAATATAAGCTGACTGCCAGAAGAGGGATTTAGACCTTATCTATCTATATTGCAAATGATAAAGTCTCTAGTCAGACTGTGAGGCCACATGGGCTGGCCAGAAGATTTGCATCGTCCGCATGAAAAATTGTTGGAAATGTGGGAAATAGGCTCAATTAACATACAACAGGTAAAATTATAAAGAAGGCTTTTGATTCACTGTCATTGAGGCCAATACAGTAAAAAAAAAGACACTATACCAATTGCAAATAATACACATATTCTTTTATCCTTTCAGTAGCTAACATGGGATCAATATAATTATAACATATCCCATTTCGACTGGGTTTTATTTGTATGACAGCTGTGCTTAGCCATCATTGCTCTATGCATGGCTTAAATTGTTCATTTAGCGCATGATCATATGGGTCATTGAAGTTCTGATGATCCATGAATGATTGCTCTACAGGGTAATCAACACATTCAGGCTTTGCTCATTTCCACATAAAACATAAGAGTTATAGATAGAAGGGATATTCTGGATTTTAGATAAAAAAAACTATTTCAATTATTATTGCACACACTCTTTGTTGTTGGTATTCATTGGAATTGTCTAGTTTAGACTATTCCAATGAGTACACGCAACATAGAGTTTCATAAAGAAATAAAGATTTTTGACTGGCTTTACCCCCTCTTATTTGTTCTTATGCATCTTTTTGATGCCCTGCATGAGAAGCTTTTAAAAAAAACATTGTTGAAAATGAAGGAAATTGCTTATGACTAGAAATTTCTTCATTATCCATGATGTTTTCTTCCCCAAAATTATGAAGATTTTTAAAATTCAATCAACTGAAAATTTTTTTCTGCAACTTCTCTGAATTTGGACGAATATAAAATATTGCTGTCTCGTAATTGGACCAGGCAGTACCAAGCACTTTGGTTTGTGAAGATGGAAACGTATGGCTTCATGAAGCATTGCCTATGATGTATTCCTCTCTCTGATATGCTGAAGGAAAAAGCATATTATAGCTTAGCCATATTGTGTTTTCTTTGCTCAAGAGGCCAAGCCTGGCTTGCTCAGTAATATGTTAGGCTGTAAGCCCTGGGATTTCGAGTTTAAACCCTGCCTTGCCAACTTTTATCTGACATTTGACAAAAGTCATTAAGACATAAGTCATTTCGATGGCTCAGCCTGAAATAGAGTTGTAACTGCTTATATGTTTATAGGCAGTTACAACTGTTTCACCCTTAGCCATTAGTTTGTCTCCCACCAATGGGCATATGATAAGAGGCATGCTTAAATGGAATAAGCAGCTTGTGGCTCACATGAAATGTTGTGGTTGTACTGGTGTGAGAAATGACAAGAAACTATGGGTAGGTGCACCAACTTCAATAATGTGGTATTAAGCCCCATACACAGAAAAAAACAATCTGTGGCAGAAAGGTAGATAATCTCTTCTAAGGCTTCTTGATCAAGAGGTACCAAGTTTCATTTGTTGAGGCTGCTATAGAGCTTAATTCTGCACTTTGAGAAAGTAGAAAAGAGAGGAATTTATCTGAGTTGTAAGAACTTGTATAAGAATCAATGTAAAAATATCGGTTTTAATTAAGACTTTTTGAAATTCTTCTGGGCCCAAGGTTATAAAACTTTTCTCAGACTCAACTGTGAATTATGTCAAACTTTGAATTTAAATAAATGTATGAAAATAAAAGATAATATTAATAAGTTGTTATTTATACCAACTTATTAATACTACTGGTATCTTTTATGTAAATACATTGAAATGAGTATTAAAACAGAATTTCGACTTTGATCTCAAATTGAAATTTGAAAAAAAATTGAAATGAGAATGAGAAAAGTTTTATAACCTCGGGGCCCTGATCTTAGACCCTAGTTATTCAGAGCTTTAAAACTTCTGCTTCTCTTAGGTTTTAGATTGTGCTGTAGATTGCAATTAGGAAAAGCATTGTAATAAAACCATATTGAAACTTCATTTTAAATATGATACTGTTACCATTTCAGACCCTGGTTACACAGAGCTTCAGAAGATCCTGTTACTGGTGCTGGGTTGTGCTGTACAGTGTGAGGAAAAAGAACATTACATCCAGGCCATATTGAAACTAGACATAGAAGTACAACATGAATTAGCCAACAGCATACAAGAGGTAAAGACTTCATATATTCAGGGATGCCACTTTGACTGGTTGATTGGATATAGAAACCAAACCTGTTGATTCCAGTAATAAAAAGTTGAAACATTGTAGGAAAAGGACATTTCCATGGCTAAATATGAATCAGTTGTAACAGCCTTTATATATAAAGGCAGTTACAGCTGTTTCACCCTCAGCCATCAATTTGAAAAAAAGAGTTTTGGAGTACATACAATCAAAGAGATAAAAGGGATTTTATTCTGAATATTGGATATAAGCCAAGATGTATCAAAGGACAGGGTACTTTCAGAGAATGAGTAAGAAAAAATGTACAAATAAGAAGATTATCTAGAATAGGTTTAAATTGTTATCATTGTCATCGATTTTAAATCCCTCAAAGAATCTGATCAAACCAGGTCCTCTTTTTTCTTGTTTATATGTTTTGTTCGTCACATGTTTCATCTGTAATTTGGGGAACTTTACCATAAAGTGAAAGTGAAAGTTTACAATGATGAAAAATCAAAGGTAGGATGATTAGATAAAATTTTTTTCTCCAACTTTCTTTGTTGATATAAAAAGAAAATATAAACAAAATGTAGGTTGCATTGACCAAGGTTGGCCTGTGCTGATGTGCATGTCTTTCAATGGTGATCATAGTCAATACTCTCTTGTCATATCTTATTGAAAGCATGAACATTATTGGATAAAAGAAGGAATTATATTATCTGAACTAATGAGAAGCCTCGAAATTTTGTCTTATTTTGGGATTAATTGACTAGTGTTTGTGGTCATTAGTAGATCAGTGCCTTTTTCTGTCTAAAGGGGATAATTGTATTCTGTAATTGAAATCTTCTGGTGATTTGAATCATCTTATAGAGGTACCTTATTTCTCCTAATAAATGCTCCCTGAATCTATACATAACATTGTCAGAGAGCTTTTATTTAGTACGCATTTTCTGAATTAGAAAAAAAAATCTTTAAACTTCTGTCTTTTAGGCCCTTTTCCCTTTAATTTGAGTAAATTTCTATGATTCTTTAGAGGAAATTAATCTCAAATAGAGAAGAAGTCACAAAAAAGTACCTTATATTTAGGCATTTGAAGTTGGAGTTCTTAGTAAAAAATGGAGGGGTGCTACTAATAGGGAAGGTGCTTTTATTAGAGGAAATACAGTAGTTCAAATAAATACCCATAACACAGGTTTTGGTAAGAATTGTTCGAATACTTGAATCTGAGATCTAAAATATCCTTGTTATCAGTTGCTGTGTTTGGGCAAGAGACGCAGGGTCCAAAGAATCCACTCGTCCGCTCGTATTTACGAGTAAGAAGTCCCGGAGGACGAGTGGAAATTCTAAGGCAGTCGTCCCCAGGACGAGTAAATAATGAATGGCATTAAATAATTATTTCTAGTGTAAGGAAAAAATTGGATAAAATACAAAAAAGACGCTTCGAAAAAGTTCACGGTGATAGAAGTTCGCAACAGCTTGAACTGTAAACAGCCATGTACTTTGAATTCTAAAAATAAAACTTTCGGTTTTTGCATGATATAACCCGGTACCCGAACTTGGTAAATACAAATCGATCTCGCAATCAAGGAAAGTATCGAAATAAAAATTAATTTTCCCATGTTTTGTTCATATCAACTACTTCTTTTGTCACATATAGCCACAATCATGGAATATTACCCGAAAATCCATGGTATTGTATGTTTACAAATTAGATTTTTTTCTTGTCCCGATCATTTTACCGGTAGTACCGGTACTTATTATCCAGAATTTAAAGTTTTTGAATGTCGCAAAATTGCTACTTTCGTTTCGTTTGCACTTCAAGATGACGTTTCCCGATACAAAACGTGGTCTTTAACGATCCCTTGGCCTATTGCAGGGCGAGTGAAAGTCAAACTAGGACAAGTTACTTTTTCAAGTCACTTGCCCTGCAGGATGAGTGCCTTTTTCTAAATTCTTTGGACCCTGCTTTGCTCTATGTAATTATATCCCCCAAAGGTTTGTTTTGGGGGGTATTTAGGAGTCAGTTTGTCAGTAGGTCTGTCTGTTGTTGGTCAGTTTGTCTGTAGCTTTTTCTTGTCCACTCAATTTCTCAGCAACTAATGGTAGATTTCATTCAAACTTCACAGATGTGATCAGTATCAAGAGACGGGCAGAGTTATGACCCTCTGAAGGAAAATGACTTTTCATTATGGACAAGCACTTGTAAGGGGGTATCAGTCTGCTTTGCGACAGTCTATTTGGCTTAAACCCTGAAATGCAAATGCTAATCTGACTATGTCTCTATTTATTCTTTTAGATAACAGATGACAATATATCCATACTGCCAAATGAATGCCAGGACATAGACAAACTGTTTACACATCTTGTACGGCTGATTAAAGAAAGGGAGGAGGAGGCTGAGGTATGATAAATTATCCTGTCAGGGTTCAACACTAAGGGGAGCCCGGGAGTCCAAGACTCCTTGTTTATCAGTTGGGACTCCTACATTTTGCAAGTAAGGGTCTGTTGGACTCCCAGGAATATGAGAATATTTCAGCAATCTTTTTCAATCCTTGGCAAAACTGTAGGTATTTTCACTTCAAAATTTATTGAAGATATACATTAGGTTACATTTAGTTATATCTTGATAAAAAAACCAACATTATTTATGGGGAGAAGAAACTTGTTGAAAATAAGAAATTGCTTGTTGCCTGCCTCGATAGCTCAGTGGTTAGAGCGTCGGTCTCCTGATCCGAAGGTCAGGGGTTCGAGTCCTGGTGACAGCGAGGTGTTTCCCTGGGCAAGAAACTTAATAGTCACTGCCTCAGTCCACCCAGCTGTAAATGGGTAGCAGTGGATGAAAACCCTTCCACACACACACACAAAAACAAAGGATTCCACTGCCTCTCGAATTTCTCACGTAAAATTGATATCATCTAGAATGAGTAAAAAGTCGGTCAAAAGCTATACATAGCTTATGTTGATTGTCAACTGTACCTCGGTACAAACCCCGACTATAAATAAAGATTATTAAAAAAAATAATAATAAAATTAGACTCCTTTCTTTTAAGCCTGGACTCCTTGATTTCATACTTTGGGAATCCATTTGTCTCCTTTCTCAAAAAAGTTTGTGTCAATCCCTGCCTGTGTATAAAATTTTTATTCAAGTTAAGGTAGTGGACCTGTTGTAGTTCTGCAACATTTTGAAACTCATGATCTCTCACAATGTTAACGGAGGTTTCCTAATGAAAACATTAGGAAACCTGGTTTAACACTGTAAAAGTTCCTGAATCCAAAATGTTGCAGAACTATTAGGGTCCACTACCTTAACCTCAAACTAAAAAAATCAAAACAACCTATGCATTTGCACAGTCTAATATAGTCTTCATAATGCCTTCTGTAGGTGAGAACTTATTCAAAGTTTATGTAAATTGATAGGAAATACAACTTAAAAATTGATGGCTCAGTCCAAAAAGGTTGCAACTGCCCATATGTTTAAAGGCAACTACAACTGTTTCAAGTTTGGCCATTGTCAAGTACTGTATGGATGTTAGGTCTGATTAATGTGTACTTTTCAAATGTAAAATTGTGGGAAATATCATAAATCAAAGTGCTGTCAGCACTGTAAATCGTACATCATTGAGAGGCTGGGATAGTGCAATAGTTCGCCAATCAAAAGGGCTCAAATTTGGACAATACGAGTTGGTAAAATCTTTAAATTTGTGAGTTTTTTGTCTTAACAATCCATCTTTTCGAGGACATCGCCAGCTCATCCAACCTCGTGGGTCCGATTTTGAAAGTTTGCTGATTCGATAGCCCTCTGCTAGTCTAAATTATTTCTTAGCAGATTTTTACGTTGTTATAATGAGCACGCGCCAAGCTAAAAGCTTGTCTGTTAATATTATTCCTCTCTCTATAGAGTTTAAAAGCCTGTTTAGCAACAAACATTTTTCATTAAACTATTTACAATTTTGATTACCAACATGTTTGTATTTCAAGCATTGGGTTTTCCCAAATACTGTAAATGCATTTTCCCTCAAGAAACACGTGAATTCGCCAACTATGCTATTTATATCTTTTATTCATGAGTTGTTCTAAAAATAGATCGCTCTTGCTGCTATCCTATTTCAGTTTATCGTATGTTTTTGTCGGTTTAGTTGTTGTTGAATACTTTTTCTTCATACTCAAATTTGAATTTAATGAAAATAGGATTGGAGCGTGATCAGAGTGCTCATTGAAATCAAATATTTCAAAATTACAAAATTATTTCTATTTGTTAACACATGCGAAAAAAAAGTAAACTTCCCACGCTCCCTGTTTGAGTGCAGACGACTATTGACTAATGACAAACAAGTTAATTGACACATTTCGAGCAGACGATGTCCATCTGAATTTACACGTGGTCTGAATTTACGCGTGGGGTTTAATAATCATAACAGAATTTGATTGGTTGTCAGCCCTACAACTGGTAAATGACCGTTCGAGAAATTCAGAGCAGTAATATTGTAAGTGCTACAAATTAATTATACAGTTAACCTATTGTACGTTTCAACTCCTTTACTCAACCGAAAATCTTGTTATAATCACTGAAAATACTAACTGGTAATTACTACAAGCGAAAATTACATCAAATTTTGTATTAGCCTCTTCTCTATTTGTCGAAAAGTAAATAAGGTATAAACAAAGTTTGTAGATTGTGACTGCAAAGGCCGTTTCTTCGGTGTTTGAAAACACATAATTTGGTTTGAACACATTGCTCAGAAGATAATGGTAAAAATGTACTTGGTCAAACAGACTGGATTTCTTGAAAACGGTAGATATAAATCTACTGCTTCGCAGTACGATTTAACAATACAGATGATTGCCTTTCATTGCAAGCAATATACAAACTATTTGCAGATTAAGGTAGTGGACCCGTTATAGTTCCGCAATGTTTCGGAGCTTATGATCTTTCACAATGTTGACGTAGGTTTCCTAATGAGAATCATTAGGAAACCTTGGTTAACACTGTTAAAGTTCATGACGTCTGAAATATTGCAGAACAATAACGGATCCACTACCTTAATAGCAAACAGCTCTGTGAAGAACATAGGAGACATTGATAAAATATTTTCTGTAGAAAGAAATTCCAGGTTATTTGTAGAAACTAAATGTTGAAAATAAAAAAGTTTCCACTGAAAAGTTTTATGTATTGATCAAGAAGACAAAGAAACCCCACAACATAAGGATGGGAAAGTATATTATACAGTGGAATCCTCTTTATTGCAACCCTGATAATTGTACCTCACTATTGAATTGCAACTGATTGTTTAATGGCAACTCACTGATTAATTGAAACTGACTGCCTAATTGCAACTCGCTGCTTAAATGCAACTGACTTCTTAATTGAAACTTACTCCTAAATTGAAACTGTCTTTTAGCACAAACAATATAATTACACATGTATAAGAACAAATAGCTCCTTTTAGTAGAAACTTCTGGTAGCAGCAAAAAGATTTGACAAACTGGACATGCTATAAACAGGATTCCACTGTATTTGAAAATCAAATCTATATTTACACCTTTATTTTTGTTAATTTGTCTAGGTAATGTCAGACCTTATGCAAGAGCGAGATTATTACCGGGCTCAATCAGAAGGACAGACCGTAAATGTATCGCCAGCTGGAACACCGGAAAAGTATGATATGCTGCTCGAGTTGACAGAGTTGAAGACAAAAGTACGGAAACTCAAACAGGAATTGTGAGTACAGCATCACTTTAAACTTTAGTTTGGGACAGTCTGAGTACCCCCAAATGAGTACCCCCAACAAACAGTTAACCCTCGTTATGCTGATCCCAGAATATTCCTGCTTTGGCAGGAGGTATGGACAAACATCAGCCTGCACATATGTGCAGTCTGATCATGGTCCATACAACCTGATTTTCTGAAACTCACAAGTAGGAAATACAGAACTTTCAGCGCTTTGATTTATATATGATTTTGCCAAGGTTTTTTATTCAGCATGACAAGGGTTAAATGGCAAATTAATGAGTTATTCTTTGAGAAATCAAATCCCTCTTCAAATTGATTCACATTTGGCAAATATTTATTACAAATAGATACTTTCACAATTTGAAATAGTTAGTTTTCAAATTCATCTAATTGGAAGTTTTGCTTCAACCCATATCAATAATAGTAACATCTCATTTATTTTCAAGCAAAAGTTAATTTTAGAAATAATTTTGATGAATTATTAACACAGATTATCCCAACTTGTGCACTAACATATTAAAATTATTAAATTGTACTCCTCCATCGAAGTGCAATGATACGAAAATAACATTTAGTTTATGTTCAATTCAACCTGCTTGAACAATAACCTTTACTAGAACTCCACCTGCCTAAGAAGGCCATTTTTGGAGACACTGTAGGAAAACTTTTAGAGCTGTACAGGGAATGAAAACAACAACAACAACAAATTAATGTACAATAGACTTACTGACTACCAAAATATTGAATTACAAAATTAACTTTTACAATTTGAAATATTTAATCTCTGGTTGTTATGACCAAATCCATGGTTCTGTATTTCAAGACAGAATGAAACATCTGGAAGTTTAATTACTGAAAAGTGACATGCATCTTTTGTCTCTCACAATTGACAAATGATTGCTTGCTGAAAATAGGGATGAGTAGCTGGTGGCTTAAGGTAGTGGACCCATAAAAGTTTTGCAGCATCTTAGAAGTAATGAACTTTAACAGTGTTAACAGAGGTCTCCTAATGATTTTCATTAGGAAACCACGGTAAACATTGTGAAAGATTATTAGGTCTGAAATGTTGCGGAATTTTTATGGGTCCACTACTTTAAATGGTGGTTCTCCTGGTGTGAGAAACAATATGATGGCAAAGGTAAATGTATAAATCACCACAATATAATTTAAATTCTGTTGAAAGTGATGTTGAACACCATACATTTGAAAAATAAAATGAATTGATCTCTGACCAAGTTTACCTTGTATTTCCATCAGTTGGCCCAAAACTATATTGAGTGCCCATAATTATACAGACATTTACTATAGTTTTATCAGCCGCGGCATTAGCGCAGTTGGTAGCGCGCCGGACTTCTAATCCAGGGGTCTAAATTAGCACGGGTTCGATCCCCGGCCGCGGCACTTATCCTTTCCGACATTTGTCTTCCACCAATGGGTAGATAATCGTAAACCTATGTGGAATAGCAACTGGAGGCTAGGAAAGGGATGTGGTGGTAGTACTGGAGTGAGAAATACCAGGAATCCATCGTTAGGTGCTCCAGTCGTCGCGATATAACTGAGAGATTGTTGAAAGCGACGTAAAACCCCAATTCAAATCAAATCAAACTATAGTTTTATCAGAGGTACAGATAAAGGGGGGGGGGGGGGGGGTAAAGACAATTTAAAATCCTATTCTCAGCAAAATCCTATATTGTTGGTACTCAACGGAATCGTCTTGACAAGACAATTCCAATGAGTACCAACAACATAGGTTTTGTGCTTTTATTGTTGAAATACTTTTATCTAAAATCCAAAATACTCCCTCTATCTGTAGCTCTGGTTTTGAACTGACCCTTCAAATTTTATGTTTACAGGGATGATAAAGAAGAGCAGTTGTCAGACTTGCGAGATGATTACGAGGAACAAAAATCACAGGCAACTAAATTACGAAGTGAAGTAAGTGCTTATGGTATAAGTGGTTTGAGAGAGTATTTAATTTAATATGAAAAAAAAACAAACAAAAGTATTGCAACAAACAATTGTCAACTTCTGATGCTAGGCGTACTTTTGAATCCTGGGTTTCAAATACAACTTTTAAACTTGACGTTTTTAGCCCGGCTGTTTTCGGAGACAACCTGAGGTATTGTGATCACTTGGCCATGTTGGTGTTGGCATGACAAACTTTAACCTTTTTCATATCTCTCTTGTTATTGATGATATATTCATGAAGCTTGGCTTTGTTTTCAGCAGCACAAGAGCTATCCAGACTATCAAGGGGAATTAGCCTTAAAGTTTTTTTGTTAGTGATGCCCCTTTTTCAGTTCAGATTTTTTGCATTATCTGGCACCTGCAGAGGACTGTTTGCACCTGTAGGCTTTTCTGTAAGCCTTGCCCATATGGTTAAGTGATGGAACAGCCTTCAAGTCAATGGGGTCTCAATCTGTATAGATAAGTGCTCTGTTGATAATATTCTTAAATTTTCTACCAACAGCTTAGAGCTCAAGATGCTTCTTTAGGATGCTATATAAAATTTGTCCAGCTATTTGGTATTAAAATCAACCAGAACAGTAAGAGTTGTATTAAGTGACCACTTTGATGACTACCATTAAGCGGTCAAGTGATGGAACAGCCTTCAAGTCAATGGGGTCTCAATCTGTATAGATAAGTGCTCTGTTGATAATATTCTTAAATTTTCTACCAACAGCTTAGAGCTCAAGATGCTTCTTTAGGATGCTATATAAAATTTGTCCAGCTATTTGGTATTAAAATCAACCAGAACAGTAAGAGTTGTATTAAGTGACCACTTTGATGACTACCATTAAGCGGTCAAGTGATGGAACAGCCTTCAAGTCAATGGGGTCTCAATCTGTATAGATAAATGCTCTGTTGATAATATTCTTAAATTTTCTACCAACAGCTTAGAGCTCAAGATGCTTCTTTAGGATGCTATATAAAATTTGTCCAGCTATTTCGTATTAAAATCAACCAGAACAGTAAGAGTTGTATTAAGTGACCACTTTGATGACTACCATTAAGCGGTCCTTAAAGAGAATGGTCACTGAGTACATGTTTTGTTTACAAATTAAAAATCCAACTTAAATTGAATATGTATGAAATTGCAAATTTCTTAATAATCCTTTGTTGTTAAAACACAATAGAATTGTCTCATTGGGACAATTATATTGGGTTTAACAACATAGAATTCATTAAGAAATATTTTTAGACCAATAATATCTACTTTTCAGATGTCAGCGAATTTAAGAAGGGAATTTTGTAAAGGGTCGCTTAAAAAAAATTGTCTCTTAATAGATGTGGTCGCTCGAGGTGGACCATAATTTCATCTTAAGTTTGTTCATGTATGTTTTCTTTCAGAACTATTCCTTGAATAACATTGCATCCAATGTGAGATCAGTCCAAGATGAGAATGATATTTTAAGAGAACAGGTAAATCACTGTTTAATATGAAAGGAGCCTTGTGATACTGGTATCTATTTTGTTTAGCACTAATTATTTGGGAACAAGCTTAAGATGTCCAATAATTGGTAAGGCTGTTTGAAGTGTGACATACACTTGGGTTGCCCTTATTTGATGAATAATGTCCTGTCTATAAGAGAAAATCCATTAATGATTATGGAACAATTTCAGTTTTCAAAGCCACAAAATTGTGAATAGCAAAGAATGATTATTCGAAAATAAAGAATTACTTCTAAAAAAGTAGAATTTGTCTCAAAACAGACTTAAGCTAAGACATGAAAAAACATTTAATATTCCATGAACATATTCTTGGTTTGACTGTCATACCTGCGAAATTGTGTTATCATTGTGATTACCTTTCATTGAAATATATTTTCAGCTCAGGAAAGCCAACAACCAGGAGGCTGAAATATTGAAGTATAAAGAAAAACTAAATACAATGGAATACTATAAGGCTAGAGTAGAGGTAATTTGTCTTAAAACTTAACCAAATGATACTTGGAACTTAAAAGGATTGAATAATGATCCAATTAAAAATGTAGTGATTCTAAATGAAAAGATGGAAAAACGGCTTAGGTGTTTTAAGCAGAAGGAGCACCTCAGGCTCTGATTGTTCTTCTTATTAAAGAATCTGTGCAGCCAGAAAGCTGGCTACCATACATATAGAGGTTATGATATGAAGGTAGTTCAGGGCCCAAGGTTATAAAACTTTTCTCAGGCTCACCTGAGAATTTTCTCAAATTTTAAATTTAAATAAATGTATGAAAATAAAAGATTATATTAATAAGTTGTTATTTGTAACAACTTATTAATTTTATCTTTTAGTTAAAACATTAGAATGAGTATTAAAACAGAATTGAAATTTGAGAAAAAAAATTGAATTGAGAATGACAAAAGTTTTATAACCTTGGGCCTTGATATGTAGATTCAAGCTTAGGTCATGGTCTGTCTAGGTTGTCAGATTTAGTAAATGTTACAAAATGAGTTGCTTTTAATGAAAGAGAGACGTTGTACACTGAGGACTTGAAACATTAGTAGAAAGGAAGAAAGTCAAATTTGATTAAAAAGCAATCTTTTCTATTCATAATTGTTTTCTTTGTGGATTTCTTATGTGGATGACAAAATACAGAATTGTGTCAAGAGTGGGTTATTATGTATATTCATCTTCAATATGAGCCTCTGTGTTAAATTTCAAACAATTTGATATGTGCAGGAAGGACCAGCATAAACCAACCTTGACTTCCACATAGTATAATTAGAAGTTTGCCTGACTTTCTAAAGACACTTTTGTTCCTTATCTTTCTACAAAGCACAAAGTGAAGACCCTGATCAGACTGTGCAGATGCACAGGCTGGCTAGAGTCTTTGCTTGGTGCACTTTTGAAATTGCTGGAAATATCACACACAGGCTCATATGATCTGTTTTGTGTAGGAATTGAGAGATGACAATGCCATCCTAACAGAGAACAAGGAGCTTCTAGAGGAACAGTTGAAAAGTTCACATCAACGAATAGAGACAGTATTACAGCTAGAGAAAGAAATCATTAAATACAGACAACAGATAGCTGATATGGCTGCAGTAAGCAATTTTATGTCTTTACTAATTTAAGGTAGTAGAACGGTAATAGTTCAGCAACATTTTGGAACTTATGATCTTTCACGATGTTGACCAAAGTTTCCTTATGAACTTAAGTTTTCTAATGAAGTTCATTAGGAAACCTCGGTTAACACTGTTAAAGTTCATTACTCCCGAAACCTTGCGGAACTATTGTGGGCCCACTACCTTAATTAACATGACATAATTGGAGGATCACTACTACCAATATAAATCAATGGGTCATTTACATTATCCTTTCATGCTGCAAATGCATGATGAGTTCAATATTATGCAATCCTTTTTTATGACTGAAACATTGTAACTACACACCACCAAATGATTTTCCCAACAGAATTTAGACAACCATCTACAACAATATGGGCAATATGCACAATGTCAGATGAAAAAAACATTCAGCAAAAATTTCATCCAAATAAGTCCATAATTGTAGGAGTTGTGGTCTCAAGAAATGAAAGTACTAACAAAAATATGTTACCCATCACACGAAAAGGAACCATCTGGGTAGTGCCTAAAGTTGTGACCCTAGTCAGACTGTGCGGACTGCGCAGACTGACTAGGGTCAAAACTTTTTGCCCTGTGCATATTTTCTGAATCTAGAATGTTCAATCTGCCTTTCAGTGAAGGAATTTTTAAAATGTGACTTCTGGTTGACCTATGCTGGATCAAATCTCCTTTTTGATAATTCATTTAAGATTTCCCGGATGGTCCCTTTTCACGTGAAGGGTCACATATAAACAGATGTAGAACTAGTGACATTTATAGGGGCATACAGAGAAAATGATATCTACTAAGTTCAGCAGTGTATAAAAATGCTTGCATATCACTCTGTAGCAAAGGATTGTTTTAAAATAAAAAATCTTCCTAGTAAAATCGTTTACACAAGTTTTGAACACTTTTCTATCTCACTAATTGATTTAGTGTAAAGATGCCATTCGATATAGATTTTAAACTGAATATCTAATTTTGTAGGAGAGAGATCAAGACAGAGAAAAGATCCATGTTCTGGCAGAAGAGAATGCACAGCTTCAGTTTCAGAAGAAAACTAGTATGAATGAAAATGCTACTTTGGAAGATGAAATTGCTGCCACTAAAGCCAAAATTGCTGGTAAGAGTATTGATGATGACACTTTGCACTTCTGTTAAAAATAGCAAAGTATGAACCTTTTTATGTTGAAATTATGTGGCTTGTGTCAGCTGTTGGACAAAAGATCTTTGTCTTGAATTCAAAGATTTTGAAGTTGTTTTCTTGTAGGTGCCTTAAATATCAAGAATGAGAGATTTGAGTAAAATAAAAAAAAATAAGGAATAGAAATTACAAAATGATTCAAGGCATCTTGTAAAATTATATGAAAATTGTTTTCACAAATTGCTTTCCATCTTGCAGAAAACTGATTTTAGTATACTTCTATTTTAGTATACCTGGAATATTCCTGCTTTTGCAGGAGACATAGACAAAGATCGGCCTGCATATACATGTATGTGCAGTCTGATTTAAGTCTATACCACCTGATTTTCCTTTTTGATCTAGGATAGATTGAAAATCATATTTTCAAAAGAAATTCTGACTAACGACAAGTGGATTCTGTTCTTTTAGCACTTTGTTTTTAGGGAAATTTGGCAAGATTTTAATTTAAAAAAAATGTCTGTTGTTTTCTTAGGTGTTGGAGGTGCTATATCAGATCAACTAAAGGAAACCACAAATGCTAAGATATTACGACTTGAACTAGAGAAACAGCATTTATTGAGGAAAATTGACGAGATCAGAGAAAGTTCTCTGATTGAAAATTCAGCTCTAGGTCTTCAGTTGGAAAAGGAGAACCAGAGATTGTTAGCTAAAATAGAAAGATTGGAAAAAGAAAACACTGAAAAAAGTCAAAAGGTGTTTGAAATGGAGGATAGAAATCGTAGATTATTACATGACAAAGAGGAGGTGTCTCATACTACAGAACAAGTGAAAGATAATGCTGAAAGGCATATTAGAGAACTTGAGCAGAAAAATGAAGACTTGGCTAAAACAGTGGAAGTTTTACGGACTAGAAATGAGCAAACTAGTGATACTAAGATTAAAGATTTAGAGAGAGAAAATAAAAGATTGCATGAATCTTTATCTGTGAAAAATGAGTTATTGACTAAAGTGGAGTTTGAGAATAGGCAACATATGAAAACACAGCATCGGAATAAAGAAAATGTGAATAAAATAGCTGAGTTAGAAAATGAAAAAGAAATTATTGAAAAAGAAAATTCTGAATTAAGGCACACAGTTCATGCTCAGGAATTAATTTGTGAAAAGGTGGATAAGTTGGAAAAAGAAAACTCTGATTTGGATATCGAAAATCATAGACTACAGAGAAAGTTAGGTAATTTACAAACAGCTTTTGAGGAAAAGGAAAAATTAGAACAAGAAAATATCAATTACAAAGTTGAAAATCAAAATTTACAAAGGACGTTAGAAAATTCAAAACATTCCAATGCAAGAATTGCTGATTTAGAAAATGAAAACAGTATTCTAAAGAAAGAACTTCAGCAGTTAAAGAAGGTAATTGAATCCAAAAAGGCTCAAAGTGTAAAATTAGAGAAAATGGAATTAGATTTAAGTGATTTAGACAATGAGAACATGAAACTCCAGAGGCAACTTGAATTGACTGCTAATAGGTTACAACAGTTAGAAAAAGACAATGCTGACCTAGAAGAGGAAAGTGAAAAGTTCCATGAATCATCTAAACACGCTCAAAAGAGAGTGAATGATTTGGAAAAACAAAATATGGAAATGGAAGACGAAATAACAAGTTTACAAAAGGAAAATTCTAGATTGACTAAAGAAAATAAGAGAAATAAAGTGACTCTAGAAACAAGGGAGGCAACTATTGATGATTTGACAACAAAGTTGTCCATGTTAGAAATGAGCCATAAAGAGTTAAAGAGGTCTATAGAGTCGGATAAAGGTGCTAATATGTATACGGCTCAACTAGAGAAGGAACACAGAGAACTGATGCAGAGTCTACAAGGGGAGAGGGAGACGGTCACTAAACTTAGAACAGTAAGTCAACATAATTATAATGCTCAATGATTGGCTAAAGAGCTTCAGGTAAGGGAGTGATTTCATTTTTCACCCTGCAGTTTTTGGAGAAAAACCCGAAGTATTGCTATAGCCTTGGCGTTGTCTTTGTTCAAAAACTGTGATGTCTTTGATATTTCTTTTATTGATAAAGGCATTTACTTTAAATGTGGCACAAACGTTCACTTTCAAAAGAGGAACCTATGTTATTAATGCAACCATCTCTTGTGTAATTTGTGAAAATAATGCCTCCCTTTCTTTACTTCGATTTTATATATATTATCCAGCACCCAACAGCAGATTGCAGGCTCCTGTGGGTGGTGCTCTTGTTAAAACAAAATATTTTCTTGTTGGCAAGTCAAAATGTCAAATCCTTTGTTGTGAATACTCACTGGAATTGTCTCTCCAAGACAATAACAATGAGTACCCACAACATAGGGTTTTGATGAAAAATAATTGATAGAGATTTGCATTACTCATAATCTGGATCCCTGCTGTATTATTAAAAAAAGTTATAATTGCCCCAAAATTATCCTTTAAAATGTTTTTTAAAACTTAAAATTGAGAAACTGTTGTTGGAAAATTTAATTATTTTCAAAATGTTTGTTGGAAATTTTACTGAAATGAGTTTCAAATGAAAAAAGGTAACTTAATAACTTTATTGGGACGTAAGATGCCAAAATCACAGCCTTTTCTTTATTTCAAGAATTAGAAATCTTGCATTTATCCGCAACTTAGGGAATAACATAAAAATTGTTGCTTAAGAAATAGCTGCTGAATACAAAACAAACATTTCAATCCCTGTCTTTTGTTCTAACAGGAAGTGATGAATGAGAAAAGAAAATCTCAGGAGTTAACCAATGAACTAGAGAAAACAGCACAGAATATGGACAAACTTGGTATGAAGAAATCCACTGCCCTCAGTCCTAACAGTGATAGGTAAGACATTAATCTTTCAGAGAAATTTCTATCCATTTTGTGTCGGAGCATTTAACAAACCAATCACTATTTTTAGATCTTTTACTGTCAATGATATTAAGAAGATTATCTTCTGTCTTTTCTTTATGTCACTTGGTCCTGTGTATCTTGGTTTTGATTTGATTTGAATTGGGGTTTTACATCGCTTTCAACAATCCCTCAGTTATAGCGCGACGACTGGAGCACCTAACGATGGATTCCTGGTATTTCTCACACCAGTACTACCACCACATCCCTTTCCTAGCCTCCAGTTGCTATTCCACATAGGTTTACGATTATCTACCCATTGGTGGAAGACAAATGTCGGAAAGGATAAGTGCCGCGGCCGGGGATCGAACCCCTGCGAATATAGACCCCTGGATTAGAAGTCTGGTGCGCTACCAACTGCGCTATTGCTGCGGCCCTATGTATCTTGGACTGAAATTTGTGTAGATAGGTTGACACACTAAATATAAAGAGGAGTGAATGCTCCAGGGTTTAAGTATGACATCAACAAAATGGGATCCAAAGGACTCAATAATTGGGACCTTAGTGGTCCTTTCTTAGATTTTGATGATTAGATGGAGGCTATTTCAGTTTGGCTATAATCTTATATTGTGTAAATTTAGAACCCTTCCCTGGTTAAAGGTAAAAAATGGTAGAAGAATATGAATATTTGGGGCTCAACTTCAGGAAATCATTGAAGACTGTTTAAAGCAGTCTTCAATTCCTTTCTGAAGTTAATCCCAAGAGAGTCAATAGGACCCACATCACATTTTGAGGGTCCTGGCTACTTATTTTTGCGTCTCAGAAAGGCAAAACTTGTGTCCCTTTAAACCCTGATGCGCTATGTATATTGTGGATGTCAAGGTCAGTCTGTATTTGTTGCCATACACAAATATTTGTGAAATTAGTGAAAATGCCATAAATGTTACACTGTATCTCTTGTAGCACTAAATCTATTTTCAGTCATTTAAAAGCCATGGAGTCCATGATGGAAACGCTAAAAGGAACATTGTCTATAAAAGAAGATAAGATAGAGGCATTACAGTCAAGGTAAACTTAAAAAAAATATAATTTAACAGATACTAGTCAACAAATGTTTAGACTGATCTGGACTTGAAGAAGTTACAGAAAAAAAAGAAGTTACAGAAATAATTGAATGTTGGTTTAAACTGAAAAAACAACAACAATCAACTTACCATAAAATTTCTAATTGAACCCAATGCTCTAATATAATCCCACCCCCCTCTTAGGACGTCAAAATTGATTAATTTTTACTGATTTTTAGAAAACTTGAAGCCTCTAATAAGCCCTCGCCCCCTCCAAATCAATTTCATGATTATTTCAACAGAGGGTCAATATTTCTTTCCCAGACCAAATGTAAAGCTTTTGTGTTAATTTATTTACTATATAAATGATTTGATTTAAGTTTTTCTTATGTTTTCTGAGTACCCTACATCATGTCAAAAGGCCAGTAAGCCTCACTCCTACACTAAGGTAAATTATATCCAATTATGAATCACTTTCGTGTTTGAACTTGACTTTGCAGTCATAGTAAATTTTGTTAGTTTGGCCATTTTAATGTCGTAACCTCTGAAGGCGTTTAAAGAAATGTGATGATTCACATAGAGGGAAAACCCTGGTGTAGGCAAAGTGTATGTCTTATTGAAAGGAATTATAGAACACAAATCCTTTCATAGACATCCTGTGGAGATGAAAACAAGGATTAAATATGATACCTAATGAATTTTGTAACAGATTAGAGGAGTCCAAAAATCGTAATGTGAAGCTGTCAGAAGATCTCAGGGTCACAAGACGAGAGATAGAATCTTTAAAACAGAGATTTGAGGAAGAAAGTCTCGGAAAGGAAACTGAGAGGTATAAATTTGGTTGTTTTACATGCTTTTCAGCAGATCTTAAGAAAATACTATTGATCTTTTAGAAAGGGTCAAAAATTACAATTAATTTTCTGTGTTTCTGTCTGTCAGTCAAAATTTTAAGTTTTATTAATGCTTCACCGACAATCTTTAGATTTTGTGTAGGCTTATTTCAACAATATGCATAAACTTGCTGATGAAATGGTCAAGGTCAACTATCAATGCCTCTGTTAAGAGTTTTTGAAATTGATGAGTGCATTTTTGTTTCAATTATGCTAAATGTTTTGCCTTCTCAACAGATAATGAAAGAAAGAAAACAATGATACAAACCTGCTCAAAGCAAATATAAGTGCTATTTTACCTATTACTTACAAATTTCAAAATTGTATTTTATTCTTTCAGAGCCATCCCTGTAAGAAGCTCTCCCCTATATAGTCCAGGATCACATACTAACACCACTCATCTGGTTAAACTGGAAAGAGAGGTAAAGTACCAGTTTTATATTGATGGCTAAGCACAAACAATTCAATGTTCAGGGCAAGACTTTACTAAGTGTATATACGATGTATTTACACTTAGTACAGTCTTGCGCCGAACCCTCGAATTATCATTGTAAGTGCCTATATTTTTTTACACACACAGCAGTTTTATGCTGACGCTTCAATATTCTCATGTCTGCTCTACATAGAGCTACAGATAGAGGTTGTATTTTGGATTTTATATCAGATTATTTCAACATTACTTGAACAAATCCTATATTGTGGGTACTTATTGGAATCGTCTTGTCAAGACGATTCAAATAAGTACCCACAATATAGGGTTTCAATGAGAATTAAAGATTTTAGAAATACCCCCTCTTATCCATTTCTCTGCTACATAGTCACACTCAGAGAAAAAACGTTACAACAAGAGTTTTTTTTGCTAGATCAGTAATCTCAATAAACAGGTGTTGACAAATATATGTCTAGAATTTTAAGAAAAATATGTCAGGAAAATTGGAGCAGGACTTAAAAAGTGTGGGTTCTATGGAATGTTATGTAATATATTCCCTGATGCTTTATGAATTAACAAAATTAGGGGTTTTATAATACACATGCTTAAAATCAGGTGATTGACATACTAAAGATAATTAATTTTGGAAAAAGGAAATTAGAAAAAAGATTGATTTCCACAAGTAATTTATTATTTAACCACAAATAATGTAGGTTTCAGAACTTTGGTGTCAAAAAATGAACATTACAACAAAAATTATAAAATTATTATACTATTATGTAGTATTGTTTTTGATTTAAAGAATGGGTGTTAGATGATATTACTTCAACTTACAGGTAAGTCTTGTCTGATTTTTAAATTTTGCCATATTATTTCAGAATGCAGCTCTGTTGAATGAAAATGATAATTTGAAATCCAGAAACAACACGCTGAATGAACAGATCAAGAAACTAGAAGGCCAGTTGCATTCCCAGTCTTCATCTATACAGAGTCAAACAGGCAATCTACATACAGAAAACGCTAATCTACACGCTGAACGAGCTTCTTTACGTGCTAAATGTGATTCATTACATTCCCAGAATACATTCCTACAAAAACAGTTGTCAGAGATGGAACAAAATCGCAATAAATTACAACAATTACATGCCAATTTACAAACATCTCATGAACAGTTTATGAAAATTCATGAACAAACTACGGCAGAGTATGAGGCTCTTATTTCTGAACATGGCTCACTGAAATCTAACCATAAAACATTGAAAAAAGAGAACCAGGATTTAAAAGATCAGGTGAATAATTCGATACATTTTAAAGGTTCCCACGGTAACCTACAGTCTGCTAATAATAAACTTAGTGAAGATCTAGACAGGCTTAATGCAGAACATGCGCGAGTTTTGTCAGCTAAAAATGTGCTTCAAAGGGAAAAGGATGATGTGCTAATGGAGAATAAACGAATGAAACAAGAGTATAATGCGTTGCAGAAAGATAATGCAGACTACAGGGAAAAATTACGGCTCACAGAAACTGACCTGAAATATCTGGCAGATAAATATGATGTAAGTATCGAAAAATGTTGGATCTTTTGAAGATTAATACATTGTGTAGTTTGTATTTTGTGCCACCATGTAAAACCTAAAAAGAGCATGGGTCAAGTACATTAATTTTTCTACTGTAAATCAACTTTAAGCAGT